>CM055960.1:99924067-99967696 GCA_029490685.1 Schizonepeta tenuifolia | reverse complement strand
TTTTTAATAGATCACCTTTTGTCAATTTAGACATTTAAATGTAATTTTGTTTATAAAGAACGATTAGAGAGCACAATTTGGTACATCTTATGAATATTTAATGTGCAACACATGGGGAAAACTAGTCTATATATACTTAAAAGTTGAGTTTTTCATTATTTACATGAATGCCATCTTTCCGCCTAAAATCTGATGGGCTCAATATAACAATTATGTTATGTGTTTTATATGTTTTAAAATATATGCATATATATTAACAAAATTAGGCTGTACTCATAGTCACCTGTCTTAAATGCTACTTTAATGTAGTAATTAGCCTTTTAAAGGTTGACTTCCTGAATTAATTTTATGTGCACAGAGACCCAACCTTTTTTATTTAAAATGTTGTAACAAACTTTGGATCAGAAAGTCTCTTTTGGTCAGATTATTTTCATTTGGTCAGATCAACTTAGAGAATATGAGTTTTAGCCTAAAGAAATTCTTCTATAAATAATGTTGGTGCAATTCATCTGTGAACACACCACTCTCTCTTCTCCTCACATTACTACTCTCTTCTTCTTCGTAAGGCACATACTCATCTCCTCAAAAACGGAAAGCACCAATATTAATCCCCGATTCCAAAATCATCAAATCAAAAATGCAAATACTCATCTCGTCGTTTCAAAACATATAAAAAAGGATAAATAAAATTACAAAATTAAGGGAATATCGGATTGCGGCAGCTAGAGTCGAGGAGGCCGTGAGCTAAGCCGTGACCCTTTTTGGCGAGGCGTTTGAGCTTGTCGAAGAATATTGTTAGAGGCTCCATCCTCAACTTCAATTCTTCAAACCCTATTCAAATTGCTACTCTATGTATATATATAGTGTATGTATATCTACTGCTCCGCCGCTACCGGTAGCTTAAGCGGTGGGATTTTTCACTCCCAAATTTCCAACTTAAATCGCTGTTGTATAGTAATTCAACGATTTGCTAATCATTTTGTTCCAACTTGAATGATTAAGTCGCGTTTTATGACCAAAGTAGTCGCATGATTAGAAATTTCTTTAATTTAGGGCTCGTGTAGTTCGCAATATGGAATAGTAGTATAAGCTTTGATACGTGTCTTCTTCATATTTGAGTTACTCTATGTTGCATCGCGTCTCACAGTGTACAACGGGCGCGGGGGACGTGTCGTTTCTTTTTTCAATTTTTTTTAATAATAAATTTTAATAACCTATAAATTTGAAGAAAAGTAAGTTGGGGTAATTACTAATAATTATTGATTATTAACTTAAAAAAATACTAATAATTTGTTGGATTTGAGGAGTTGCTAAAAAAATGTTACACAAAATATTACTACAAAAACATGCTACACAAAAATAATTATAGTACAAAATATAAAGTAGTATATACTAAATAAAAAATATAAAAATGTTGGGGGTTGCCCAACACAATTTTACCTTTTTAATCAGTATTCATCACATGCTGAAATTGAACAGACTTTCTTGCACAATACAATTTTAATCATTTTCAATTTCGAATGCATTAATTCCTCCATAAAATAGGAGTTTGATTTGTGACCATCCAAAATCGACATTTCATGTTTAGTTGATACCAGCTTCTGAATTGCTATCATGTGGAAACATGAAAGAAGAAAAATATGGTAATATTGGATGAAATTAAAATGTTTTATTTCTACTATCAAAATATTTTGAATCATCAAGAAATAGAAACTTCCTTTAGCGTAAGATTTTGTTTTCTACAAGATTCTCACATTTGTTCGCCCAAGGAATTCCGGGAAGAAGTTATTCCCGAAGACTCTTCGACTCTGCAGCATCCAAACTTCCTTTCAATTTCTTGTCAAGCATCTTCAACAAATGTTTCTTTCTTTCTCCATAATATTTCAGCCTTTTCAAACAATAATCTTTAAGAAGTGCATGTAGAAAGATTAATTAGTTCAAAAGGCTACCTAAACAAAATGAAAGGAAACTTCAATATTAAACCACATCATGTTCTTGATGCATATCGTAGGACTAACAACAAAAAGATTATGTGAAGTAGTTAATCCACAAGAAAAACTGTATATAAGATAGGGTAATGATGATCGGCCACACGGTGGCCAGCCACACGCGTCAGAAAAGGAAAGTTGACTCTAAAAATGGAAATAATCACATTTTCCCCCTAGGGTTTATGTTTCCTAATTGGGGTGTATTAAACTTATATTACTATTTTTAGCTTGTGTGGTCGGTCACAGTGTGGCCAAATATCACTACCCTATAAGATATTATTAAATATTTGTTAGTGAAATGTCAATGTTGTCACTGTTAGTTTTCTATGATTCGAAGGACCACAACTTCAAAGCTGGCTTAGCCGATTGATGTGGTGTTGTGGTTGCGTCATACTTTTTACAAGCGAAGTAGCACAACCGAAATTAAAAGTTACAGAATAAACTTTCTCATGTATGCCACTAGACTGCGAGTGTGAGAAATGACTTTTATTTGAATGTGGTTTTCTCATCTCGTGAATAACTACTAGTCTCTTAATTGTTTCATTAGTTTTTGATCTTCTGCAGTATTGTATGACAAGAATTTGATTATTGTAAAATTTAGTAACTAAATTATAAATGACACTAATATATATCAAAAAAAGGTTAACACATGTTTCTTCAACTATCAGTGATGCCAATTTGTTCCATGAAATGACAAAAAAGTAGAAATATAAAATGACTAAAATGTTTCTATTATCATCTATGATGGCAAAAATGCTTGTTATAATATCTATTGAAAACCTAAGTGTTATTTATTTATTTTCATACATCTACTATTTATAAGGATTGAGGAAAGGTTAACATTAACAGAGCAACCACCCCAGATTGAAACAATCCAAAAAAATGTAAATTAGCAAGTGAGAAACGAAAATTAAGACAGGGAAAAAAATATACATATAACGACTTATTGTTTGGACCATTTTTATATGTATCATATGTATCCGTTGGCCTAATAGAATAATCAGTCGTTATATATATATAATATATATATATATATATATATATATATTATTGTATAGCTACGTGATGAGTCCGTATTTTGTCTCTTTTTAGTGTTGGTCTTAGGTAGTTTAGATCGAGTTTTTTTGTGTGTTTTATCTAGTTTCTATGTCTGGGATGACATATTTTAGGCAGGAGGCTGTCTGCTGCCCTGCAGGTGGAAATTGGGCAATACATATAGCTACATGATGAGTCCGTATTTTGTGTCTTTTTAGTGTTGGTCTTAGGTAGTTTAGATCGAGTTTTTTGTGTGTTTTATCTAGTTTCTATGTCTGGGAGGACATATTTTGGGCAGGAGGCTGTCTGCTGCCCTGCAGGTGGAAATTGGGCAATACAGGAAAAAGAAGCAGCATTTCTGGAAGCAGGTCATGGAGAGCCATATTGGTCAATACAGATAGGAGGAGTGTTTTGGTCAACAGACGAGTTTATCTCCTAGGTTTAGAAGTATAAGAAAAGATGATCTAACTTAAATATCTTTCCTTATCCGACTAGATTTAGGATCCGTAAGGGATCTCTTGGAGATAGACGTGACTTGCCATGTTGTGGTCTCATTGTACAGTGTGATGCATATACAACATTGTGGATCAAGAGATGCACCACTACGTGTACTGATATGTACAACACAATGTAGTGATATGCACCATTAGGTGTAATGAAATGCACTATGTTTTATGAAAAAATCAAACATTAAACAAAAAAACAAAAAAAAATTGAAAAAAAAAATGAAATTTCATGGATAGCGGAGGAGGGGTCGACGGCGGCGGCGATGATGGTAATGTGTGTGGAGGAAAACCAGAGTGTGGTAGTTGAAGCTTGGCAGCGTGGTATTCCATGGAGGCGGTGAGTTGATGGAGAAGCTGATGTGTGGCTTGAAACTCCCGAACTAAGAGAAAGACGAAGAGAAAATGAAGAAACAAACATATTCATTTCATGATTCCTGCAATTACAGAGGTAATGCACTTTGAGTTAATATGTAAAAATATCCCTTTTTTAAAAAAGTAAAAATAAAAAATACCCCATAATTTATAAGAAGATAAAAAATACCACATACATGATATTTTAAAAGCCGATACAAAATGGAAAAGAAAAAATAATGATATTTCAAAATGAAACATATTTCGGAAAAAATAAACAATTCAACATTTTAACTTTCATTTCTTGATGTTCTTCTCTCATAAATAAACATGTATAAACCACATGTCCACAATCAAAACATAATGATTTCTATTTAGATTTATTCCTGCTAACATCAACACATTATTCCTAAATATTCTAAATTTCGATTTGGATTTCTTCATAGCCTCCCGATTTCAGCCATCATTTATTCTTAAGATTATTATATATTATTTTAATTATCACTCGTATTATTTTTGTAAGGAAATTATCACTCCTATTCTTATTTATATATATATATATATATATATATATATTATTTTAATATATTATAGTTTCGGTCGGTTCGGTGCCCGACCGAACATAATTTGAGGGAACCGGGCCGAAAACCGAAAACCAAATTTTTAAAAATTTTAACAAAACGAACCGAAAAAACCGACTGAACCGATGGGTTTTAATCGGTTCGGTTCGGTTTTTATATGAATCGGTTTTCGATTCGGTTTGTAAAATTTTAAAAATTTGGTTTTCGGTTTTCGGCCCGGTTCCCTCAAATTATGTTCGGTCGGGCACCGAACCGACCGAAACTATAATATATTAAAATAATATATATATATATATATATATATATATAAATAAGAATAGGAGTGATAATTTCCTTACAAAAATAATACGAGTGATAATTAAAATAATATATAATAATCTTAAGAATAAATGATGGCTGAAATCGGGAGGCTATGAAGAAATCCAAATCGAAATTTAGAATATTTAGGAATAATGTGTTGATGTTAGCAGGAATAAATCTAAATAGAAATCATTATGTTTTGATTGTGGACATGTGGTTTATACATGTTTATTTATGAGAGAAGAACATCAAGAAATGAAAGTTAAAATGTTGAATTGTTTATTTTTTCCGAAATATGTTTCATTTTGAAATATCATTATTTTTTCTTTTCCATTTTGTATCGGCTTTTAAAATATCATGTATGTGGTATTTTTTATCTTCTTATAAATTATGGGGTATTTTTTATTTTTACTTTTTTAAAAAAGGGATATTTTTACATATTAACTCAAAGTGCATTACCTCTGTAATTGCAGGAATCATGAAATGAATATGTTTGTTTCTTCATTTTCTCTTCGTCTTTCTCTTAGTTCGGGAGTTTCAAGCCACACATCAGCTTCTCCATCAACTCACCGCCTCCATGGAATACCACGCTGCCAAGCTTCAACTACCACACTCTGGTTTTCCTCCACACACATTACCATCATCGCCGCCGCCGTCGACCCCTCCTCCGCTATCCATGAAATTTCATTTTTTTTTTCAATTTTTTTTTGTTTTTTTGTTTAATGTTTGATTTTTTCATAAAACATAGTGCATTTCATTACACCTAATGGTGCATATCACTACATTGTGTTGTACATATCAGTACACGTAGTGGTGCATCTCTTGATCCACAATGTTGTATATGCATCACACTGTACAATGAGACCACAACATGGCAAGTCACGTCTATCTCCAAGAGATCCCTTACGGATCCTAAATCTAGTCGGATAAGGAAAGATATTTAAGTTAGATCATCTTTTCTTATACTTCTAAACCTAGGAGATAAACTCGTCTGTTGACCAAAACACTCCTCCTATCTGTATTGACCAATATGGCTCTCCATGACCTGCTTCCAGAAATGCTGCTTCTTTTTCCTGTATTGCCCAATTTCCACCTGCAGGGCAGCAGACAGCCTCCTGCCCAAAATATGTCCTCCCAGACATAGAAACTAGATAAAACACACAAAAAAACTCGATCTAAACTACCTAAGACCAACACTAAAAAGACACAAAATACGGACTCATCATGTAGCTATATGTATTGCCCAATTTCCACCTGCAGGGCAGCAGACAGCCTCCTGCCTAAAATATGTCATCCCAGACATAGAAACTAGATAAAACACACAAAAAAACTCGATCTAAACTACCTAAGACCAACACTAAAAAGAGACAAAATACGGACTCATCACGTAGCTATACAATAATATATATATATATATATATATATATATATATATATATATATATAACGACTGATTATTCTATTAGGCCAACGGATACATATGATACATATAAAAATGGTCCAAACAATAAGTCGTTATATGTATATTTTTTTCCCTGTCTTAATTTTCGTTTCTCACTTGCTAATTTACATTTTTTTGGATTGTTTCAATCTGGGGTGGTTGCTCTGTTAATGTTAACCTTTCCTCAATCCTTATAAATAGTAGATGTATGAAAATAAATAAAATAACACTTAGGTTTTCAATAGATATTATAACAAGCATTTTTGCCATCATAGATGATAATAGAAACATTTTAGTCATTTTATATTTCTACTTTTTTGTCATTTCATGGAACAAATTGGCATCACTGATAGTTGAAGAAACATGTGTTAACCTTTTTTTGATATATATTAGTGTCATTTATAATTTAGTTACTAAATTTTACAATAATCAAATTCTTGTCATACAATACTGCAGAAGATCAAAAACTAATGAAACAATTAAGAGACTAGTAGTTATTCACGAGATGAGAAAACCACATTCAAATAAAAGTCATTTCTCACACTCGCAGTCTAGTGGCATACATGAGAAAGTTTATTCTGTAACTTTTAATTTCGGTTGTGCTACTTCGCTTGTAAAAAGTATGACGCAACCACAACACCACATCAATCGGCTAAGCCAGCTTTGAAGTTGTGGTCCTTCGAATCATAGAAAACTAACAGTGACAACATTGACATTTCACTAACAAATATTTAATAATATCTTATAGGGTAGTGATATTTGGCCACACTGTGACCGACCACACAAGCTAAAAATAGTAATATAAGTTTAATACACCCCAATTAGGAAACATAAACCCTAGGGGGAAAATGTGATTATTTCCATTTTTAGAGTCAACTTTCCTTTTCTGACGCGTGTGGCTGGCCACCGTGTGGCCGATCATCATTACCCTATCTTATATACAGTTTTTCTTGTGGATTAACTACTTCACATAATCTTTTTGTTGTTAGTCCTACGATATGCATCAAGAACATGATGTGGTTTAATATTGAAGTTTCCTTTCATTTTGTTTAGGTAGCCTTTTGAACTAATTAATCTTTCTACATGCACTTCTTAAAGATTATTGTTTGAAAAGGCTGAAATATTATGGAGAAAGAAAGAAACATTTGTTGAAGATGCTTGACAAGAAATTGAAAGGAAGTTTGGATGCTGCAGAGTCGAAGAGTCTTCGGGAATAACTTCTTCCCGGAATTCCTTGGGCGAACAAATGTGAGAATCTTGTAGAAAACAAAATCTTACGCTAAAGGAAGTTTCTATTTCTTGATGATTCAAAATATTTTGATAGTAGAAATAAAACATTTTAATTTCATCCAATATTACCATATTTTTCTTCTTTCATGTTTCCACATGATAGCAATTCAGAAGCTGGTATCAACTAAACATGAAATGTCGATTTTGGATGGTCACAAATCAAACTCCTATTTTATGGAGGAATTAATGCATTCGAAATTGAAAATGATTAAAATTGTATTGTGCAAGAAAGTCTGTTCAATTTCAGCATGTGATGAATACTGATTAAAAAGGTAAAATTGTGTTGGGCAACCCCCAACATTTTTATATTTTTTATTTAGTATATACTACTTTATATTTTGTACTATAATTATTTTTGTGTAGCATGTTTTTGTAGTAATATTTTGTGTAACATTTTTTTAGCAACTCCTCAAATCCAACAAATTATTAGTATTTTTTTAAGTTAATAATCAATAATTATTAGTAATTACCCCAACTTACTTTTCTTCAAATTTATAGGTTATTAAAATTTATTATTAAAAAAAATTGAAAAAAGAAACGACACGTCCCCCGCGCCCGTTGTACACTGTGAGACGCGATGCAACATAGAGTAACTCAAATATGAAGAAGACACGTATCAAAGCTTATACTACTATTCCATATTGCGAACTACACGAGCCCTAAATTAAAGAAATTTCTAATCATGCGACTACTTTGGTCATAAAACGCGACTTAATCATTCAAGTTGGAACAAAATGATTAGCAAATCGTTGAATTACTATACAACAGCGATTTAAGTTGGAAATTTGGGAGTGAAAAATCCCACCGCTTAAGCTACCGGTAGCGGCGGAGCAGTAGATATACATACACTATATATATACATAGAGTAGCAATTTGAATAGGGTTTGAAGAATTGAAGTTGAGGATGGAGCCTCTAACAATATTCTTCGACAAGCTCAAACGCCTCGCCAAAAAGGGTCACGGCTTAGCTCACGGCCTCCTCGACTCTAGCTGCCGCAATCCGATATTCCCTTAATTTTGTAATTTTATTTATCCTTTTTTATATGTTTTGAAACGACGAGATGAGTATTTGCATTTTTGATTTGATGATTTTGGAATCGGGGATTAATATTGGTGCTTTCCGTTTTTGAGGAGATGAGTATGTGCCTTACGAAGAAGAAGAAGAGAGTAGTAATGTGAGGAGAAGAGAGAGTGGTGTGTTCACAGATGAATTGCACCAACATTATTTATAGAAGAATTTCTTTAGGCTAAAACTCATATTCTCTAAGTTGATCTGACCAAATGAAAATAATCTGACCAAAAGAGACTTTCTGATCCAAAGTTTGTTACAACATTTTAAATAAAAAAGGTTGGGTCTCTGTGCACATAAAATTAATTCAGGAAGTCAACCTTTAAAAGGCTAATTACTACATTAAAGTAGCATTTAAGACAGGTGACTATGAGTACAGCCTAATTTTGTTAATATATATGCATATATTTTAAAACATATAAAACACATAACATAATTGTTATATTGAGCCCATCAGATTTTAGGCGGAAAGATGGCATTCATGTAAATAATGAAAAACTCAACTTTTAAGTATATATAGACTAGTTTTCCCCATGTGTTGCACATTAAATATTCATAAGATGTACCAAATTGTGCTCTCTAATCGTTCTTTATAAACAAAATTACATTTAAATGTCTAAATTGACAAAAGGTGATCTATTAAAAAAATATAAGAAACTCGAAGGAGGAAATATAGGCCTTGAACAAACTGCTGTAGGCAGTTAGATAACTGAAGGTGAAAAAAACAAATGAAGATGAAGATACAAAATTGGTTGATGAATCAAGAATCAAAATTATGATGAAGATGTAGACATTGTTGGTTGAGAAAGTTTCAATATACAAAAGCGATGAAATTTTTCAATAAAGAAAAAAAGTTGAAACCTGAAAACAAGCAATGGAGTCTTCAAAGGCAAAGGAAGCAGAGATGCTTGACCCATATTTCAAATGCAAGCCTAGCATCCTTGCCATCGCAAAATCACTCACACGAGTCTTCAAATAAGGGTTATTCAAGCATAGCTGGATTTAATCTAATTTTGGTTCACACTGTGGGGTATGGATTGTTAGATCTGGATTATGAATAACTTTTACTTTTTATCAAGATTGAATCTAGGGTTTTGGATGAGAGTGGTGGTGGTCGTTTCTAAGTAGGATGAGCGTTTCTGGTTACTTGCAAATGGTCATGTAGTTGTGGTTTTAGATCGTAGTTTGGGGATGAGTCTGAATCGTAGATTTTGCTAACCTGCTGCAGTGAAGTGGATTAGAAAGGTAGGAGAAAATTAGCCGGAGGTTAGTGTTTATTTGGTATCTAATATTGTACTGATGAAAGGGATGACAGAGTTGAGGCGCAAGTGGTAGACGGAGAATATGAGAAGGTGGCGTGTGGAGGTGGTAGGCGGAGGAGATTAGAAGGGGCATGAAACTAACCCTAGATATAGAAAATATCTATCTATAATTTCTGTTAATATTGAGGTTCAATCGTAACAAATATGGAATTTATCTATATATATAAAAGCAAAATAACTTCACTTTTTTCATTTCCCTCCTAAAATGCCTATTGAGCTTCTATACTTTTTATTCCTTTTCCCCCAAAAAGTTGTTCTGACAATTTACTGAGGAGTGTTCCATTGCGAAAAAGAATTCACTGAGTCAAATAGCACCATCTCATCAATTTCAAAGAGTATCGATTTTTTTATTTAACCAATTGATATATAACCATTGTCATCAACATTTGCATCCAAAGAGTATCGATTTTTTTATTTCTCTACTAAGAACCTGCAAAAGTCACTCTTAGCAAATAGATTAATAAAATTATTTTTCAATCTTATTATCAAAGTTATAAAATTATCCATTTGTTTCAAATACCTTATACCTTCTCCAGACTCCAACCCACTGCAAATCCCAATTTGTTGTGGGATTTCTTGCCCCAAACCCATATCGAAAACACAATCATATTTTGCGTTTTTTACCTCTGTATTGTAAAATATAATTCCTCACATAAAAAAAATGTCGTAAAAAACAACAAAGATTTGAATGTAAATTTTTTAGCAAGCTATGTAATTTCTCTTATTTAATTGAATGAGTAATCTAGTATTTTATTTTTAAAAATAATTACCTAATAATAATTTATTTCAGATACAATTATTTAGTAAAAAGATGTTGTGAGTCTAATTTGTAATATTGAAAAATGTGATGGAATTATTGCATGAAAAGTGGTATGAGGAGGAATATATAGAGAATATTATTTTAAATTTGAGTTAGGGTTTGTAGGTTAGGGTGAGATTATTGTTTGATGTAACACTTACTGCAAAATGAATTTGAGTTTGGTGCTACGGATTGGAGATGGCATTAATAGGCATTAATACGTGCTTAAATTTTCTTAGTCGGCCTTGAGGTCTTAAATTAATTTAAAATCTCGCAGCACAATATTAAATTATTTTTTATCTAATAAATTATCCCGATAACATATTAATAACAACTAATATACTAACAATTAAAATTTATAATTCAAAACAGCGTACATAGAATAAAATTATTATTGTACATTAATAAAAGTATAAAGATAAAATAATATACAATTTTAGTATATAGTTAAAATATAGGAATACATCAAAAATTAGGAAAAGAATAAATTATGTAGCAATATTCTCTTATTTTATGAAAGAATTAATTTTAGTTATTATTTACTTTTATTTATAATCTCGTGTACAATTATTTTATTGAAACCTTTTTGTGGGCTTAATTATAATATTGAAAAGATTATATGTAGGTGTTACTATAAAAGTATAAAAGTAGTATGAGAAGTAATATAAATATAACATTGCTCTGAGTTAGATTTACATGTGAAAGGTGAATAAAAATAAAAACTTCAACAAGATATAGTTAAAAATAAAATTGTTCCGGCAACTGTCGGAATCACGCATTCACCCCTAAATATGCTACCCATGCATCGCACGGGAGAAATACTAGTACTATTCTTGTATATAGTTTAATTTATCTTAGCTTTGGAAACATGTATAAAATGTATTGTGATAATATCTTTATGTTCTATTATGATTGAAGTTATTTATATTAATATTTAGTCAATTGATCATTTAATCGCCCGATTACACTTGCGATTGTGATTAAATTTCTAAATTTTGCATTCTAAACAATTATTTCATCCATCCACACATGTAATTTCTAGATCTTTTAATTTTATTTTATCATTTGTCTTTCTAATATTTATATATAGCTGATAATATTCTACACGCATAAATTAATTTAATATTTTGAAGTTCGTTAGGATATTGGCTAGTTTGGAGTCAGAAAGGTAAAAGAATTAGTTTAATTTGATTTGATGATGTTTTAATTTGTAATAGATGAGCTAAAATTGCTTAATCGTGTTTATAATTGTTGTGGCAATAAAATGTAAACTGGAATCATGTATGATTAGGATGTTATGTACTAGTCTATAAAAAAATTACGATTAAATTTTTTTTTTTCAGTAGAAAATTTATGCCACTTTACTTTGGAATAGTATTACTAGTAAACAATGTTATATTTGTTGATTACCAATTTATATATAATGACTGTGTATTTTAAAGAAACATTTGACAAATCAATAAAAATGCAAATTGATGGCACAATTAGCTAGGTGGGTTAGGACTTAGGAAAATTATTTATTTATTTATTTTTAAAACTAGGTGGGCTAGGATTAAAAGGCTACTAATGGCGTACGTGGGGAAAATTAATTAATCAATTAATTAATTAACTGTTCATACTTAGTGCACCACAATTAAACCTACTTGATTAGACCTAAAAAGCAAAGATTAAAAGGCGCTCTCCACTAAGATTGCATAGAATTTAGTAAACTGCCATCATTATCATGATCATAATTCCAACTATTCACTAAATTGTGGTCGTATCAATGGCTGCTAACTTCATTATACAAATTCTAGCAAGACGAAACATAAATTTTGTGCACGAGTGTGCTAAACTAACAGTAGAGTGACTAATGTTTAAGGTCGAACGTCTCGAGTTCGAACCCATCAAGACACGATTTTTAAATTTAGTTGTTAAGTTATCGAAATACAAATTTCGAATCCAACCACAAAATATATATATGTACAAATATGATACTAGAATTCCTTCGTTCATAAGATGTCATTAGAGGTGTCAAGCGCCTTATCCTCGTGGTGCTTCTTGTGCTTACGAGATCCTCTATTATAAATTTGTGAAACATTTGTTTGTTGCTCATTTCGGATTAACAACATGACAATTCTTGAATGTAAGATTCGTTACTAGGGTTTATTATACCTGAAAAGGATACACGATTACTTCCAAATCGACACATATCATTAATCTAATGCAATAAAGAATGTCACACCAAGTCATCAATAAGCAAATTAATCAGATAATTATGCTTCTCGTGATTAGCTCAAGCTCAATTAATTTTAACGCATTTTTATGATTGAACTATAGTAGAAATTATTGAAGTAGATTAACATAAATAACTTATATGATGCAACAAGCTCGGACACGTTTCCAAGCTGATCGATCATGTCAAATATTTCAAGCTCGATTTCTAGTCGATTCAAAATAATTGTAACTCCTTCCAAATAAATCGTTAGCCTAACTTCTCAGTCGGCTCGACTCAATTACACCCTTCATTTTACAAAACATTGATAATTTTGAAATATATACGAAATAAAAATCGAGTGAAAACTACTAAGTAGGAGCTTTTTTAAAGACAAGTCGATGCAGAAAAACTGCAAAGTGAGAGAATCCCAAAGAGCCACTATACTCCAAAATGCATAAAAATTAGCTGAATTTTTGGGTCAGACAAATATTCTTCATGATTCAAACTATTTCAACTCCAAATAAAGCTAACATATAATGGGCTGAGGGGCCCTCATTTTTTACTTTAAACAGATTTAATGGGGATAGAAATATCCCTTTGTAATTATGAACGCGCCGTTCAAGAGCAAAAGAAGATAATAAAAAGTCTTTACGATCAAAGCTGAAAAAAATTTAAAAAAAAAAAGATGTGAATTTTTTTCAAAAGCAGACATTCAGAAGTTGGAGACAAAAGTTTGTTCAAATACTTTATTCAGAAAACTTGAAATTATTATAGTACTTTCACAAGGAATCTTTTACATTTTAATTTTTATTTTATTTTCAGAAAACATCACTAATAAATAGAAGCAAATGTTTGTCACTTCTATTATCATCACCCTTTGAGCTCATTTCATTTAGGGTTATACACTTGGAGAGAGTAAGATATTTTTTCACATTTAGTTTAACTGTTTTGGATATAAAGTAATAAGTGGAATATTCAAATAACTCGAATTTTTCCTTTTATGTGTGGTTTGTGCAGTGTCGGTGAAATCGGGCGAGTCCAAGTCCAATCGACTCCAAAACATCGAGGAGGAAAAGGCCGCGGAGTGGCTGCCCGTTTCGTGCCCTCAGCCCGAGACCCCGACGGAGTCGATGGAGTTCTTGGCGCGGTCATGGAGCGTGTCGGCCGTTGAACTCTCCAAGGCTCTTTGTGGCACGAACGATGAGGAGAAACCCGATCAGCCCGACCGTAAAAGCTTTTTGCTCTCGGTATGTAATTTAACGTGACAAATTTTAAGTAGTAGATGAAACGAGCTCGAGTTTAATTTGTCGTGTATTGCAGCATAATCAACCCTCGTTAGCCTCAGAGAGCCCCCCGAATTCACCAAGAGGGAGCGATGATGCTAAGGCAATAAAATAACTTTTACGTTACATCTTATATTTTACTTTATACGTCATATATATTTATGACGTGGAATTTAATTGATTCCGTACCACTAATATAGGAATTAATTTTATTGCATCAAGCCCTCAACCCGGAGTTCGTATCTCACCAACATCGTAACGGGGTACGATATTCCTATTTACCAAAATACCCTCGACACTTGAAATTAATTACACCAAAATATGAGGATTCTCACTCATGCAAACTTCTTTAGATATACAAAACCGTCGTGAAGAAGAAGACGATGGGGAGAAAGATCAAAGATCAGAAGGAGCGGAAGAAGCACGAGATCCGAGCTCACAACGCTCAGCTGCACGCGGCGGTCTCCGTCGCCGGAGTTGCAGCCGCCGTAGCCGCGCTGGCGGCGTCATCCCTAGCCTCGCCGGAGAAATCGACCTCGTCGAAAACCAAGAAGCCTTCGAAGAAACCGGCTGCGATCGCTTCCGCCGCTGCGCTCGTCGCCTCCCACTGCATAGAGATGGCGGAGGAAATGGGGGCCCACCGCGATCAGATACTCGCCGTCGTGCGTTCCGCGATCAACGCGAGGACCAACGGCGACGTCATGGCTCTCACGGCAGGAGCCGCCACAGGTACGATGATCGGCTCTGGCCGTGAGAGTTTTTTTTAATTACATTTTTTTTTTGTTGCATTGGAAATAATTTTGTCGTGTTGTAGCGTTGAGAGGCGCCGCCACGCTACGAGCGCGGCTGCGGAGAGAGGACGGCGGCGCCGCGGCCGCCGTGGCTTTGGCGGATGAGAGCGGTTGGAATTGCAAGGAATCAAATGTCACAATGTTATTGAATTTTGTATCTAAAGGTGGTGAGCTTCTTAAGCGTACAAGGAAAGGTAAAATTTGGACTTTTATTAAAAAAAATAATAAAAAATAAAAAAATTGTAACGAGTTATCTAAATTTGAATAATTTAATTTAATTGGTGCAGGGGATTTACATTGGAAGCAAGTTTCGTTTAATATAAATTCGAGCTGGCAAGTGATGGCTAAGATGAAAAGCAAGCACATTGGAGGGACATTCACCAAGAAAAAGAAATGTATGCAAAATTACAAATAGTCGATATTTATGGGTGCTTTCTTAGTAGTTTGACCTAAAGGGTGTTTGGCTAAGCTTTTAAACTCCTTAAAATAGCTTATAAGTTCTTCATTATTAAGAATTTAGGAGTTTATAAGCTATTTTAAGGAGCTTTTAAGCTCAGCCAAACACATACCTAACCGACTCGTTTTGATTGTAGGTTTGGTGTCGGGTGTTTACAACGACGTCCCAGCATGGCCGGGGCGGGAAGCGGAGGGGGAAGAGGAGAAGATGGCTTACTTTGCGGTGCAGACTGCAGATAGAGTGATTGAATTTGAATGTAGGAACAAAGAGGAGAGGGATATGTGGGTTGAAGGGATACAAAATATGTTGCATTTGCATGTTGTGTGAGATGATTAATTATATCATTGTGTGTGAGGGAAATTGAGATTATGGTGGCAAATTAGTGTGACAATTATGTATTGTGACAAAATTTAAGGTATCAATACATAATTATGTTGTGTTAGAATTTGATTATTGGCATATTTTTTGTTGGGAATCTCATGAAGCAATCGATATTGTAAAGTCATGGAATTAATCATTCCAATGATCAAATAAGGAATGACTTACCTACCTCTATTTTCAATGTCGTTACGTTTTTGAATTTTATGAAAGATTTTAATATTGAATTTACTTATATTCGGGTAAAGGCAAGAAATTAGTTATATAATATTAAGACCACGTCGTATATCCTTGCATCCTTACCGCCTTCTCATATTTATGTCTTTTGTCTGAGAAGAAGAAAAATGTGAGAAAATATTATCACACCTGCAATCTTTTGTAATCTGCATTTTTCATGATGAACTATATAACACTCGTACTAATCACAGCATTCAAAATGCATGCTTTGATAAAATATTAAAACTTACAAATAAAAGACAAGACTCATCTAAATCGACAATTTCTGCTTCTTTAGTTATTAATCTTGGATCACACAAACACATGCATAAAATAAAGAACTTATGCATTATAAAGGTAAATACAACTTTTAATCATTCTTCCTATTTATCTTAATATGGTTCCAATTCTTATATCTAGTATGGAATTGGCGTTATTGTCCTTGAAGAATAGATTTTAAAATTGCAAAGTACTAGTATTAGAAGGGAAAATGCATTCACTCATATTGGCCTCATCTAAGTGTCTCATTCATCCAAAAGAAGCTAGAGTTTAAGCACAAAAGTAGTAGACATTTCACCGCATTGCAAAAAAAATTAATGGATGGGCAAATCTTGAACAACTATTTAATCTAGAGGTAACATGATGAACATCAATCCCATTAAGTTACATTTCAAATAAGCAAAATTTAAAAATAAGTATACAAATTCCATTTGATACTCTCTATTACTGATCAAGAACTTCGTACCTCCACCATGGTACGATAAAAAAAAGTAAAGATCAAAGTGGTGTTTTTTGCAGTATTCATTTCAAGAATCCCCAAAATAAGGAATGTAGCCATGAAACATGGCTTCCCTAGTGATATCATCAAGAAATCCATATATCAAACCTGCCTTCTCATGAGACCTATCACCAGCCATAAATTCATATATGCTTCCTTCTATTTGAATCCAGCTTCGACCGGGAGCCTTCCTTGTCTTCGTATCAAGCATCTTCTTCCTCACAACCACCACATCCTCCCACTTCTTAGCTGCTGCATATACATTCGACAGCAGCACAAAGTAGCCAGCAGCCCGATCAGGGTCAAGTTCCTCAGTCAGCAACTCTGTCACATCAGAAGCAAGCTCGACACTTTTGTATATCCGGCATCCACCTAGAAGCGCACCCCACACAATATCATTAGGCTTCATAGGCATAGACCTCACCACTGCGTGAGCTTCGTCCAATAATCCAGCACGACTTAGCATATCTACCATACACCCAAAATGCTCTATTGAAGGCCTAATTCCCCAAGTCTCAACCATACTTTTGAAATAGTGGCGGCCCTCGTTGACATAACCAGCATGGCTGCAGGCACACAGTACACCCAAAAATGTGATCTCATCAGGTCTAACATCTTTTGATCCTTCGCTTTGCATCCATTGGAACACTGCAAGAGCTTCGTTACCATAACCGTGTTTGGCAAAACCCGTAATCATACTAGTCCAAGAAATGACGGTCTTCTGCTCCATCCCTTTGAATACTTTATATGCTGCATCAATTTCACCACAGCTTGCATACATATGTATCAATGCATTCTTCAATGTAACAAGAACTCGCTGGTTTTGGTAAGTGAAACACTCGAAAACATATGAGTGTATCCATTTCCCCAGATTCAGATCACCCAAATCAGCACATGCTGACAGTACTGCCACCAAAGTTACCTGATCAAACTCTACATTTTCATGCTGCATCTCACGGAACAAGCCCAATGCTTCCTTCGACCTCCCATTTCGCACGCATCCTGCAATCATAGTAGTCCATGACACGACATTCCTCTCCGTCATTTCTTCGAAGATCCTCCTTGCCCCATTAACATTCCCACACTTCAAGCTCCCCAAGAGCAACGAGTTCCATGTGACAACGCTCCTTTCGGTCATTTCATCGAACACCTGCTTCGCCTTAACAACTCCATCCTGACCACCATTCTTAACATAAAAATCAACCAAACTGCTCTGAACATAAACATTTGAGCAAAATCCACTCTTCAGAACCTTCCCGTGAACCTGCATTCCCTCCTCCAACAACCGCCCTTTCGCGCAAGCATTTACAACGAACGTGTACGTATGCCCATCGGGCGGCGATAAAGAACTCCGCTCCATAAAACCGAACAGCTCCACCGATCTACGCGGGTTGCCTTTGATCTGATAACCACGGATGATTTGGTTGCAGAGCGCCGAACTCGGGTAGGGCGTTTGATCGAACAGTTGGTGGGCAATTGGGAAATTGTTGAAGGCTGTGTATAGAGCCAATAACTTGACAAGTATGAAATTTTTGTGGCGGAATCCATTAGTGGTGATTTGGGCATGGATTTGAGAGAGATGATTTATCGATTTGCAGCGGTTGTGCAGCAGGAAGAAGAGGTGCTGTTGCAGTGTTCTTGAGTAGGTGGGGATGCTTTCTTCAAGAAACATGTAAATCTTTGGTTATCAACTCCTTGAACAGATTTGCAGCAATTGGGGGTTATCGTTTAAGGGCAAAATCATTGGCGGTCGAAGCAGTTTCGTTTTGATTAACTATTATGAATCTTGGACTCATCGCGTCGGATACAGTGACGGGCGCCCTAGTAGTAAATTGAAGAGGAAAGAGAGATTAATTTAAGAGCTAGTACGGTAATTTGCAATTTTTTTATAACAAAAAATGTTAAAATGTCACTCACAAAATAAAAGTGTTTGCTACATGAGATTGCATATGCATACCCCATTTAATCTAATGACACTTGGCAACTATAAATTAAGTTAAAAATTAATTCTAAACTAAAATAAAATTAATTATGATTGTGCTAACATACTTTTAAATTTTCTTTTTCTTTTTCTTTTTCATTTTGAATATTTCATTTTATTTTTATTTTTTTGGTGTTTGTTTGTTTGTTTATGCGCCACAACACCTACAACTCGGCAACAATGTCATTTTCCCACCTAAAATCTTAAGGGTTACAATACAGTTGTCGAGGGAAATGCATATCATTCGTAAAAATGTCATTAATGTTTAAAATCAGAGTTGTCTTAAAGTAGCATTAACTTTTGAAGGTTGAATATATAAATAGGGTTTATCAGTTGAAAGACCCAGGCTTTTTTTTCTTTTAAAAGTTGCAACAAACTTTTGTATCTCTCTTTTACTCAGATTTTTACTTTTTGCTCTTTTGGTCAGATTTGTTGTATTAATTAGATTGTTTTGAGGCTAAAAAATTCAATTATAAATAGTGTTGGTGTAATTCATTTGTGAACACACTACTCTCTCTTCACACTTAATACTCTCTTCTTCTACTTCATAAGGTATGTTAAAGTTTCACCTCATCTATTTACTATTAAAAAATATTTCCTCAAGTATTACTATTACAAATAATGACTTATAATATACATACAAGAAATGACAGTCCTATTTCTAGTAGGAAATATATATTTCGAACAAATTACAGTAGGTATAATGTTTTGAACACCCCTATTTCTAGTCAGGCCACCCGCCCTAATTCGCCGAGCTAAATTCCATAAAATCTGTATAGTTATTTCGAGACCGAGGCTTGGAGGTAGAGCTCGAATTTTTTAGGTTTTCTTAACTCTTAAGTAATTGACTCAATTATCAACATTTTCATGATTATCTAATCAGTAAAAATAGGTGATTTGAAGATAACCAAAAAGTCAGCTTTCAAAAAAACAGTCCAATCACTATAACCATCATCTATCCATTTGAGAGCTGAATACATACTGCTGAAAAAATATCCCACATAATAAGGAAGAACTTATCATAATACTTCTAATGAGAAAACAAGAAAAGCATAACCACTTAAAAAAAAAAAGAAATATACCCTCTCAAAGAAAAAGAATAAAAATATAGAAATCGCTCACCTCCTGTAGCTTCTTGCGTCGTCCTTTTGATTCTACAGGCAATGGATGACTAGGCGGAGAAGATGAGAGGGGTTTTCAGCTATCCCTAAACTGAAGAAAATAGAAAAGAGGGAGACGGCGGATGAAAAAATAGAATTACTAACAGCATTTTTTAAGAGAAGAAGGTCCAAAATCCGTTTTTAAGGGGCTGAAAAATATAAAAAGCCCAAACCCAACTCATACACAATTAAAAGCTAATGTTTCAATTGAAAATAAGTAAATATTAACAAGTGTATTCAATAGCTGCTTCATTTCTTGGAAAGTGTATTGTTAGATTAGGGGATAATAACAACTGTTTATACTCCCTCCGACCTTCAAAATTATGCATATTTTCCTATTTTTTCATCTGTCCCCCAAAATTATGCACAATCCATTTTAGAAAATAACTTTTCCACTTATTACTCTTATAATGTGGGATCCTATCCACTTACATCTACTTTTTCTCCACTTACATCTCACTTTTCAGGATTTTCTTAAAACTTGTACTCACCAAAACTATGCATAAATATTGGGGTCAGAGGGAGTATAAGATATCTTCTGCATAAACCCGCACGTACGCAAATGATTCCTCTTGACATTCATTAATCACAATAATTAACTAAAACATCTAATATAGTAAGTAAATTTATACTATTGTTTAAAAAAATGAAAATATGCTCATTAGTTGTAGATCTAACCATGCAAGAATCTGCTAATCAAGGAAGTTACCATTACTCTGACTAGATGCACAAACTTGTTTTGAGAGAAAGTGCCAACTGTAAGATAAAGTCATGAGTGGCTTAATTATTATGGCTTAATTATTATGTTTTTTATTATTATTGTTAAGATAAACTTGTTATGACTTAATTATTATGTTTTTTTATTATTATTGTTAAGCTTACCAGTAACTTCTTTCTGAAAAATTTGCAATAAGATTTTAATAATTAGGCTTTGAAAAATGAGTCAATCTCGTGAGTGGATGTATATGCAAAGGCTTCGTGATGGTATTTTGAGTAAAGAATTCGCAACTGGAATTGATTATTTTATCGAGCGAGCTACATCGTATCCATACTTCATGAGTGGAGCAAAGCTTAAATGTCCGTGTACAAAATGCGACAACATTCATTACCAAGATGTAAACACTGTAAAGTTTCATCTTGCAAAATACGGATTTGTGCCGGATTCATTACCAAGATGTAATCAGGCCCGCAAGTAATAAGTGGCGAAACGGAAAAGGGTAATTTTAAACATAACCCTCATTTCTTTCTTTGTAGCCCCCTCTTTCAAAAAATAATAAAACTAATTATTTAAATATACTATTCTACCCTATAACCCCCAATTCACAAAATGAGAAAATCCATAACCCCCCTTTTGCGTAGAAATTTCCAACTATTAAGATTACACTCTGAGAATTCTCTCATTGAATATAGTAGAATCGTTTTTTTTTTCCCTAAAACCAAATGATAATTAAAAATAGAGAGGAGTTCTTAAATATATTTTTGACAAGAAATTTTTGGGTTGAATAATATATTTATAATTATTTTTATTATTTTTTTTTTTATAAAAGGGGCTACAAAGAAAGAAAATGGGGTTATATTTAATATTACCCAACGGGAAAATACGAAACTATATACAATATTGGGCCAATACTTAATTAGGGCCACGGATTTGGGCCTTCTAGGGCCCATTTACTCCGCATCCAGGTTTATATCGTTTAAAATACTTAGATTTATTTTGCTCAAAAAAAAAAGATTTATACAATAATATAATAGAATTTATGTGACAATTCAGTATTATAGGAATTTCCCAGGTGAAAATTCAACAGAAATTCGACAAGTAAAAAGTTCTGTTTGAACTTTGAAGTCGAGATTTTCTCACTCCCCAAAAATGAAATAGAAATGTAATGGGATTTTTAGTTATTGGCATATTTTTTTGTTAGGAATCTCATGAAGCAATCGATATTGTAATGTCATGGAATTTCCAATGATCATATTAGGAATGATGAATTACTACTGCTACCTACCTCTATTTTTAATGTCGTTATAGGTTTTTGAATTTATATATGAAACATTTTAACAATGAATTAACTATATAAGGGTTAATTTATTGATTCCACAAATGAAAGAAATTACTAGTTAAATAATATTGCGACCGTACCGTATATTCTCTTTGCCAACAAATATGAACAGATATGATTTTTTATTTTTATTTTTTATTTTTTATGAAAATACTATATTATACAAATCCATATACTAACTAATTATGAAACGTATGAAATAGCTAAGTTTGGGTTTGGCATATAGTTGAGGTTGAAATGTATGTTTGTTTATTAATTTGTGGTTTATCAAAATTGGGATATTGTTGAAATCTGATATTACTAAGAGCACTCATAATGAGTGTCGATCTCCGAGGTCGATCTCGGAGTCGATGCCGTTGTGGGTGTTGAAGACCTTGTCGAGGTCGATAGCCATGTCGATTTATCGACACACCTCTTGATACAGGTATCAAGACAAGCGGCATGTCCTGATTATTAATTAAAAATAAATAAAATCTAACGGCTAATTAAAAAAAAAATCACTATAAATACTACCTCAATCCCTCCACTCTTCACTCTCATTTTCTTCCTACTTCAAATTCTACTTTCAATTGTTTTTTTTGTGTGTTGAAACCATAGGAGATAATGAAAATCAATTCAACCAATGATATCAACAAAACTATTCTTCGTATCAACCAAGTCGAAGTCCCAATTCGAACCCCCAATTATCCACATCTCCCAGTTTTGACCAATTTTTTCAACGTCTCCCGATTTTGGCAGATTCTCCACGTCTCCCGGTTTTGGCCAATTCTCATCTTCGCCGTCGCCGGGACCGTTTCAACAATTCTCAACGCCGCCCGATGGATATCGTTCGTTCGACATGCCACCCGGTGCCTACAATCGATTTAGAAGCATCAACCTCAACGACGGATATGATGACGTCGACATGGACGAGGACAACGAGTCGGATGAAGCAGAGGTCGAGTCATCACCTCCTCGCCGCAAAGGCAAAGCGGCGGCCAAAGGGAAGGGCAAAGCGCAGACGACCAATGGTGGAGGCCAAGGCTCCAACTACACACCCGATGAAATTGAGTGGCTTGCTAAATCCTACGTTGATATCGGGTGTGACGGGGAAACTACCAACTATCAAACTGCGAAGCAGTTCTGGAACAAAATTACTTTCACTTCAACGAGTTCATAGCTCCCGCACCCGCGCTGAAACTCAACTAAAGCGAACGATGATTATTGAAGAAGGCGGCTACATAAGTAATCCTAGTGCCTCCCAATCCGCAAACGAGATGACCTCTATGCAAACTCGTCCTTTCGGCCAGAAATCGCTGAAGAAGGCAAGTGCAAGAAGGCGGAGGTCGTGTAGTAGTTGGAGACTGTCACTCAAGAACTATCTACGTTGAGATCTACACAAGAAAAACGAGCGATATGGAGTCAGACCAATTGGAGAATCGCCGAAAACTTTATGCACAACTCGCGATAAAATATGGATGGGGTGTTTAGTTATTTAATTTATATTTATTAAATTTTAAATAAGTAATTGTATTATAATTTCCAATATTTCAATACTGTTTGATATTTTATTATTATTATTATTAGTTTTATTCAAAATACAAAATAAAATTAAAAAAAGAAAAATAAATTAAAATCAATATCATGGATCAACCTAAATCTATAATCCTTATCATTATAGAATTTTCAATCTAAATCTATCGAATAATTGAAATCTCACCAAAATTATCAAAAATAAGGATCAACCTAAATGTATATCAACCCCAAATGGTCTAACATATTCTAAGTGGACCTCACCATTCCGAACTCAACATACTTATACGTCTTAAAATATTGCAAAACTTTGCAAGTGTAAAAATAATAATTTAAAAAAGGCATTGACTCACTATTATCTGAAAAGATGCATCGAGCACAAGTAATTATTTCAAAAAGGGAATAAAAAATAGTGAAAATTAAGTAGATGACAAAAATGTGAGTCAGCTATCTTTTTCAATAATTCACAAGATGAGTTGTATTTCACTACACATCTTTTCTGTTTCAGTCAGTAATCGTAGACCATATCAAGCTTCGAATCGTCTTACCGAATAAATTTGATGCTACATTTAACATATATTGTTACTAAAAACCAATAGATAGCATTTTTTTTTTTTTGAGAATAATAGATAGCAAAATTAGTGACATTTGATATCATTGTTTTACCTAGCTAGCTACGTAATATATAGATCAAAGGTCAAATATACGTGAAACTATAAATGAGAAATAAGAATAAATTTCAATAATTGATCGTCACATATGATCTGCAATTCAGATTAACGAATACTCCAAAATAATGCATTCAATGCATTAATTTTACGACGAACGTATCAAAATAAAAGTGCATCAAGGGGTTAATGTCCAGACCAATGGTCATGGGTTCGAGTCCTCCGTCACGCGGTATTTAAATTTCCTTGTAATATTATTAAAAAAAAAAAGTGCATCAAGGTAATGCATATAAAAGATTTGTGCGATTTGAAGATTTAAATTTGTACATGTATACATATTAGTTTAACAAAATCAATAAAATTAAAAAACTACAAAAATATTCTTCTTAATTTATCGCAAGATAAACTCTTAGGTACTAGTTTGGCCCTATCTGATCAAGTAGAATAAATCATTTCCCATTTAAACCAGTTTTCAGATTTTATCTTTCAAGTCCTTGTAAAACATTGAATTTACAATTGTGACCCCTAGGGGCCATGCTATAAATAATACTGTTTCGTCGAATGAGGAAAAAAGTTCAATAAGTTATTCAATTATAGCAAATCATTAGCATTTTAAAAGGGATTTCACATTGAATATTTTCATCAAGTTTAAAGAAAAGGATTCAAATTTTTCTGGGGTGAATTTAACTAAAAAGCATGACGTGATTTAACATGCTCCATCCATATAAAATTTCAACTCCAATAATTCAAGACATTGTTTTCAATTGACAGATATGCCCCCATATTATAAAAATAAAAAATGTAATCTTTTTTACCTTTTTTTTCGGAGTGTGAAGGATTTAATCAGCAGAAAAAAGTATGAAGAAGACAACAATCATAGAAACATACTCATTGCATAGAGCAATTTATCTGATCAATAGCAATTCACCTTTTAATTCGTGGAGGAAAAGCTTGTGGCTTCTATCATTGCCTTAACTTTTCTTTTTTTATTAATTAACTTTTTTCATCAGCTTCCTAAAACTATATTACTCTATCCGTTCGGAAATAAATGTTATATTTTAGAACAATAATTATACTCGGACATATTATGTCTGGATATACGTAATTCAAATAGTAAAAATATTGTCCGATTGCCTTCAAATTTTGTTTCCTATTCAGACTTGCTTCCAAAATATCGATCTCATGCACACCCATTTCCAAATTTTACTCTCGTCCACACCCAAGTCCTAAACTTGTGAATTTAAATTGGGATGAAACTTTATAATTAAAATTTCAAAAGTGTATGTTTATTAGTAACCAAACTATCGAAACTATGAAATTAAATTATTAATTAAAAATTCCGTCAAATCCGTGTTTTTACCATCGTATGTCTGGATATAGTATGTCCAAATAGCACTACCCATTTTAGAATTATATATGTAAAAAAAAATTATGTCATCAAACTTGTCATTTTACTCTTGTGATCAAAGCAAATTCTTTACTTATTCGTTTTTTCATGCAATGTAATTAGCTAGAAAGATTAAAATAATAAATTGTCTACTTAGCTCTGAGTTTTGAGCGAGGAAACACTTATTTTGCGACGGATGGACAAATTATTATATTGTACTAGTTTTTTCTTTCTTTTCTTCTAGTATTGTCCAATAACTTTTGAACTCTCTATTAAATTTATAAAGAAATAGCATTATAAAAGTTGGACCAATTTAATGAATTGTTATTGTCATAGGATTAGGGTTCCATTCTCCAATCGACACGCCAAAAACATGAGATGGAATTAGTGTTTAATGACAGGTTAGCCTACGACGAGGAATAAATTAAATCATCAAAAGTAATTGAAACACATATTATTATACGATTGGGAAACACGGTAGTCAGCTACACAATCTTGAAAAGATAATATATAGTTTGGAAAATAAAATATATCCTAATTGAGAAATCATAAACCATAAGGGAAATGTGACTATTTTTATTTTTATGGTTAACTTTCTTTTTTTTTAACGCGTGTGGTCAGTCACAGTGTCACCGAATGGAATTTCCCTTTACAAATTAGATTTAAAAGTTTTGCTCATCATATAAAATGAGTTGGGTAAGGTAAAAATGAGTTTATGACCAAAAGATCAAGACTTTATGTCATATTAAATGCATATATAATTTTGACTAAAAAAATCAAGAAATATGTGTAATTTGAATATGCACTCTAAAACAATATTGAGAGCACATATTTTTAGTTAATCGACGCAAATATAAGGGCACATGAATTCAGGATTGATTAATTTTTCTGAAAATAAACAAATAAATGAGTTCAAATATATAATGCACAAAATAAATAATGTGTGGTTTATAACCGATTCTACATGAGATCTCAAATTGTAATTAGACGTGTTGGTTATATAAATTGTGAAACATTTAAAACTGTAATATTCTTTTGGGAACATTTAAATAAATTTTGTCTATAAACAAATATACCTCTGAGTTAAATCTGTATCGCTCTCATTTTTCAAGTTAAAAAGAGAACTTAAATCACTTCCATTAGCTCACTCAAAATCTATATTAACTTAAAATTTAGGTTAAAATAATAAAAATTGAGATAAAAAGTTCATCCAATAGCTCTCCTAACTTTGGTGGACCCCACCAAAATACTTACATCTCTATAAATTTATCCTCAAATTTACACCGACCTAAATATATTCTTATATTACAAATTAAAATGAACCCACCATTTTTTCAATAATTAGTGAAAAATAGGAGAAATGATATATGCATTTGTAAAATAGAGACTTGAAATAGTATAGGAAAAGCTTCGGTGACAATTTTTGTAGCAAAATTTTGAAAGTTTAGCCATTTATTTTAAAAAAATTAAACGTTATTACAAAAAAGTCAACTGGCATATTCGTCATCACACATTATCAATAATTCATCCACATCACATGCCTAACTCGAAAACTCTGGCCATGTGATGATATATATATATATAAATTACTACTAGTAATTAACTTTTTCCTTTATTTATTTATTTATTTATTTGTTTATTTTATTAATGAAATCTTAGATATGGGTGATGCATGTTCATGCATGTGCACAGTCCTATAAATACATCAATTTTTGGGAAAGCTTGTGACATATAGCCAATACTACTCCATTGCTATAATTCCTCTCTCTACTCCTTCACCCTTATTAAATTTATTAATTTAATTTCTGATGGCGAAAATTGCCGTTGGCAACGCCGGCGAGGCTTACCAGCCGGACACCCTTCAAGCATTGGTGGTGGAGTTCATCGCCACCTTCCTTTTCATCTTCACCGGCGTCGGTGCCGCCATGGCTACAAGTGAGTTCGCCGCATGCATACTCGACACCATGTAATTAAAATTGATACTCGATACTATATACTTCCTGCATCTCTAAATAAGTATATGTTCTTGTACCCTAATACATAAATGATATCGATCGAACTTCCTAGTCTTGCTTTTTCGATTCAATAATTAAAGGTAGGTATACGAGTTTTGATGGCATGAAAGACACTTATTTCAGGGAAGAGATAAAATGTTATGATATTCATTGAAATGAATATAGGTAGTCATCTCATTTTAAGTAATTAATATCATTAGCCCCGTGATTATTTTGTTACAAATTAAAAAAAAAAAAAAAAAGATGCTGATGTGGCATTTATGGAATATTCGTTGGACAGATAAGCTGAATGGGGACCCACTAGTGGGGCTATTCTTTGTGGCGATGGCGCATGCTCTGGTGGTGGCGGTGATGATTTCCGCCGGATTTCGAATTTCCGGCGGCCACCTCAACCCCGCCGTCACCCTCGGCCTCCTCGTCGGCGGCCACATCACGGTGGTGAGGTCTATTCTCTACTGGATTGATCAGTTGTTGGCTTCGGTCGCCGCCTGCGCTTTGCTCAGCTATCTCACCGGTGGAATGGTGAGATATTATACATTTTATATTTCGAAATTATTATACATATTTATTGACAAAATAAGAAGTAAACGTGAAAAATATTGAACGTAAGTATGTAACACCTATAAAAAAAAAAAGAAATATATTGTGTGACTACAGCTAAAAATACGAGAGAAAATAAAAAAGATTAGATACCAAAATTAGTGTCGCACACTTCATCTAATACTATCAAAATAATACTATTACTAAAAATGAGCATTTACCTAATTTCATTAGTCACGAAGTTTGAGATTCAATGAATCTTTAAAAAAAATCGTATAAGATCTATAAACTCATAAATTGTAAAAGAGAGCTCAAACTTATATTTACGAGGAAGTCTTGTGTCAGATCGTCTAACGGGTTAAAATTCGTCAGATAATCAAAATCGGGATCAAATCACTATTTTAACATCCACTAAATTAATACTACGACGGTCGACAAATATTGACATGTCAGACAATCTGACATAATTTATTATTTTTATTTTTTATCATCTATTTACTAATTATAAAATGGATTTATGCAGACGACACCAATTCATTCACTAGCAAGCGGAGTGGGGTCCATGCAAGGAGTAGTAATGGAGATTGTTTTAACATTCTCATTGCTCTTCACCGTCTATGCCACAATAGTGGACCCCAAGAAGGGGAACCTTGAGGGCCTGGGCCCACTCCTAACTGGGCTCGTCGTTGGGGCCAACATCATGGCCGGAGGCTCGTTCTCCGGAGCCTCCATGAACCCAGCTAGGTCTTTTGGGCCGGCCCTTATCAGTGGGGACTGGACCGACCACTGGGTCTATTGGGTCGGCCCACTCATTGGAGGTGGCCTCGCTGGGTTCATATATGAGAATTTCTTCATTGTTCGTACGCACGTTCCTTTGATTAGAGATGAACCTTTTTAATTATCGAGCTGTTCGTATTATCATGATCAATGTTATGTTATCTGTTTTTCGTTAATACTTTTTTTTTAATGTTTAGTTAGATTGTATGTAGTTTTGATGCTTTTGTAGCTTGACTGATCAAATTCAGTGTTGAGCTAGATTGTGGTGATCAAGCAATTAATTAATAAAATGTAAAAATTGTGGATCATATGTTGAAATTAGGCCATCCATATGAAATACAGGCCCAATAAGAGGCAATTTGATTGGCCCATATACACGTGCGTATAAATTCCGTCGTATGTAATAGTTTGAAAAATACACAATTAAAAGAAAGTACATTGTATTGAGAAAATTGTGGCAAGCTTGAAATAGTTCTAAGTGAGAAGGGTTATTTTTTTTTTTCATTCAATTATGGGTTAACTTATTTAAATGATCTATTGAATATTCATGGTGCGTTTGGTTTGAGTGATTAGAAGTGATTGATAAATAATCATGCATAATCATATGTCTGGTTTGCATGATTGGCCCGTGATGGATAACCAGACCCTTGATCATATCAATCAAGTGAGTGATAAACTATCATTCCTTTTTTGCTTGATTATTATTCAATCATCCAAATCACTTGGAAATTAATTTCTAACTTTGCTCTCAAATTTCTCCCAATTTTCAACATCAATGTTCAAACTCTTATATCTCGCTTACTTTCTCTCTCCCTCTCTCCCTTCAACTCTCTCTTTCTATTTATCCTAGGTTAATAAAAATGATAAGCAATCTAACCAAACGTATAATAAATAATCGAAATACTATGATCATATCCTATTTATCAATCTTATACATCCTATCCTTGAAACCAAATATGCCCTCAATTATCAGAATTTGGTTTGTCGTCGGTGTCATCTTGTATTTGAATATAATATTTCATCTTCAACCACTATTGAAGATAGTAGAGGCTACCAAATATCAAAATTTGATATATGAAAGGTAATATTGAAGTTAATATATATTACCGAACATTCATCCTATATTAATTTATCTCACATCAATATTATTTGTATGGGCTAATATGATATGGCACTTATAGTAAATATTCGTACACATAGTTGTACCAAGTTCAAAAATTTTATTTTCGAGCTTACTTGAAGAGCATGATCATGAGCTAAAGACTGAGTAGTGCTCAAGCTCAAACTTAACTAATATAGTAAACGATTCGAAGAAGCTTTATCAAAACCTGAGCGTAATTTCAATATTTCTTGCTAAGGATTTTTCACAAAAGTTTTGAAAAAGCACATTAACTTTCACTTTCCAAATATAAACTTACCCTACTAAATCCTCGGTGATGAAAAAGAATTAACACAGTTCTCAAATTTTAGTTTCTAAATCATAATTTTCAATATTAATCCAATTCACATAATACGAGCATGTCAAAAACACATAATAAATCAGCAATCAAAATGGGAAATCCCAACTCCCATTCGAGGGCAACAACATTAATTGAAAAAAAAACAGTAATCAACACTTCAACGAATCAGCAACCCATACCAGAGCAAAAATTACAACTCCTCGAACAAAAAAAACTACTCAAGCAGATTGGGTATATCCTCGAAAATTGAAAGAAATAAGTAACCTGAAATTGCAGACATGAAAATAGAGGATTCAACATAGATTGAACGACTTGTAATGAATTAATAAAGAAATTAAGAAATTGAGGGAGTTCCCAAACTAACCGAATCCCTAATTTGGCCGGCGGCGTAGGGTTCTGCCACACTTGCTCTTCGGATCGGTCGAGAATTAGACGGTGTGGTTTCCTACAAATCAGCACAAATCGTCAATACGTACGGGGGAATGCTCGCAACAGTCGAATTCGGGCCAGAATCGGACTGATTTTGTCGTCCTTAGCTTCTGTTTCAGAGTTGCCCAAATCGACGGCGGCGGCTTCTTCTTCTCCTCCGGTTTCTTCTTCTTCTTCTAAGTGGATGGTTTATTCTTCTTCACCGAATTTGGAGGGTGTTTTGCTGTCAGAAGCTATTGATGTAGGCGGTGGCGCGACGGCGGAAGTTGGGGTGGTGCGACGGTGGAGGAGATTTGTGGAAGAAATGGAGGTGGGCGGTTTGGCGGAGGAAACTAGGTTTCTGGTGGGAGAGTTTTTTTAGAAAGAGAAAAATGTAGATGTGAAATGAATTGGTGGGAGAAGAAAGGGGTTATAGTATCACGTTTTTTTTTTTAAATGTAAAACTGAAAATAAACTTCCACCCTATAGTAAGGATATAATTGTCCACAAGTCATGAAAATAGCTATAATTTTACCATATTATGTTCCTTGACAACTATTGTAATCTAAGGGGGATTTTTACTATATCACTCATTCACTCTTTATAACACGTAATATGAAATGGGACGAAGTGAGTAGTAAAACATTACTATTATTTATTACTAATATTCAACTAATAATCAATAGGCATTTATTTATAGCTTGCATCATTAACAAATTAATTTTAATTAATCTTAAGCCCAAAACATTATATTTGAACCCAATTGCACATTTTTCAGTCCCAAAGTAGTAAAATAGTAGCCCAATAGCAATTTCAAAACCCCCTCCCCCCCCAAAAAAAAGGTCTTTGCACATGATATACTTTGAGGGTGTTTGGCTGAGCTTTTAAACTAATTAAAATAGTTTATAAGCTGTTCATTATTGAGGATTTAGGAGCTTACAAGCTGTTTTAAGGAGCTTTTAAGCTTAGCCAAACACCCTCTTTACCAACGTCTAATAAGTTTTGTTTACGTGAATGATTAATGATTCACCTCCGATCTTGAGGTTGAAGGTTCAAGTTATGTGTGTATTTGTAACACAAAAAAAAAGAAAGTTGCGCTTTCGTTATTTTTCCTCTAAACTTGGACATAATCTCGTTTATTATGAATAAATGCATGGCAGCATTGTCTATTTGTCTTCTAATTTATAAAACTAGGGCGTTATACAGATGAAGTTGGAACTAATTGTTAAATTTGGACCGTACTCTTCAGTGTTTTCCAGAAAAAAAAGGACTATATGTTACGAAATTTGTAAATAAGGAATATATGTTACAAAATTTTAAAATGAGGACTATAACTTTCATTTTTTGCATCTGCACTCCTATTTTATTTCATGCCCAAAACCAATTATTTGGGTTTTTTGGTGTCACCTAGAGCCCATTGCTGACGTGACCGTGCTATGTCACAATTTTGGCAAATTTGTCTTCCCTTTATTTGTTATTATCGATTTTAATATTTGTTATTATTGAAAGAAAAAAAGAAAGAAACCAATTATCAAAACGATTGTTTGCCACATTTATAGTCTAATATAAAAATAAGGAATTAAAATGAAAGAAACTCATTATTTTCGTCCACCCGAAAGAAACTCGTCATTTCCTTATTTTGATTTTAGGCTGCAAATGAGGCAAATAATTGGTTTCTTTCTTTCAATAATAACAAATATGCTAAAAAAAATCGATAATAACAAAAAAATGATTTTTTCGGCCAAAAAGGTGACATGGCATGGTCACGTTTGAGCCCGAAATAAGAGTGCAAATGCAAAAAAATAAAGTTATAATCCTCATTTTCAAATTTCGTAACATATAGTCCTTACTTCCAATTTCGTAATATATAGTCCTCTTTTGAAAAACATTGAAAGTTGCTGTCCTATTTTAACAATTAGCTCCATGAAGTTGATAATTTTTACGTATAGCCAATACATGAATCAAAACACTGAAATACTGAACAAATAATTCATAAGTTAAACTATAACGTGATAAACTTTCGATTAAGGAAATAGATTGCATAAATTTTATACATCCCTGTTCAGAAAATTACCTACAGTACTGAAAAGGGTAAATAATACTACTTTAGAACTACATAAGTTACAACATGGTAATCCTTCTTCAACTGCAGTAGAAATATTACAAATTAAGAACTCCAATTAAATAATTATGTATAATCTTAAGCTTAATTGAAGAAAATATAACTTAACAAGTTCTCATTTTTTGACAGCTTCTTCCAATTCTCTTAAACCCCCAACCTTTTGTTCAATCTCTTCAATCAACTCTTCTCGCCATAGCTCTGCTCTTGCTGCTTCCTCCATGTCTTCTTGCTATAAAATCATCAATTTATTTTGAAAAAAAAAATTTAATTATTAACTCTAGCAATATGTATTGGTTATTCGACTATTTATAATGTCTGTAAGCTCCAAATATAAAAATGCTATGTAATAAAAAAAGAGGTAAATATTAAATTTTATCTAGAGTTTAATTGTTGCAAATGATTTGAGTATTTACTCGTTTTTCAATTTTGACACTACCTTTAAAATTTGTAATTACACAACAAATTTTCATATATTTGCAATTACAACGTCCCCAAAATTTCAGGAATATTAAAAGTATGTGGTTGGTCATTAGGTAACATCACACAAAAAATTTCGAACAATTTAGCTATAAACGCAACAAAGTACTCCCTCCGTCCACGAAATAAATTCCTACTTACCACAAAATTTTTGTTCACCAAATAAATCCTCATTTACTTTTTTGTACAATTATACCCTCCTACTTTTTCTTTATTTATTATCCTTTGCCATTGATGACCCCACCTCACAACAACTTTATTCCTACTTTTTTGTTCAATACCACTGTTTTTTTTGTCATTATCCACTACCCCTATATTCTAACTTTTACCCCACTCAAAACAATTTTTTCAGCTTTCTTATTTTCCGTGTCCAACCCAAATAGCGATTTGTTTGGTGGACGGGGGGAGTAGTAAGAATTTGCTTTGGCTCAACACCGTTTCGAAATTCATGTGAAGATTGCAAATTTCAGATAGACGTTGTATTATTTTTGACAATTAAGCATTTAATCTTAGTCAATAGTGTAGTACCTTTTCATAAATCCAATGTCCACTTCCATCTCCTCCATCTCCTCTGTATCCCTCTGAATCATAGAATGGATCCTAAAACAACAAATAAACCATTAAAAAATTAAATAAAAAATCAACAAACTTAAATTTCACCAAACGAGATCCTCTATTGCATTTTCATATTGCATCTCCTACTGCATTGACAATGAAATGACATGTGTCATGACTAAAGGTTCAAGATTTAGGGTATATATAAGGAAAATATATTCTATAAATTTTAAACCTCTAATCACGCCACGTGTCGTTCTCTTAATAATGCAATAGAAGATGCAACACAGAATGCAATAGAAGATCCGATCTGAATTTCACCAAACGAGATCCTCTATTGCATTTCCATATTGCATCTCCTACTGCATTGATAATGAAATGACATGTGTCATGACTAAAGGTTCAAGATTTATGGTATATATAAGGAAAATATATTCTATAAATTTTAAACCTATAATCACGCCACGTGTCGTTCTCTTAATAATGCAATAGAAGATGCAACACAGAACGTAATAGAAGATCCGATCTGAAATTTCACACACTCACACACACACACACACACACACACACACACACACACACACACACACACAAAAAAACTAATTTGTCACCTTCACAGAGCCAAAGAAACAGCATCCCCAACAAGTGAACATTATGTAGATTGTATCTACATAAACATAACAACAAACAACATTATCTCACAAACACCAGCAGCTCATGCTAATGCAGTGGGCCTCTTCTATTACAAATAGAAATAGTTTTACATTTCTATATTTCAATGGCAACTATAAATATGAACAACTCACAAATCTTCTTGATGGCTTCATCACTTAGATGCCAAATTGACTTGTGAGTAATGAGGTCTCTTTGACCCTCCATATGCTCAACCATAACTGCCATCAACGGCCAATCCGGCAACGCGTTGACTTTGACTAAGGATCCTCGTTGACTTCTTCCACCATCAATCTATTACAGATGATGCAGAAACAATAGCAACTGTAAATAATCAAATTGTTAGAAATTCATAGTTGGCTGTGGAGATAGGCTTATCTTTTACCTTGTATGACCTTGAACTTGAGCACTGCCTAATCTGAATCAAGAATGAAGGAAACACACAAAAACCTCTTTAGAAAAAAATGATCTAATTAAATTACTTGAAAATGAGCATGAAAGATATGCTTACTGATTTAGAAAATGAAGTGAATTCGGCCTTGGTTGTCTGAAGACAATTAGGCTTCAGCAGTGTTAAGGTAGTGAGAGTTTCAGCCATGTTTTTTTGGGATTGAAATTCAAAATGTTTTAGTTTTGGTTCTACATTTTTTGACGTTGTATTATTGTTTGGTTATGAGGAAAGGGATAAGCCTTTCATTTATATCCACCTCTGAATTTGTATGCACCAAGACAAAGTTGGGCTCATTTGGATAATACATCATTATATATATTTCCTCCGTTCACGAAATGATGCCCATTTCGTGAACGACACGGAGATTAAGAAAGCTGATAAAGTTGTTTGAGTGAGATAAAAGTTAAAAAGTAGAGGTAGTGAGATAATGACAAAAAAATAGTGGTAATGACAAAGAAGTGGTGGTATTGATCAAAAAGTAGGAATAAAGTTATTGGGATGACAAAAAAATAGAAATAAAGTTGATGTGAGGTGGGATCATCAATGGCAAGGAGTAGTAATTTTAATAAAGTCACGAGGGTATGTTGGTAAAAATAACGAAACGGGACATCATTTGATGAACATAAATAATGGATGAAACAAGACATCATTTCGTCAACGTCAACGGAGGGAGTAAGAGAAGAGAGTGAGGCAAACCAGAAAAATTTACCCAAACGCTTAGTCGCGAGAGGCCAACCTTTGAGATTTCAACGCATTTCAAGTCCTTTTACTGTAATAGTTGTTGCTATTGTAGAGAGAGAGAGAGAGAGTGAGGGTGCGGAAAATGTAGAACAATCATTGGCATTGCTTTACAAGTCAATAGTTTTTCTACTCTATTATACAAAGAGGGGGAGAGGTCTATATTACTTCTCTATAGTTAAATTTCACTACTTTTTACCGTTGTGATCGCACGACAATAATATTATCAAATAAAATAATTAAAAATAGTTATATTATAAATTATACTTTATCTTTCCACGAAATATATAGCTAAAATGTAGGTAGGTAGATTTTGAGTACATAAAGGAACACATGATAATGAATTGTGTTCTAAATATCGTAGGTGGTGAAAATACAAACTATAACAATCCAATAAGATCATACATCATTCAACCATAAAATTAGCACTGCTAAATAAATTACAAAAACGAAAATCCTACTAATGTATACGACCCACACTCATTTTATCAATCTAATCATTTCTTGCATTCTTCGTGAAAAATTCCAGTTATCGCCTACCTATTCATAAAAACAATTTTTCCTTCAATTTAATAACCAAAATTAATTACAAAATTGGGCTAATCTTAATATTGAAAATTGTCACGTTGATTAATATATGAAATGATTTATCTAATTTTTCAGACAATTATGGTAATCTAATACGGTCGAAAATAATTAAATATCAATTCTAATATATTAGGAAAAAGTATCTATTGTCACTTGTTGATGTGTATAATCTTCCTTCCGATACCACGCATGATAGGACATTCATGATTATAACTTAACTGTGTGAAAAGATTTATTTTTTATTTATTATTTTTATTTTTTTGGTATTAACATCCTTCATTATCTACCATCGTCATCACTCCATACTTTTTTGTTTGGTTAAATTTTAAGATAGAGGTGTATAAAGTAGTCTTTCAATTATTGGAGAAAAAAAATCAATCAATAACATAATTATGCAGCATAGTGTTTAATTTTTAACTTTTGGAATTATATTGTGTTACATAAAAATTAACTACTATTTGCATTTTCTAAACTTTTTAAGAAGACGTGTCCGCCCAAAAAAAAAAAGGATATATTGATTTTGAGATGACATCGACCTTACCCAAAAAAAGAAAAATCATCTCTGTAGATTATCATTAGTCATGTTTTTTAGTTTAGGCATTTAATTATTTCCCAGAAGGAAAAAATATTAAAATTCAGTAACTGGCCTCATGCAAATTTTGTTCCTATGCTGAAATTAGGAATTTATGACTTTTTTTGTTTTTGTTTTTATTTTCACTTGCTTCTTTCATATTAAAATAACTACACCACTAACCTAGAAAATAGGCATCATCCGCATTCACGTTAACATTTACATAGTTATCCTTCAACTACCAATTTAAAACTACTATTTTACCTTAACTAGTATTCGCTCCACGGACAAGAAATATGTTACAATTTTAAATAATAAGTACTACCTCCGTCCGTTTCAACTTGTTCCATTTTGTTATTTCGGGTGTCCGTTTCAACTTGTCTCATTTCCTTTTAAGTAAATAATTAAGAAATCACTTTATTCATTTTATATCACTTCAGCACCACTTTATATCACTTTATGTCACTTCAACACCATTTTATATCAATTTATCAATTAAAAATACTTTATATCACTTTATTCACTATACTAATCGAGAAATTCTTGTGTGGGTGTACATGTAGTACACCCACCACTCACATATTAATATTTTAATTATATAAATTTATATAATTAAAATATTAATATGTGAGTGGTGGGTGTACTACATGTACACCCACACAAGAATTTCTCACACTAATCACACCATTAATTCATTAATACTCTTTTTCTTAATTTCCGTGCCGATCCCAAATAGAACAAGTTGAAACGGACGGAGGTAGTATAATTTATTAATTTATTTAAAAATAAAATATTTTAAACTTATACGCAAGTACAAAATTTGATACGAAGACAATAAAGTTTATATTGGTGCCTTTGTACACTTGAGTACCCACACCTGATTGCCACCCCTGCTGCAAAACTCACGCGTGCCATTGGAATCATCATGTATCACTTAATTAGTATCCAATATTGAGTTTACTAAAATATCTCGAGCTCTTTGGACGTTCAACATTCTACTCCAGTCTATACTGTAAACTTCAATATATACTATAACTCAAAGTTTATTATCTTGTACTTTGAATTTATATATATTATAGATTCCAGCAAACTGTAATTTTCTAAATATATAAATAAATAAATAACACTATTTTTAAGCATAATTACCATATGATTATGCAATTAAGCCGTAATTTTCTTGTTTGGTAAACATATTAAAAATATGTATCTAACCATTTTAGGATGCAAAATATTTAGAAGAAAAAAAATTAAAAACATGATTTACTTAGTCTCTAAGCCAAGAGCCAAAAAATCTTTTTCCCATCTGGCCAAAAGGAGTACCAGATTGTCAAGCTTTCCATATTGTTTATGCATTTCTCCAAGAATTCATGTATATTTCTCTTCACAAATAGGCAGCCCAATATGCAACTTTTGAAACATTAAATTCTATCCATTTATTACACTCTTACCATAATTTTAATCATAAAATTCTATCTATATATTACACTCTTACCATAATTTTAATCATAAATATCTCTCTCTCTCTCTCTGAATAACATTTGCAGAAAAATGAAAGGGTTGCTTCTTTCCTAAGATCATGGTATACATTTAAAAATTAGGACTATCATATGTAGTTGTCATTAAATCTATTTTATTAGATTTCTCATATTTAAAAATATATAAACAATGCTTATAAACTAAAAATGATGATATGATTGAAATTAGCTAGTAGTTGTAAGTAGTACTAATATGCAATTAATGTAGTAATCTGTTCGAAATTTTAAGTGCATATAGAAAACGAAGGCAGAGAAAGAAAGATATAGATGAACAAAAACCTTTATTGCGCTCATTTAAGATTTTATTAGAAGTAGTAATTTATAGCACATAGTAATTTATAATAGAGAATATTAAGTTTCTCTAAAAGCTTTTTTTTTTTATTTATTTGAGGGGATGTTTCTCTAAAAGTAAAACACTAAAATTAGTAACTTAGATTGAGATTTGTATAATCGAAAATAATTTTATTTAGTGTAATAAACCATACCTTGTGATCATTCATTCTGTTTTTTATGTGTTGCGATGAAAACTTGAATGAAACTACGTACGTACTTGTTATGTAGCTTTTTTCTTCCATACTTGTTACTTAATAATCAAGTACTAACAGTAAGAGCTCCAAGTACCTAGAGAAAAAATTACAGCAATAATTTCCATCAACTAAAGTCAAACACAAAAAAGTGGGAACCTTCAAGAGCATCTCTCAAAAGTCGGAACCTTCAAGAGAATAATCTTATACTACATACTTTGATGAAGGCTATTTGAGTGTTGCACCATGCGATGCACAAACAAAATATATGTCTCAACTATAAATAAATTAGTTAAAATAGTTGATAAAATTAATTAATATTTTTTTATTCATGAATTTGAAAACAATAATATACTTGAAAATAGAATGCTTAGTTCAATTTGCATTTTAGCAAAATCGTGAATTATATAAAGCTTAGTATTTTTCTCCCTTTTAGCTAATAGATAACATGCACATATATAAAAGCAGTCAAAATTGTGAAAGACTTACTTTTTATCTAAATGCATCATCTAAGTGCATTTACATGAAAATACATCAACGTATTTCTTCTGCGCCCACATCGACCAAAGAAAAACACGCAAATATATAATACATGTGACATAATTAAGGGTAAAGAAGATTAAAGCAACTAACCTAGCCTCATGTTTCGAAACCATATAACTGGGTCGCCTTCCCCAATTTATCGGCCAAGCCATATTTTGCTCCTGCAACAACAAAGTCTGCTCTGTTGCGCCACCTTGCCTGTCGCGTCACCCCTCGATCTCTGTCCTCGTCGCATGTGCGTGAATTTTTTTATATGATAAAGAACCTTGGGCGGGGACATGACTTAGAGGTGAGGGGAAGAAGAAACTCCTTCATCGTGGACGGTTCATCTTGGAGAAGTTCTCTTTGTTGGGGATGCAGTTGAGGCGGTTTTTATGAAACAATAGATAACTTTTCTCTTCCACCCTTGTTGGTTAATTGCATCATCGAATATCATTTTTCTCTTTGTTCTGCTGTGTGATCCGCCGGAGGAAGCGATCGTGGTTGTTGCCAGAGATGATGTTGGAGAACCTGTTGCCATCTTTTTGCAAGAATCAATGATGCGTTTGTTGGCGAGTATTAGGAGAAAGAGAGTGAGATAAGGTTTCAAGAACGAATAAAGTGTAGAAACTGATTAATCGTGTTGCGGGGAGTTATTTGTGTATATTATGATATCGTGCATAAAATTTGCCTTCAACTTGTGTCCATAAACTTCATAAAATTCACAAAATTGCCATTGAAATTGATTTGCAATTGATTTTCAATTAAAAACTCGTTCTTTATATATAATATAGATTGACCGTCAATATGGATTGCAAATCAATTTGCAATCAATTGTTGATTTCTAACTCTCTTTTTAATATATAATAGATAATAGATTTGTTCCTTCCCGTTTCTTTATTTTATTGCTATGTTTTTAGATTTTGAAACTTTAATTTTAGGCAAATTCTTGTATGCAACCCATCTCACATTGTGAGATCGGGTTTACCCGGTCCGGATCCGAGTTGATCCGGTCAACACGTTGACTTTTTTTTTTTACCAATAAGTCCATATGCAAATCACCATATATTCATATGCACTACACTTTATATTCATAAGCGCAATGTTGTATTTTCATATGCACAACCAATATTCGATTTTTGTTTTTTAAAATTTCAAACTTATTTTGCACTCCTTTTTTTTTGTTTGCCTCTTCGTTGTTTTGTTTGCCGCTTCTTCTTTGGTCAAGATTCGAGCGAGGGGAGCCGAAGGCCGCGGAGCGAGCCGTAAAAGTTCAAATTGTTACCCGACGATTATCCTTATATTTGTAATCGGAGCGAAGGCGGAGCCGTAAAATCGGAGCCGAAGGCTCCATTGGAATAAAAAAAACTGTAAATAAAAAAAAAAACTAGAAAAAGTTGGTGCATATGGATACTCTTCGGTGTGCATATGAACATTAAGTGGTGTGCATATGAATATATGGTGGTGTGCATATGGACATATTGCAAAAAAAAAAAGGCGCGTGCACAACACGCGCCGCGCGTGAAGCGCGCGCGTGCAGTGCACGCACCACGCGCCGGTCTCACAATGTGAGACTGGTTGCACCAGAGACTGTTTCTTACTTTTATAGTAGTATTTGTTTGTCATAATGAAAAATACGTAACTCTTTTCTTCTCATCTTTTCTCTTCATATTTTTCAAATTCGAAACTTTGATAGAATTTTCCCTAATCGATAATCATGTTTCAAAAATCTTCATTAAGGATTTATCAATAAGAGTTTATTAATCTTCCAAATTGAATTTTAAATTTTCAATTAGAATGTACTAATATTTTATTTAGATTTATTAATCTCAATTAAATTTAATAATCCTCAACTATTGATTTACTTTCAATTTGTTTATTAATGTTGCAAAGTACTAGTATTAGAAGGGAAAATGCATTCAAAACTAGGGATGACAGTCGGGTACGGCAGGCATGGATAGTGGATATCCATGCCCGTACCCGCGAGCAAAACCCGTACCTGCCACCCTACCCGCCACCCCGTGACTGGTTCCTTCCTCCACCCATACCCGCCACCCGCGGATAACCGTCACCCGCCGGGTATCCGCCACCCGCCACCCGCAAACCCGAATTTGATGAAAATTTCTGAAATTAGGAAAAGAGAAAACAGTCAAAGATTGAGCACTACTAGTAAAAGAGCCAATGTAAAAAAAATGACAGTATCATTTAATGATAATAATCCATAATCAAAATACAAGTTGATGGCTGTAAATCGCATAGCACAACTGCAAGGAATAAGAAGAACAATCTCTGCCACACTTGCTCTTCGGATCGGTCAAGAATTAGACGGTGTGGTTTCCTACAAATCAACGCAAATCGTCAATACGTATGGGGGAATGCTTGCTGCAGTCGAATTCGGGAGAGGACGCTGTTATTTCTGGCGGCGTTGATCTCGGTTCTTGGTGAGAGTTTTGGGTTGTCACTCGCCAGGACTTATTTTGAAATGAAGGGGATGAAGAATGAGGGTAGATTTGTCTGAAAATGATTTAATATGAGTTACTGTTCGAGCGAAGAAAAATTGTATTTGGGTAGGAGCGATATTATTTAAGTACATTGCAGGAACAGTGAATTAACAATGGGCTTGTGCTTTGTATCGGGCTAGCAATATTATTTATGTTGACTACCAAACACAATATTAACCCATATAAATAATATAGTAGAGGCTAATATGACCTACCAAACAAGCACTAAGAAAATAATGAATTATATTTTATCAAAAGTGATGAGTATTTGTATATAATTTAAATCTTAATTTATAAAGTATATATTTGCACGAATAAATTCAAGTTCGGCTCGATATTAAACGAGCGAAGCTGAAGTACTCTGAGTCTCTGACAGTACTCGACTCGACTCTATTCGATTACACTATATATGGGGGCCAAATCCCACTTGTTAGGGACGTGGTGGATAATGGAGACACGATGCGAACATTACAACTTTTATGGTAGTTACAAAACTTAATAGCAAAAGCTTCGAGTAGATGAGATTCACAATCCGCAGAAATTTATTATTTATGCAATAAATTTGCCGGTCTCTTTTAACGCAGTCTCGATACATCAATTTGAGAAATAGACAAAATAGTGAGACGCCACAATATTTAACTATCACATCGTGTGTCAATTTCGTATTTCATTTCATTAGTTCAGACAAGTATCGATCGGGGACTAGCTACCTGTACCGTAGTGCCACACATCGTACCCAAGTCCACGTCACTGCAACACAAGTAATTTCAACAACGACTATACAGCTATTTTAATTACAAACTGCAGGTTGGTATGATCATCATGTTAATTTATAGTTATTTATACTTTCTTTTCTTTGCTTTAAATGAAGTAGTTTTGGGTGGCCAAAATTTATAATTAGGTATTTATTTTTTTTGGTTTTGGTAGCTGAAATAAGCCCACCGCAATTATGCGTGATTATGTGGAGTTATACTTTTCACTAATTAATATTCGTTATTATTGTTTAACTATTCACATTAAATTTTACAGAAAGTAAATTCAAAGCTTCCATGTGCAGTGGCTTTGCAGATTCATTATTTTTTTCATTAATGCAGCTACATAAGAGACTGTGTGCAAACTATAGTGATAGGTAAATAATAATAATAATAATAATAATAATAATAATAATAATAATAATAATAATAATAATAATAATAAAGAAACGAATGTGAATTCGAGAATTTAAAGAAGAAGACATACAATACATCGAGTTTAATACTTTCATATTTTCACTTTCTCTTTTAATTTTTTTCAGTATCAATCTTGTTACATTTTCGCTAAATTCTGTAATTATTCATCATCATCCACCTAGGATCGATATAGTTATATGATTTTTTTAAGCTTCAATTGATAAATCTTAAATTATTTATTCACCTAATTATAATAATTTCGATTTACATAATAAGAATTATATTATGAATCTAATAATGTGAAATGAGAAATGTCCCAAGGAGAAATTCAAATGGTGCGACTTCGTCTAACCGCTTCCCTTCGCCATGTAAAAATAAAAGGAAGTTGGAATAGATGATCCGAACCGCACGTGTGGAGATTAATTATTTTTTTCGAAATTAGGGTGACCCTAGCTAC
>CM055960.1:99439848-99923567 GCA_029490685.1 Schizonepeta tenuifolia | reverse complement strand
TAGTAACATAGTACTCCAATTTTTTAACTTGTACTTTTTTTTTGAAGATAACTTGTAATTTTTTATAACTTTGAAAAATGTAGTACGAACAAATTCGATGCGAAACGGAGACAAAATATTTAATCTAAAATTTAATAAATGTATATGGGGGATGCTAAGACAGAAATTAATTTACATTCACACTCCGAAAAAAGAAAAAAACGGGAATAATAACTATTGTAAAATCAATTCGGAAAATATTTGCAGCTGTGACGTTATTATTCTATCACCTCTAATCTAAATTTCAAATTAATCAATTTAATCAAAGGTAAAATATAATATATATTAAAAAAAAAAGTCAGTGAAACGGATTATTATTACCATGCAGCTTCTTCTCCACCCACGACGGACTCAACACCGGACTCGTCTCATACTCGCCGCCCTTCGCCGCCGTATTCACCGGCTCCAACTGCGGCCGCCGCGCCGTCTCGCCAGCCTCCTCCGGCATAATCTTAATCCTCCAAACCTTGAACGTCTGATCCAATCCGGCGCTGTAAACCAAGAACCCCATCACCACCACCTTCTCCACCTCCAGCGCCGCCGCGAGGCACTTCACCGGCCCGCGGTGGGCGTCGAGCACCGCCAAGCATTCATGGAAGCAGCTCCCCTCCTCCCGCCGCCAAACCCTAATCGTCGTATCCTCCGATCCGCTGAATATCAGCTTCTCGATCGCCGCCAAGCACAGGACGGCGAAGCGGTGGCCCTGCAGGAATCCGCCGTGGTTGAACCTCCCCGACATTTTTTCCTTCTCCCAGAAATTTATCATCCCGTCGGAGGAGCCGGAGTAGAGGAAGCACGACGAGTTCTGCGGCGACGCGCTCAGGGCGAGCGCGTTCACCGGCGACGGCTGGAACTTGAGCGTCATGGTGAGCGTGTGCGAGCTCTGCCCGTACACGCGCCGCCACAGCTTGACGGCGCCGTCGGAGGAGCAGGTGAACACACAGCCGTCGTCCTGGTTGACAACGACGGCATTCACCTGGTCCTCATGGGCCTGGAAGGTGTCGACGCAGCGGCCATCCGATACCCGCCACGCCTTCACCTTCCGGTCCCACGACGCCGTGTAGAGGAGGCCCTCTGCATGGTTGTACGCCATGCATGAGATGGTGTCCCTATGCCTAGAGCTAGGGTTTCTCGAAAACGAGAAAAAGGCTCTAGGTTTAGGTAAAGTGGCGATTTTCTTCGCCTGAAAATTCTCCGGCGCGGCGGAGATGTTCCACACCCGGACTCGGCAGTCTTTGTGCGAGGTGAAGATAGTGTTGCCATGGGCGAGGATGGCGCGGACTTCGCCGGAGGCGGCGGCGCCGCCGCCGGCGGAGAAGAAGCCGCGCTCGGTGCAATCGGGCTGGCGCCAGGCGCGGATGCGGGAGGATTCGGAGCCGGTGAAGACGAGGCCCTTGGTGGCGGCGATGGAGAAGATGGTGCCGTCTTGGCGGTGGAGGGAGGCGATGCAGTGGTAGAGGAGGGCGGGGGAGGGGGTTTGGTGGGGGGAGAGGCTCCAAGGGGAGTCCGGCGACGGCGGAGGGAGGAGGGAGTAGACGTTGGGGCTGGCGGCGGCGGAGGAGGAGCGGGGCGGGCTGTAGAGGAGGTTGTCATGGTGGTGGTCGTAGATGTGGGGGAGGGATTTGAAGGAGGGGCGGGGTGGCGATGGGAGGCGTTTGGCGGCGTCGCCGGAGCCGTCGTCGTAGAAGTTGCATGGGGGAGTTCGAGTGGGGTAGTGTTGCTCCATAGTTGGAAAGTGTTGAATTGGAATTAGAGGTTTTGGATTTAGTTATATTGGTTGGATATGTGTAATTTTGGAGAAATCCTACGTTGTAAAAATGTATTTTATATTTATTTATATTCTAATGGCTGACAGTAGTAACTAGAGTTAACTAGACATTTATATATAAATTTATAATACTTCATAAATATCATCATACCAAAATAAAATAGAACGTACAATTTGGAATACTTGGACGCCTCTATATATATGGCACGCAACGATCATTTGTGTCCCACTATTAATTAATTTTTATTTCTCATATTTGCACTTTATTATTTGTTGCAAATTTAATTTGTCAAAATAATTTTACTTACAAGAATAACACAAAGATCGATTCATTATGTTTTCTTAAGTTGGGGGATGTGGCAAGTTGGATTTGTTTGTCGACTACGCTTAATGTCTTGTTCAATATGGTATAATTACACAAATGTCAATGCTTGTTGTATTTGGTTGATTTTTTTTAATTTTGAAGTTTTTCTTGGATCAGGAAGTATATGACAATTGTCTAGCTAATTTATATATTCTCTCCGTCCCACATTACTTGGCTCATTTCCTCCGAGCACGGAGATTAAGAAAAAGGAGATTAGATATAAAAGGTGTGGTTAGTGTAGTTAATAAAGTGATATAAAGTATTTTTAATTGATAAAGTGATATAAAATAGTGCTGATGTGACATAAAGTGGTGTTGAAGTGATATAAAGTGAATAAAGTGATTTCTTAATTATTTCCTTAAATGGAAAGTGAGACAAGTAGAGTGTAACGTCCAAAATAGAAATTGAGACAAGTAATATGGGATAGATGTAGTACATTTTAATGATCATTTGATAATTTTGACTTCCACATATTGTGTGAGTCTTGCAAGGGTCATCGGCCACTACACCAATTATATTGAATCCTTATCTCTCTCTATCTATACATTATTGTACATATTGCATTTATTTTCAAATTAGAAGATTTTTTAGTTTAGGACAATATGTTGCAGTGTCTTGGTAATGAATGATTAAGATGGTTAGAGCAATAGAGTTTCTTCTTCTTTTGTTAGTTATATTGAAGATGCTCTTTTCTACAAATGTAGTTATGTTTTCTCTTTAGCTTTAGAGAACTCTTATGCTTCTCATGCTACACTATAAGTGTTATTAAGCTGCAAAAAAACAAAAAACAAAAAACAAAAAAACAAAAAAACAAAAAATAAAAACAAAAAACAAAAAACAAAAAACTCTAGTTACTTCCATTTAATGAATGTTGGTCTTCTTGTTTTTCAGACTTACTGTAAATTTTGGACGCAATTTTTATCTGTATTTGATCTTAGAGTAAGGTCTACTTTCTTTTTGTGAACCTATATTTCCGTGGTAATGCTTTAAATTAGTTTCATCACTTATGCTCAAGTCACATTATCTTGTTTTATGTATAAAAGAAATATTTATTAAATTAATAGATCAATATTGCTTAACTTTTTGCTGATCTTATGTTTCATATTCATTATCTAATCTGATGATTGCTCTATTTTTTTTATTTTTTTTTTGCAGGTAACACATGTATATTTGTCTTTAATTTGCTACATTGCCAAAAAATTATTGAGTTTGTTGGGGTAATAATTTTTAATTTTGTATAGTTGTTGGATGATAGACATTAATATGCGTTTCATGTCTTTCTTCTTCCTTAATTATTTACAGAATGATATGTAGTTGTTGGATGACAAACATTGCCACTCTCCAAATAAAATGAGAATGAACTCTGGTTGTGCACTTAAAGCTATGTAGACTACGATGTTTTACAGTTATATCCAATATTATCGGCTTCTGTTCTCAGTGTTTCTATAGAGCTTAAATTGGGTTGATATTAACTTGATGGTAGAATAACATCAATTTATAGATTGAAATTAGGGTAGAATAACACTAATTTATAGATTATTTTTCTCCAAAGTTGTACATCATTCTTATTTCATTATTCCGACTTGTTTTATTTTGTCTTAGTGTAAACTCTTCTCTATCCAATATGCTCATTGTCTTGGACGAAGATTGAAAATCGATGCAGGAATTTGTTTGGAACAAGATCGCTCAACCTCAAGAACCCTTCGTAATGTGTTGTTTTCAATTTTGTATTTTGTAAAAGATACTTAGTAACTATTTATTAGTTTTTCCTGCATACCATGGACATGAATGATTAGACATGATATGTATGTAATTGTCATTTATTGTCTGGTTACTGAATTTGATGATATTACAAATTTTAAGTAAATTTATGTTTAATATAAATATTCAGATACGGGCCATGTAGTTGTCATAGTTTAGGGCATAAGTAAGTGCCCCAAAAAATTAATAATGGGACATAAAATGAATTTTGCGGCTATACATTTGTGTCCCAATACGTATGTACATGGCACAAATAAGTGTCCTGATGTTTCATTTAGAGGCACAGATAAATATCCAAGAGACTTATTAATATATCTTGAAACCTTTTAAAGGGCATTTGTATGTGCCTCGAGAAATCAATCTCGGGGCATATTAAAAGGTGTGGAAAACTACAAGTATAGAGACACTTAAAAACTGCCTCTAACTCTATTGGGACACTATACTTAGAGACACATGTAGTAAGTGCCCCGAAAATAAAAAGTGTTCCGAAAGAGCACATATTGGGGCACTTGTTGGTGTCCAAAAAACCTATTTTTGTTGTAGTGTGACTGACCATAGTGTGTTTGTATAGAATTCACTACAAGAATAAAGGTTATAGACAACGGGGAAAACGCGTAGTCTTTAATAAAATTCCCCGTAGTCTATATCCTAGTAGTCTATAAAGGGCGGTTATAGAAGACGGGGTTTCCCCGTTGTCTATTAGGATATAGACAACGGGGATTTCCCGTTGTCTACAATAGTAATAGACGACGGGTAATAACCGTTGTCTTTAAGCACGATTTCTGTTGTCTTTTTTGATACATAGACTACGATTTTTCTAATATAGACAACATGTTTGTCCGTCATCTTTAGTAATAATAGGTAACAGTTTTTCTTCGGTTGTCTATGATATTGTTGTTATTATTTCATATGCTTTTTATTTTCTAATGCAATCTATTTATAATATCATAAATATCACAAATAATAAACATCAAAAAACTTCATTACATTATAAACTCAAAGTCATACAATCAAGCGTTTCACATTCATTTCATGTTCTACAACTAATCTTAAAATACATAAAGATGAATGTTTACATTGTCTTAGTCTCCAAAACAATAATAATGTCTTCAACATTCCACTACCACCACCACAACTCAACCAAACATATCCATCCATGCATCCAAGTGCCTTCCATCTATATGATATAAAAAAACAACTACTACATGAAATATCTCAAAATTTCATACAAGATGAAAATAATAAAAAAAATGGTAACAAACTTACCACGTTGTTTTCTCTTGCTTTCTTCCATTGTACTCATCCACTTTTCCCTCTGGCCTTGTTCAGAATCAGCTCATAGAAACTGGTGTTGCTGCAAACAAAGAGATAATAGATATATAAGTACAACACATGCAGGAAAACTTCAACGTTTTTCGAGGTTTCTTTTTCCAAATAAAATATTAAAGTAAGTAGTTAATATTAAGGTCTTACATGTGGAATAATGAGGTCTTCTTTAACATAGAGCAAATTCCCCACTGAAGTTGTTCGAACCTCTCGAAATTCAGGAGCAAGCTGCTGTTGGACAGCACGAAGAAATTCCCCAATGGCGTCACCCTTCCGCACCTGATATATGCAAACAAGCCAAGTTAATAAAGTTCATCCATCTTCTAGGCATAAAAAAATAACAACCTAAGGGGAATCACTGAATTAAGACCCAAGTAATCCCAAACATGGATTGCCCGTCGATGGCCAGTACCATCCCAGTAGCTGTTAGTGATTTGAAGAGGCTCATCTACAACAACCAGAAGAAGGCATTTAATTAAGAATACCAACGGTAATAAAACTAAAAAATATGAAAGCATATAAGATTTACTATTACTGACTTTTGATTTGTTCCTGCTCAAGAAGCCACTATTTTCGTAACCGTTCACGCTCAGCTTGTTCCTCCGCCCCTCTCTCACTGTAAGAGTATGCTTCAAACTCCAAAGGCCAACAATAAGTAAAGGATCGAAAAACATAGCACAAGGATTTGAATAAGGGCAAAGAAACATAAAATAGACATGTTGAACAAAGAAACTACTGAACTGAAACTGGAAATGAGAGGAGAGAAATCCCAACCTATCAGGCAAGAAGCTAGTTTCTACTGTAGGATCTTTTCCATATTTCCCAAATCTCTGGCGGATATGACAATCAGAATCATCGGCTTCTTCAAAGACAAAAACAGTAACGACTTTGAAAAGGGTTCATAGATACAGTAACGACAGTTCGAGAGGTCCTATAAACTACATCTTGTGATTACAAAAGGAGTCTTCTACAAGGTAAGATGTGTTCATATTCATTAAGCCAAAATCAAATAGATCGAACATCTGAGGAAGGGAATAACGTATGAATAGAAATCAAAACTGTCTGCCAATACATCATCACATTCAGACATTATAACGGAAACATCTTAAATCAGAAATCTATCCATCAAAGTCAGATAAAGCATACATCGAAATGGTTGCAAGTGCATAGAAAAGATAGCATTCCTACAGATAGATGTAAAATGAAACTAGCAACATGAGATGTAAAATGGAACCTAAATTTTGGAAAATAATAGGCCTCATCTTTTGTGAAAGATAAACGTATAGACCATCAACTGACTAAAAGGTGATGGAATGCCATAATAAATAAAGAGGTCATGTAGTATCAAAAAAAAAGAGCAACTGATTTTGTGTATGCATATCCATATTTCATTACTGCAAACACTAATAGCACAATCAACAGAGTCAGAAGTACAAGAGATAGATGCTTACAGTTTTCCTCATCTTCCTCTTCATTATTATTCTCAAATTCATCAGCAAAAGACAGTCTAGGGTGTGCCTTTATTTTCCTCTTCTTCAAGTTCTGCAACTGAAGCTCCTTTTCCTTGCCAAAGAAAATGGGATCGAAATCAAAATTAAGTAAACATGAAACAACCACAATTGTACAGAAGAAAATCGAACTCACTCTTCGATTTTGATTTATCTTATCAATTTGCTAGCTACTTACTTAAAACAATACAATTTTAATTTATCTTATCGAAAGAATAACGAAGACGTGATAGAAAAAGCTAAGCTTTTCTGTAAATTAAACATGAAAATAGCAACACTCGGCGATTGATTCTCACACAACACCAATGAGTACACATTTACTAGACAAAACTAAAGTGCAAATAGATTATAGAGAAATGGAGAAACTATTCCAAATAAACGTGATGTTGGGATGGAAAATGCATTCACAAACATCGGCCAAAGTAAATTTACAGAGAGAGAGAGAAGCTAACCTTGCCCTACGCATGGGGAAAAGAAGGTGGAAGAGGTGGTGAAGGAGCGACGGCGGACGACGATGATTTTCTACCGGGAGTGGTGGCGGACGGCGGCGTGGTTGGCAGCGAGGTGTGGAGAGCGAGTGGCGGTGTTGGGTGACGCTGAAAAGTAGGAGGAAGAGAGGTGGAACATGTGGCAGGAGAAGGCGAGTAGGTGGCAGGAGGCGGCGAGAGAGGGAGAGAGGTAAAGAAGAGAAAGAGAAGAAGAGAGGACGCGGAAAAGAGAAAGTGGTGGTAGGCGGAGTAGGATAGGTGGGGAGGCGGCGACGATTTTCCGCCGGGAGTGGTGGCAGGCAGCGGCGAGAGGGGGAGAGAAATGGAGAAGAGAAAGAGAAAGAAGAGAGGCTCGATTTTGATCTGTTTAGGAATTAGGGATTTAGGTTGTTTTTTTAATTAAAAAAATGGAAAAAGGAAATTAATATAAAACGAGACAGTTTTAATTGTTGTATAGACGACGGGGATTCAAAACCACGTTGTCTATCACCGCCAAAAATAGACGGAATTAGACGACGGGGAAATACCGTAGTCTATTGTGTATTAGACGACGGGGAAGTTTACCCGTTGTCTATAACTATTAAAAGCGCTCATAGACGACGGGTTTACTCCCCGTTGTCTATTTTCACGGTTATAGATGACGGGGAAAGCAATACCGTCTTCTATATTCATATAGACAACACGAATGAAATCCCCGTTGTCTATTATGTGTAGTCTATTTCCATTTTTCTTGAAGTGATTATTGTTATTAAAAATAGTCGTGTATTGAATACTTTGACATCAATTAAAGGAGATGTAGACGATAAATTTGGTATAAAAGCTACGAGGCAGAAAGGTATTTGATTTAACTAAAGAAGTTGGCAGTAGTATTTAGTGCGGGTTAATAATTAATTAATTCTTACGAAAATTGGACCACTGAAATTAAATACATACTTGATATAGTTAATAGTGTTCAGTTTTGGTAGGTAGTGGCATTTGCTAGTAGCTCTGATCATCATACTATTTACAATTTATGTAACCAGCAATATTATTTGCTCTTTTAATTAAATTTTTCACCTCCCTGCATAAAATATACTCTTTTTTTAATTGGGTAATGATGGTCGGCCACACGGTGGCCAGCCACACGCGTCAGAAAAGGAAAGTTGACTCTAAAAATGGAAATAATCACATTTTCCCCCTAGGGTTTATGTTTCCTAATTGGGGTGTATTTCCATTTTCAAAACTTATATTACTATTTTTAGGGCCACAGTGTGGCCAAATATCACTACCCTTTTTAATTATAGATTTAAATTATTTACAATTTATGTGTTTAATCAAATATGGGACACATAACACATTATGTCTGAATTTGGAAACTGGGCCCATAAATTTGCCCCAGTGGAGATCAGTTAAACACTTGTCGGTCCCGTTATTCTTGTTTTATAGTATATTTTTTTTCTACTTTTTCTTCAGATACATTAAGAGTTATTAAGATTTTATTTAAATGGTTAATATGTTTATTATTTCTCCTAAGTGCTTTATCTTTTACTATTCTTTCTTACATTTTCTTTGTTGTTTACTGTTTGCACTTTGCACTCTTTCTACCCATTTTATTTAGCTGTTTGTGTCAACTTATTTCAATATATCAACAGTAAAACTCACTTATTTCACTATTTGTACATTACAAAGTATTCAATTAAAAAATCAACTAACACACCTTCTATCCCTTAGTTATTCATTTCTCCTTAATAAATGTGCAAAAAAAAATGAGACAAGAATAATGATACGTAAGTAGTAATACTTTATCTTTGATTTAATTTTTATTTGTTAGATTATTGTTGAATATTTAATAAAAGTCATGGCTATCAATAAAATTGAGTAGCAATAAGGTAATTAAATTGCATGATGAACATCAAATGTAAATATATTTAGCTCTATTGGGATGAAAGATTAAAGAAGAAAATCGTAGTTTCTAGAAGACTAAGTATTAGTTTTTTGATTTTTTTTTATGTCGTGGGAACGTGCAGCCGCTACCTTCGGTGCGCACTGGATAAACCCTTCGTCCCTCGTGCAGTAGCCTGTAAACCACAGGGCAGCCACACTTTCCAAGTACAAGTGTGACATATTCAATCTATAGAGGCGTTTCATAAGGTTCGAACCTGAGACCTCTCAGTTTTAAGCGCTCACTTTTTACCACTAAGTCATCCCCGAAGGGACGAATAATATATTTTATCATGTGACATAGAAGAGTGCATAGGTCGTTCTCAGAAAAATAGTGTGCACAGGTCCTACTACTTAGCTACATCAATTAATTATTTAAATGGCCGATCGAAAAGATTAAAAACATGCCGTTTTCACAAACTTTAAGAGCCTCCATTCACATTATATATTTAATGTGTAATTACCTAGAATTTTCTATTATGTTGATTATTTATTTCTTTTTCTCTGTTACGCATAATTACAGAAATTAGTTGGAAACTCATATACTCTTATTTTCAAAACGAATTTGTCATATCTTAACCTTGAAGGTTCTGGAAATCAATCTTATTTGGACATTTTTAACACCATTATTTATTTAAATGATCTAGCTTTATATTTGATCATTTGTATCCAATTTTGTATACCCAAAATAAGTTAATATATTGTCGGATACTATCAAAACAAAGAATATATAATGAGAGTGTGCGTGTGTTAACCTAGTGGTAGAGTGATTAATGCTCGAACTAAAGGTCATGAGTTTGAGTTCATGGTCACACGGTCTTTAAAATTTCTTGTAATATTGTTCAAAAACGAAAATATAATGGGAAAATAAGATCTTTATTGTCCATGGTAATGCAACAATTAATTAAATATTATAAAATGATTCGACTGCACTGTGCGATCCACCACACCGGAAATTTCGCAACTATAAAATTGTTTTAGCCCAACAAAGTCCACAATTTTAATGCTAAATTTCAGTTACCAATAAGTTTTATAGTGTTATATTGAGTTCCAACTTTGATCATTGCAATCAATTTATCACCACGTACTCGATTGAATTGCACCCCATCTATAATAAATTAAAATGTTTAAATTTCATCTATCTATAATATCCTAATAAGTTTAAGTTTTAAGTTTAAAATATATAAAGCATATCGATGCATAGCTCTATGTATAGTGGTTGAGTATTAGTCAACGAAAAATCAATTTATAAGAGAGTCAACGTCAACCCTCTATCCATACGAGATATAGTAAAATTTGGTCGGCACGGACACTTAAAGTCTTAAAAACACACACAGAGAGAGAGAGAGAGAGAGAGAGAGAGAGAGAGAGATCCAATCGAAGGAATGTGATAATTACTACTCCTAATGCCCCTATGTCCATAAAAATTTACACATTTTAAGAAATATTTTAGATAGTTTGCTAAATGGATAAAAGAGACTCGTCGCTTTTCGTTTGTTGAGATATAAAATATAAATAAGTAGATGGTTTCATAATAGAAATGGAGCGTGACGTGATATATACAATTTTCGTGAATAGATAAAAATAGCCTTATGTTACAATTTTCGTGGACGAAAGTCATATCAAATAAAATATTAATTTTCTATATAATATTTTTTAGTAAAAAACATATAAAGCCACCTATACTACTGCGTACTAATTTATTTTCACTCCTATATAAAAGAGTACAATTTATTATGTGTATCTGTATACCTACATACTACCAACTTCAAACGTAAAGTAAATGAGAATCAACTAACATACCAGACTCTTTTTTTTTTTTTTTTTTTTGAACAACGTTGCAAGGAAATTTAAATACCGCATGACGGAGGACTCGAACCCGTGACCTTTGGCCCGGACATTAACCTCACTACCACTAGGCTAACACACACACATGTTAAGTTGTAACGGCTGAGACAGAATTTTGGCCCATCATGAAAAAGAATTAGTACAAAAAAAAAAAAAGATAATCATTTCTTCGTTCACCACATATTAAGGAAGTAAAAATATTCAAACATTGCCTTATGTGATTTACAGGCTACTACACAAGGACGTAGTTTATCTAGTGCGCATTGAAAATAACGGCTGCGGGTTGCTACGAATTAAAAAAAATAAAAAATCTAACACGCTTAGTTACGAGCTGAGAATAAATATTTTCTTACAAAAAGTTTATTAATTAGGCCCTATAAAATATGCTCATGCATCTTTGTTAACCATATGTTTCAAATTGTTAAGAAAGAGAAACTCCACACCTGAAATTAGGCATGCAGCAGCTACCTAGTTCGAATGTCTTGTTCTAATTAATTATACTAGTACATTTTATTGCTTGTATTAATGCACGCAAATTTTGTCATAATAATAATAATAATAATAATAATAATAATAATAATAATAATAATAATAATAATAATAATAGGTTTTTCTTCTTCGAATTGATGAAAAATTTAACTTCGTATATCCCTAAACTAAAACTCAAAATCTCAAATAGGCTTTCTTAAAATCTAAAAATAGTTTTAAAATCATAACCTCAAGATAAATTAAGAATATTAAACACGACGACGATACAAAAGTCATCGGTGGATGGACTTATGCTCCCCTAAACTAAAAAAAAATAAAAATTAAAAATACATGTGAATTCATATAAGTTGCAATAGCCCCATCGTAAATTTATAATAAAAATAGTGAAACCATCTTAATACATGCTCCCTTCGACCCATTAAAATTATTACCGTTACTGTTCGGTATGAAGATTCAAAATAAGGTTAAAAGGACAGAAAGTCGGGTATGTCTCATAATGTTTGCTAGATATTGAAGAATTAAAATTTTACTTATTTTGAAGATGACAATACGAATAAGAAACCTAAATAATGAAAGGATGACAATTTTAATGGATCGGAAGGAAAATTTTCGAATTCCGCCCAATGGTGTCGCTTGAGTCTGTAGGCAAGCTCTAGGTCTAAGGTTCGTACCCCATCACAAGTCAACCAATCAAATTAAAAAGTGTTAATTAATACATTTAATTCCGTCTAAAACATGCTTACAAAAAGATTAGACGTTAGGTCCCAATTATGGGCAGCATAATTGGCTCTTATTTCTAATTTAATTTAAATTTCAACACCAAAAAAATTTATAAAAATAAAACAAAATTTCCACAAATGCGTTTGGGACATTATTTTCCTCTCCGAAGCTTCCTAGTTATTTCACCTTTTGTGGAAAATAAAACCATGCATGCATCAACACATACAAATAAATACAGCCACACCTCCGCCGCATTCCTCTCACACCGCCACCGTCTCCCGCCATGGACCGCCGCCTCCAAGAATCCGTGACGAGGGGCGACGTCCCGGCTCTCCGAAAACTCATCCAACACGACGAGGACCGGACCAAACAAGCAGCCTTCGGGCCCCACAACACCATCCTGCACCTCGCAGCTAGGTTCGGCCACCTGAGCTACGCGGCGGAGGTGGTCGGAGCCTGGCCGGAGATGGCGGCGGCGGAGAATGCAGAGCTCGAAACGCCGCTGCATGAAGCGTGCAGAGAAGGGCACCTCGAGATCGTGAAGCTGCTGCTCCAAACCGATCAATGGATTGCATACAAGGTGAATTCAAGAAACGAGAGCGTTTTCTTCGCCGCCTGCGAAAGAGGGCAAGTTCTTGTTGTTAAGCATTTGATCCTCGATTTTCCCGCGCTTTTGATGCTTGATTTGGATATGGAAACTACTTCTCTTCATGTTGCTGCTTGTTCTGGCAATATAGGTAATTTTTAATTTTTAATTTTTTTTTTATTTATGATTGATTTGATCAAATTTGTGTGGTTTGAGCTTGAAATATTTGGTTTGCAATTGCAAGAATGTTTTTTTTTTCCTGGATAAAATTGGTGAATTAAGTTATGTATGCTAGTTGTCATAATTAATCATTGGAGATTTTTGTGTATTAATTACAATGATGTGAAGAATTAATAATTCTTTTGAATGTGGATAAAGAATGAGACACTAATAGGTGGACTAGTCATGCAAAAATAATAAATAAATAAATAATAATCAAAGTTTAATATGTGTGTGGATGAATTGAGTGTTTCTGGTATCGTTTCTTGCTGCATTTTGTTGTTTTGTTTTGTCAATATAGGTAATTTGATTCTTATTTTTATTTCATTATGTATGATTTGATCAAATCTTGTGTGGTTTGAGCTTGAAATAGTTTGCAAAAATGTTTTGTTTCTTGATGAATTGAAGTTGAAATATTGGTGAAGAATTTTGTGTTTTTGAATGATGTAAAGAATGATTGATGTTTTTTTATTTTAGTAACTTCATCAAGAAAGAAAAAGAGTAATAGTAGTAATATTTAATTAATAGGAGCAATAGCATCATGCAAAAATAATAATAATAATAAAAAGAAAATCAAAATTTTTGTGGTGGATGAATTGAGTGTATCTGATAATGTTGCTTGCTGCATATATATTGTTGTTTGTTCTTGCAGAAATAGTGAAGGAGATATTGAAGCAACGGCCCGATTTTGCCTCGAGAAAGAACCACCATGGATGGACACCTCTACATATAGCCTGCAGCAAAGGCCATCTAGAGATAACAAGGGAGCTAGTGAGGCTAGATTCAGATCTCTGCTTGGTCCAAGACGTCGAGGGCCGTACTCCTCTCCATTGCGCTGCAATCAAAGGCCGAATTAACATAATAGACGAGATCCTCTCTCTCAGCTTGGAGTTCTTCGAAGCCACCACACAGAATGGGGAGACTGTTCTTCACTTAGCTGTGAAGAATAATCAGTACGAAGTGGTGAAGTACTTATCCGAATCTCTCAACATGTCTAAGCTTCTCAACATGCAGGAAAATGATGGAAACACCGCTCTTCACTTGGCCACTTCTGGAAAACTCACTGCTGTGAGTTAATCTCGTTTCGTTTAACATTTGTGTGTTGTTTTGTGGATGTCTGTGGTCTCGGAGATTAACCATTTCATTCATTTTTTAGTTTCATTTAACATATATTTGTGTGTTGTTTGTGGATATATGTCTGTGGTCTTGAAGTAGAATCATTTCATTGATTTTTTAGTTTCATTTAACATTTCTGTGTTGTTTGTTGGATATATGTCTGAGGTCTCGAAGTTAGATCATTTCGTTCTTTTTTAGTTTCATTTAACATATATGTGTTGTTTGTTGGTTATATGTCTGATGTCTCGCAGCTATTCATTTTTTAGTTTCGTTTAACATTTCTGTGTTGTTTGTTAGATATATGTATGAGGTCTCGAAGTTCAATCATTTCATTCAATTCCTAGTTTCATTTTTGTGTTGTTTGTTGGATATATGTCTGAGGTTTCGAAGTTCAATCATTTCATTCAATTTTTAGTTTCATTTAACATTTTTGTGTTGTTTGTGGATGACTTTGGTCTCGAAGCTTAACCATTTCATTCATTTTTTTTAGTTTCATTTAACATTTGTTTGTTGTTTGTGGATGACTTTGGTCTCGAAGCTTAACTATTTAATTCATCTTTTTAGTTTCATTTAATATTTGTGTCGTTTGTGGATATATATATATATGTATGAGGTCTCGAAGCTGAATCATTTCATTCATTTTTTAGTTTCATTTAATATTTTTGTGTTGTTTGTGGATGACTTTGGTCTCGAAGCTTAACCATTTCATCCATTTTTAAGTTTCATTTTAACATTTGTGTGTTGTTTGTTGGATATATGTCTGAGGTCTCGAAGCTGAATCATTTCATTCATTTTTTTGTTTCATTTAACATTTGTGTGCTGTTTGTTGGATATATGTCCGAGGTCTCGAAGCTGAATCTTTCATTCGCTTACAGATGGTTATATATCTGCTGAAAATCGGGATCGAGGTGAACTGCCTGAATGGGAAGGGATACACACCTCTGGATGTGGTCGAGTCTGATTCGAGCAACTCCGGTGCTCTGGCTATTGTCCCTGCATTGCTCGAATCCGGAGCCAAGAGGTGTGACCAGCTCTCTCCCGGCCTAGTCGAGGCGCGTTCTAGAAGATTCAGTGAATTAGCCAGCATCAGAAAGCAGCAATCACTACCTTGCCCCTGGCCTAATAGAACTCCGGAGCACCATGTCCACCATCATTGGAGGAACGACCGCCGCAGCAGGGCTAATAAGCTCGAGCTGCAGAACGAGGGGCTGAGGAATGCCCGAAAAACTGTCACGATCGTGGCTGTACTGATTGCCACCGTGACATTCGCTGCAGGGATCAACCCCCCGGGCGGGTTCAGCCAGGAGAACGGGAAGGTGCTGCGTGGGGACCGCGCTGCCTTCAAGGTCTTCATGGTGTGCAACATAGCCGCGTTGTTCCTGTCCGTGGGGGTCGTGAACGTGCTGGTGAGCATCATCCCGATCACTAGGAAGACGATGATGAGGCTGATGAGCGCCACACATAAGGTGATGTGGCTGTCGACTCTGTTCATGACCTCGGCCTACATTGCAGCCATCTGGACTATCATGCCGGATGAGAGGGGGGCCCGGTGGGTGTCCGTGGAGCTGCTGGTGTTCGGGGGAGGGTGCTCGGGCGTGGTGTTCTCGGGGCTAGGGTTGCTGCTTGTGAGGCACTGGCATAATAAGTATAAGTGGAGGAAGGCGAAGCTCGTGAGGAGGAGGACGGAGGAGAGCCCCCGGAGTAGCGTTAGCCGCGTTGAGGAGATGAAGGTGGTGAGGAGGAATCAAGAGAGTAGTAGTAATTCAGATGTTGATAGCTCTGATCATGGCTATCACTTGTATTAAGTGGGGAGAATGGAGTTTGGAGATGGAGGAATTCTTGAATTAGATTGTTTTAGTACTCTGCATTTGTGTAGATTGAAGTGTATTGATCATTGTTGTAGTTGGAAATTTGAGTAGAAATATTGTATATATAGCACAAGTATTCAATTTCTAGACAAAATGCTGCTTTGTGTTCAATTATGTGAATTTAATGGGAAATGATAAAATTTTACTCCCTCCGACCGTTTTTAATTATAAGATGTTTTAGCATTTTACACAGGAATTAAGAAACATTAATTAACACAAACTTTAACAACTAATTAATTTAATCAAAAATAAAATTTAATATAAAGAACTCGAAAGACTAATTGAAAAATGAGTCATCATTGTCAAGTTAATGAAATTTAATGTAAAGAACTCAAAAGCCTAATTGAAAAATGAACTATCATTAATAATTACTTGAAATGTGAAGTAGAATTGATGGAAGGGAGAGAAAAAATATTCTTGATAAATGAAAACATCTTATAAAAAAAAACAAATGAAAATGGCTAAAACATATTATAGTTAAAAACGGAGGGAGTAATTGATAACAATAATTCCTCCTAATTTGCCGTAATCAACATCTAAGTGTGGTATAAATTTTTGTGAATTTAGAAAGAGGGCTTGGGTACGACTGTACGATTGACAGCACGATGCGGCACACCCCCCAATCCCTTTTTTATTTTTATTTTGGAGTTTGTAATCATTAATATAAGTTTAATTTATTAACCTAACTATTAATTAACAAGGTTATATAGGTAAATTTATCTATTTTCTTGGCTAGTAAATTTTGACGGAGGGATGGACTCACGGTGCGGTCAACTTTTTTGGGCCGCACCCAAATATGAAACGAAAGGCCTATCCTTTGACGAGCCATAGCATAGCCGCCTGCTTACTTTGGAGTGAAGAAATTAATCAAAGCTTGGTTAATTTTTGTTCTTGAAATGCATTTTGAGTGAAAAATCAGGTGTTTTTTCTAGATAATTTGATCGAAGCTGCAGTGAGCCGAAATGGTTTGGAACTGGACTCAGATTCTCTCCCCATCAATAACAAGGTGATTAATTTTTGTTATTCCCTTTGTTCCGCTCATTTTGTCTCCCTTTCCTTAAATGGACGTCTTACTCATTTTGTCTACATCCAAATATAGACATAATGAGTGGTTGTAAGAATCATTCCCTTCCAATCTCATCCACTAATTTATTAAACAAACAACTTTTCTTAATCTCCGTGCCCCCTCAAAGGGGACAAAATGAGTGGGACGACGGAGTATTTTTCTCATTACATCATTCCTAATTAATTTTTGATATATATTGCACATATTATTTTACCCATATTTTTCATAAATTGTTGTTTGTTGGATTGGATTATTGATAGTGTGGCATGAGTTGCGAGTAAGTTGATTGGAGAAAAATAATCATCCTTAATTCTTTTTTTTTTTTGTTATTGAATTATTGGTAGTGTGGTAGGATTGTGCACAAAATAATCATCCAAAATTGTTTTTGTTGATTGGATTAATTGAAAATTGTTTTTGTTGGATTATTGAAAGTGTGGTAGGATTGTGCAGAAAAGAATCGTTCCTAAATTATTTTTGTTGGATTGGATTATTGATAATGTGGCAAGTTTGTGCAATTGTAATCGTTCTAAATCACTTTTGTTGGATTATTGTAGCGTGATAGCTACAATAATAAAAATACACTAAAGACAGTATAAAAAAAAGACAAAATATACTAAAAACAAAAGTAGATGTATTAGGTACAACCGTTGTACCAAAGTTTTAGTGTTCGAGATATAGTTCATATTTTATTCTTTATAATTCTTATTTATAAAAATAATTATCAAGCTTACTAATTTATCTCTATAACCTTCAAAATTTATAAATAATTAAATACTATAAAAGAAATCCTAAAACAGTAGTAATTGAATAATTCATCGTAAAACATACTAAATATGTTTATGATTCAATCTCCTAGAGTTTATCATTCATACTTGTATTCTTCAAAATTTTATTGTACTTATATCAACAAGCAATTTATTATTCCCCTACAGTAAAGTAGATGAATTAAAATAGGAACACACGTTGTAACTTCCCAAAATGCTCAAAATATTAAGAAAAAGAATCTTAATTAAATTTAGGTCAAGCCTAAAATGTTTGACATCTTAAGTGTTCTTTATCGTACTCCCTCCGTCCACATGTAATTGTCCCATTTGGGTTTGAACACGGAGATTAAAAAAGCTGAAAAAGGTGTTTTGAGTGGTGTAAAAGTTAAAGAGTAGGGGTAGTAGAAATTTTGTAATTAGTGGAGCTAATGTTTGATTACTTTTTGTTGGATTTCTTTATTTTCTTTATTGTTTCACTTGAACTCTTTTTTGTTCGATCAACTTATAATTTTGTCGACGTGTTCGCTTGGTTTTTTTTTTCCGACTTCATTTTACTTCTCATGCTTATGCTTTTTTTTTCGTTGTATTGAAGCATAATTTAATGTTACCTTTGTTTTTTTTTTTTTTCTGTTGCCTTTGTTTTTTTTTTACTTCGATTTCAAATTGAACTGCTTATGCCTTTTTTGTTTTTTTTTTCCCTGTTGCCTTTGCTTTTTTTTTCGATTTCATTGTACAGCAAATGAAAATAAACATGAAATTAAAATATTGCAAACAGAAAAGGTAAGGAGAGGTATTGAAATCAATCAACATTGGAAAATGGGATTAAAATGGAGGCAAAAGTGTACACTTTTGGAGCCAAAAATCGATTTCGCTACAGAAAAGTGGTCATCATCACTCGCTGCAGATCCAGAGGGCGGCATCGAAGCTTCGGCCGCCGGCAATGGAGTCGCCACCGCTGCAGATCCAGAGGGCGGCATCGAAGCTTCGACCGCCGACAATGGAGTCGCCACCACCGCAGATCCAGAGGAAGGCGTCGAAGGTTTGACCTCCAGCAATAGAGTCTCCGGCGATTCAGACGGTGGCGGCTCAGAATCGACAACATCGATTTGAGTCTCCAGCGATTCAGACGGTGGCGGCTCAGAATCGACAACATCGATTTGAGTCTCCAGCGATTCAGACGGTGGCGGCTCAGATTCGACACAATCGATTTGAGTCTCAGGTACGAAATCGATTTCGCAAGAAGACGAAGGAACATCATCCCAAATGCAACTCTCAGGAAACAGAATGGAGATCGGAGCATGAGGCGGCGAGATCGGAGGAGGGGAAGGGGAATTGAACTCAGTCATCTCTGATTTAGGGTGTCAGAGAAGGGAGAGCCGAAGAGATGGAGAGATCGAGATTTAGGGTTCCAGAGAGGAGAGGCGAAGAGATGGAGAGATCGAGATTTAGGGTTCCAGAGAGGGAGAGGCGAAGAGATAAGAGAGATCGAGATTTGGGGTTTTTTTTTTGGATTTGGGTTGGGTTTAATCGGATTTGGGCTGGGTAGGTTAATTAGTGTGAGAGTTTAATTAGTAGATAAATAGGGAATTAATAAGATGATGTTAAAAATAAATGGTGGGCCCAAAATGACAAAGTGATGTAAATATAGGAGAGAGAGAATGTGTTTTTTGTACAAAATAGTGAAGTAGGACACTTACATTCGGACAAACGAAAACATGTAAATGAGACATTTACATGTGGACGAAGGAAGTATGTAATTAATTAATGGTGTTATTAAATACCCATTCTGCAGGTACGAGGTGGAGATAGGAAAGTCATATAACTACCAATGCTGCTCGTTTAAATATTCTTAAAGAGGCACATGCACTCTGATACATCCGTTGTATAGTATATACCTACTTTTTATTTTTTCTGCACCTTTTTCTGGTGGGCGCGTGTACCACAAGCACACATCGCGCCCCTATTTTTTTCATTTTTTTTTCCGACTCCACCTTTGGCTCCGATTTTAATTTATAAATAATCGTATTGGCAACAATTTGGATCGTTTGGCTCGCTATGAGGCATTCGGCTTCCCTCGCTCGATCTCTTAACAAAAGAAAACGAGGCAAATAAAAAAAAAAGCAAAAAGAAAATTTGGAAATTGGAGCTTACCTATGATGCAGATTAAGAATATAACAAAATAGTAAATTTGTTTTTATTTTGTCATAAATGAAAGAGTAAATGTAGTAAAATAGCACTTTTTCTAATTAAAAAAAAACTATAATGTTACACATAAACAAAACATCTCTATATAGTATTTTAGTTTTGGAAAATACAAAAATACCCTAACTTTAATTTGAATCATACATGAGACTAACTTCATGTATGAATCTTCCGACGGTGGTAAAATTTTCCGACGCGGACAGTGTGATTCCGGCGAAAATTTGAATCATACACGAAGCTTACATGTATACATCATAGACGAAGACTAACTTTCATGCATGCATAATATACGAAGACTAATATTCATGTATGCATCATACTCGGAAGATTCATATACGAAAGTCAGTTTTCGTGTATGAAAGAAGGAGATGGTATTTTTTTTAGTTTTAAGGGGTAATTTAAGTATAAAGGGCTATTTAAATATTTTTATTTTCGAAGTGACATAATTCGTCTTTTGAGAAAGGCTATTTGGAGTTTTCCATCTAAATAAATGAAATATGAGTGATGTAATGTTGTTGACATAAGCAATTGCGGTGATGGCAGATGATATTAATATATTATCACGTTCTGTAACAACCAAAGCGAGAATAATTTAGGTTTTGTTGGGCTCAATGATTTAGACTCCACATTTCATAGTCAAGATTGGTAGTAGTATATAAGTTCGCAGCTGTTGGTCTGGATCTAACCAAATTTAGCAGCCCTGTATCAGGTAGTTGACTATGGCCACCAGAACTGCTCGCTGCCTGATTTTAAGTTTGTGGTTGATCACCTTGGCTGAAGGCCGGATTCTGAGCCTGAATTCCTCCGACGATCACTTGATCTCGGATGGAATCGACGACCAGGATTCGCCTGTGACGGAGAATCTGAGCTGCTGCCGTCACCAGTACGGTTTCCTGCCCTGCGCGGACAATGTCGCCGGTTACATTTTCCTGATATTTGTGTATCAGGTGCTCCTGATTGTCGGAGGTAACATGATCGGTGGTGGAAGCGAGGTGCTCTTTATTGTCACCGGCGAAAAATTTGGCGGTATTTTATTTCGAATTCTCAAGGTGCTGCCGTCGATGAGTCTCATGATCTGTAAGCTTGCTAAATTATCTCATCATTTTTTATTTACGTTAGACTTCGGTGCACTCACTACCCAGTATGAGATGGGTTTGACCCGACCCGATCAACGGATCAACCTCTTGACTTTCTATTTTCTTTTTAATTTCAATTTTTTTTTCGGTTTCACACTTTCGGCTACCATTTTAATTTATACATAATCGTAGTAGCAACATTCATGTCCTTTAGCTCACTCCGAGGTCTTCGGGTCCTCTCGCTCGACTCTTAAAAAAAAAAACTGGAAGAAAAAATAAATCTAGGCATGTGAGATGCACGCGCCGCACATGGCGGACCAGTGTGTGTACCTCATGCCAGGGGGCGTATCTAAAGCCCGGGCGACCATTGTCCGGGCAAATTTGTAACCAAATACATAGACATAATCTCGCCCGATCATATTTAAAATCTTAGCACCGCCCTTGCATCATGCACCACGCGCAGGTCGGGGGTCCATTGGGTCAGAACCCGTCTCATAGTGTGCATCAGTGCATGCAAGTTGTGTTTTTATTTTTGCTATAAACTATTTTCGTTTTAGTTGATTTTGGGGATATTCGTAGATTCTGGAATTTTGAGCGATAAGGGGCAAGCTCAAGCTCAAGTTTCGTCCGTTGTTGGTATTTATTGCGGAATCACAGTGTTCAGTCTCACAGTTCAATGGTTTATGGTTGTGGTATCTGCTAGTAAATCCTTGATGGAGGAGGACGATGAATTTGACGAGCATAAAGCAATAACGAGAAATTGTTTTTCAATTAAAGAAAAGCTCAGGATGTTGATAGGTTAGTTTGGCCAATAGTAAAAATCAGAGATATTTGAAGTGAAGATTGATATATTAATTTTTTGAATTGGGTGCAGATAGAGGTGTAACTGTTGATGAAGATACTTGTAGAACTGCAAAGATTATGCTGTTATCTTTGATTCCTTACGTGGTTCTGCAGCTGGTTTATGCCGTCGACTCTTCTTCAGGGAAGCGGATCATAACTTTGATTGCTCTTATCGTTGCTTCCTCGTCTCTCATCTTGTATTTCGCTTATCAGGTTTGATAAATTAGTTACTGCGTTTCATGGATTATTTGTGATATGAGATGAGATGATGATTAATTGACATTGGTTGGGTTGTGTGTTCAGATTCGGCATCCTTGGATGCAGAAGAGAAGTTTGGACTACTCCAAGAACCAGAGAAAGGACGACGAAATAACAATGGAAGAATTAGAGGATTTGGTGAACGAAGTGTTCAAGACGGACATTAGTAAACTTGACAAAAACCAGGACGGGAGAATCACGGAGGATGAATTCATTGATGGATTTGTAGAATGGATTCATGAAGCCAAACAATCAGCTGCTAATAATGAAATCGGTCCAACAGAAATGTATCACAAGGTAGGTATAACATTAGCATTAGTCGTCCTTGCTCGATCGGTTGGGATTTCAATTAGTGAATTTGTGCAGGCCTTCCAGCTTCTGAAAGAGCAGAGAGATTTAGACAAAATAATGTCAAAGATTTTGAGGCATGCTCAAGGCCAAATGTTGTCTGAAACACTAATCAAAGAAAATGGGGAGCCAAATATTGAGGGCATTCACAAGTAATTAATTACTTAAACTTACTTTCAATAATTCCTCTTCACTTACCATTATTATACATGTATGTTGTTGCACATGCAGTCTGTTCAGAGAACTCGACAACAATGAAGACCGAGTTCTATCACCGACTGAAATAAAGGAATTTATAGGCAAAGTGAAATTCGAAACGTATCAAATGAAAGATGAAGATGTGGTAAAGGCGATGTTCAGATTTTTTGATAAGGATGGCAATAACGAAATTGACGAAGACGAGTTCGTAATGGGAATGCAAGTATATCTGCATGAGGCCATCAAAGCTGTCAATACAACTGAAATTGTTCAAAAAATCGACAAGGTATATATATCTATTGAGACACTAGATTAACTAGTGAGGAATATATATATGCTTGTATGCAACTGCGCGTGGCGCGTGTTTTTTTTTTTTTTTTTTTTTTTTTTTTTCCATTTTCTTTAATTTCGATTATTCTAATTTCAGTTTTTTTTTTTATTTGAATTACAGTCTTTTTTTCCATTTTTTTTATTTCAATTTTTTTTAAAAAAAATTCTACATTTTTTTTTCCACCTTTTTTTTTGTTTGTCTTTTCGTTTTTTTGTTTGCCGCTTCTTCTTTGGTCAAAATTCGAGCGAGGGAAGCCGAAGGCCTCAGAGCGAGCCGAAAAAGTCCAAATTATTGTCCGACGATTATCCTTATATTAGTAATCGGAGCGAAGGCGGAACCGCAAAATAAAATTTGAAAATTTAAAAAAAAATGAAAAAAATAAATAAATTAATTAATTAATAAAATTAATTTTGACCGGTCAACGGATCAACTGCGTTGACCGGGTCAAATCCAACCCAGATCCAGTCTCTTGGGAAGAGACGTGTTGCATGCAAGTGTTCCTCATGGATGGTTGGCAATTAAGATTAAATAAGAATATGTATCTAATTTTGTTGATCTTAATTATTTGCAGATTGTGTGGAAAGAAGTATTTGGAAAGAAGGGTTTCTTCAAATCTGTTTTGCAAGTGGTACTGGGGATAGCTATACTAACCTTCTTGGCAGGACCTTTGATGGGTAACATTCTCGACTTCTCAGATGCAATGAACTTCCCTTCTTTCATCGTCTCCTTCGTTATCGTACCATTAGCCATGAATGGTCGGGGAGCAATAGCAGCACTCATCCCAGCCAGTAAAAAGACCAAAGGCACCTCTTTGGAATTTTCAGAGGTCTCTCTCTCACTAGACCTCTGTGTCTCTCTGTGCATGATAATACAGTACATACATATTTACAAATTAGTGACAGAAATTTTCATCAGTAAATCTCCAAATTCCGTCACTAAAACACATTACGAACAGAATTACTGGTGATAATGACTGTCACGAAATGTCAGTAAATAACTGTTTTTTTTGTAGTGTTAACTTCTTAAGTAACAAACTGTGCAAATTGATGCAACAGATCTACGGTGGAGTGATCATGAACAACATCGCGGGATTGACGACGCTGTTGGCAATAGTGTATGCAAAGGACTTGACATGGGATTTCTCAGCAGAAGTGCTGACAATAATGGTAGTGTGCGCCATAATAGGAACGCAGGCATTCTTGAGCACAACTTACCGCCTCTGGACTTGCATACCAGCATTCCTCCTCTATCCTATTTCTTTGGGCTTGTTTTATTTTTTCCAGGTTTTCTTCGAATGGAATTAATTACCATCTAGATCTATCAGTTTTATTTAATTTCATATGTATGTTTTTTTGTTTTTTTTTTCTTTCAATTATTGGTTTTCTATTTGGTTGTATTGTTTTAGTATATGATGAGAAGTTTGTAATATGTCACTTTTTAGTTAATATATCCAAAGTTAAGTAGTTGCTGCGCCTAAATGTACAAATTAATATGGAGTAAGTAAAACTCATGACCAAAAAAAAGTCGCGATTTTATTCTAAAGGGTGTGTTTACTTTGGTTGTAAATTTATCATTAGGTGATCTTATTCCGTTGCCAGCTCTTACCGTTCCTGATCCTGCTCTGTTTGGTCGAGCTCCTTACACAAAGGAAAAGATAGGACGTAAACGGGCAAATAATCCTTATGTGTTATATCCTTCGTCGTTTGATGAGGATATGCTTGTATCGGAGTCGGATGAATGCTTGCGTGTAAAGGAACGGACGGAGCCAGGCAAAATACCTCACCACATTAAACTGCTTGTTGAAATTATGGGTGATGATACCCTTATTTAGTTATGATATCATGATAAAAATTGTCAGCTCTAATTAGTATACACTCCCTCCGTCCATAAAATCTGTATTACTATTCAAATTATTTTCAACCGAAAGTCTATCACTTTCATTTCTATACAATTACGCTCACACCATCCTGACAAACATCAAGTACACATTTCATGATTGATCTTTCTTTTCCACCCAACAAACATAACCACACATTTTCTTAGATGTTGGATCCCTTTCTTCATTCAACGAAAAATCTATCAAACATTTTTTAAAACTCGTGCCACAAATTATGATACAGTTTATGTAGACGAAAGGAGCATGTTTTTTGTCCTTTCAAGAAGCATCTTTTGGCATCTACAGTGGGGGATCTATACTATAGTTTGGTTTTTATCTATTTTTATGCCATACTGTGTTTAAAATATAGAAATAAAGATCATGTTGCAAGTTCTTAAGTGTTACGCAATTCCAAAACAATTATACAATTAAAAAGGAAATGATCATATGATTGACCCCAGTTCTTGAAAAAAAATAAAATAAAGACTTGAGGTAATATGTAACCAGCCCAACTTTAGTGTTTATTACCTCATACTCCCTCCGTCAAAGTTTAAATGCCCCATTTGAGGGTGGGCGAGGAGTTTAAGGAATGCTGAAAAAGTGTAGTTGGTGGAGGAAAAAAGACTTGAGGGGTAGTGGGATAGTGTGCAATTAGTTTCTTAATTTTTGGATTAACAAAAGCAAGAGAGAGAAAGGTAGTTGGTGGTTTTATTTTTTATTTATTGCTCACTTTTGAAATCCTATTTTTTTTTATTAGTTGCTAGAAATTTTATTTTTTACTCACACCTCTGTTTTTTTTTTATCTAATTTTGTAACCTGTTTTTTTTTTGTAGCTCACATGCGATGAGAGTGAAAAGAAGAAATTTAAACTCTTCAAATTGAAAGCCAACTGGACAGTAATGAAATGAGAGGGAAATTGATAACTTTGGAGCCAAAACTACACATTTCATTGAATAAATAATTCTAAAAGTACTTTGATGATAAGAGTGATTTGATCCAAAACATGGAGGGAAATTTGAATAGCTAAGAAACCCAGCAAGTCAAAGCTAACTCACTCATATTAGAAAACTCTGCTATAAATAGAAGAGGAGCAGTCAGCATTCATTTCATTTTCACCAACCCAAAACTACAAAAACTACAAATACAGAAAAACTGCAGAGATGGTAGATGCAAGGAAAACGGGAGAGTTCAACACTGAGCAGCTCAACACCATTGCGCAGTGGCTTCTCCAACGCAGCAGCCAAGGAAAACTGGAACATGGAGCCAAAAAAACAGCTGCAGAGAAGTACCATTGCAATGTCAAGACCGTATGGTCCATCTGGTTCAGGGCCAGCGCTCAACTTCAACAAGGGGTTCCTATTAGTCTCCAAAGCAAGAAAATAGGGTCAGTGAAGAAGAAAAGCAAGCCATATGATGCAGAAAAAATAAAAAACCTGTCAGTACTTCACATGACATCATTCAGGAGTATGGCAGAACATTTAAATGTTAGTAAGAGCCTCTGTCATATCTGGTACAAAGACCAAGAGCTGCAGGCTCACACCAATGCAGTAAAGCCATTTCTGACCCCAGAAAACAAGTTATGCGGATTGAATTGGAGCATGAGTCAACTAGGAAACATCATTCATGGTGGGAAGATAAAGTTTCAGCAGATGCACAATGTAGTGCACATAGATGAGAAATGGTTTTATCTCACCAAAGCAAAGGACAGATACTATCTTGCCAAGGGTGAGAAAAGACCACATAGGCAGCTTCAATCTAAGTCTCACATCTTAAAGATAATGTTCAGTTGTGCCATAGCTAGGCCAATCATAGATAAAGAGGGAACTGTCATCTTTGATGGAAAATTGGGAATATTTCCATTTATCACAGAAGAGCCTGCTCAAAGGAACAACAAGAACAAAATCAAAGGCACAATGGAGCTCAAACCAATGCAGTCAGTTACAAGAGAAGTAGTCAAACAACAACTACTCACTGAGGTAACCAATGCAATCATGTCATCAAGTATGGCATCAGCAGGGGCATAGCATCATTTGCACAATCAGGAATCAAGACATAGTATCTGCATTCTTATCATACACATACACAGGAAGCAAGCATCATCATGGGCATAGCATCATTTGCACATTTAGGAATCAAGACATAGTATCTGCATTCTTATCATACACACATTCAGGAATCAAGACATAGTATCTGCATTCTTATCATACACATACACAGGAAGCAAGCATCAGCATTTAGATAGCATCATTTGCACATTTAGGATTCAAGACATAGTATCTGCATTCTTATCATACACATACACAGGAAGCAAGCATCAACATTTAGATAGGGTCATAATCTGAATAAGGAATCAAGTATAGTATCTGCATTCTTATCATAGCATACTTCTTATGAAAGTCAGCATTTGCAGATGGTACCAGCAATTAAAAGCAATGTCTAGGCAAAGAAATATGGATACAACAAGATAATGCCAAACCACACATTAAGGACAATGATCCAAACTTTCAAGCTATTGCACACACAGATAGATTATCTGATAAAACAACCAGCAAACAGTCTAGACACCAACATAAATGACTTGGGGTTTTTTTAGGAGCATACAGTCACTGAAGGATAAGAAAGGTGCATCAAATGCAGATGAGTTGCTCAGAAATGTCAAGGAAGCATATGCAGATTACCCTCCTTGGAAGATTAACAAGATTTTCCTACAACTGCAAATGTGTTATGCAGAAATCATGAAAGTGAAGGGGAGTAATGACTACACTATGCCTCATATGGGAAAAGACAGCATGATCAAAGATGGAGTCTTACTAGATTCTATTGAAATTGATGTACAACTTGTGAGAGAGAGTTTGGACTATTTAAAGTTACATGGCATGGGGGAAGATAAATTCTACAACTTAGATGAATTAACAGAGGCATTGGATAGTGTGGGGCTAGAGAACTGAAGGCATGGAAGGGGATAATAGTAGTCTTCATTGAGCTGGTTTACAGGGATAAACAAAGTGCATGTTTTTTGTTTTTTATCTTGTTTGGAATGTAAACTAAACCATGATGCAGTAATAGTAAATGTTTTTTTGGTTTGGCACAATCACAAACATCATCACAAGCATCATCACAGTAGATAGAAGATGAGCAGTATGATATTCAGTCAATAGCATCACAGTGGATTGAGCCTCCTAAACTAGGTCATTGCTGACCTAGTGGTTGCATCAATACACATAGTCACATTTAGGCAACAAATACAGTCAGCATAGAATGTATTTTCAACCACAAAAAACTACAAACACAGAAAAATTGCATAGATGGTTTAAGGCATCATTGTCATCAATCAATTAAGGCATCATCATGTCATCAATCAATTAAGGCATCATGTCATCACATTCTTATCAGTTCCATAGGCAGCAAGCATCAGCAGGGGCATAGCATCGAGCACGGCATCAGTCTCAACCCAACAATAAAAGGCATCACCAGCCATCACCAACCCGAGTATATAAGAAAGAAATAACCTCATTGTCCGAATTCGATCTGGACTCAGCATGATCCTTGCCATCACGCCAGTATCGCTGGTATAGATCCAAACCACCATCAGAGTCGGGCTCATATGGATCCTTGCCATCCTTGCCATCCAACGCAACGGCAGGCTCCTCCGCCTCAACGAGAAGCACAGGTTCCGGCACCGGGGCAACGGGAGGCTCCTTCACCACCTCAGGGAACACAGATTCCGGCACCACCTCAGACCGATGCATCTTCGGATCTTCGGTGACTGGAGAGGGCTCCCAACCCTGTGGAATCGACAGATCCTCCGGGAACTCCGGTGAATCAGAAGGGGAAGGTGGTACCCACGAGGGGGAGGGAGGGGGTGGTATCGACGAATCGGAGGGAGGGGTCGATCTCCACCCTCGTGTAGGGTTGAAGTCCTTCATCGATGCAAGGGTTTCAGAGGGGAGGAGTCCGTATTCAGACAAAGGCCGTGGCGGCGGGGAGAGAGGGTGAGAGTAGATCTAGGGTTGCAGAGAAAGAGAACGGAGGGGAAGAGAGCGCCGTCGCGGCGGAGAGGGTGAGAGTAGATCTAGGGTTGTAGAGCAAGAGAACGGAGGGGAAGGGAGCGCCGTCGCGGCGGAGAGGTGAGAGTAGATCTAGGGTTGTAGAGCAAGAGAACAGAGGGGAAGGGAGCGCCGTCGCGGCGGAGAGGGTGGGAGTAGATCTAGGGCTGCAGAGAAACAGAACGGAGGGGAAGGGAGCGCTGTCGCGGCGGAGAGGGTGAGAGTAGATCTAGGGTTGCAGAGCAAGAGAACGGAGGGGAAGGGAGCGTCGTCGCGGCGGAGAGAATGAGGGTTGCAGAGAATAGAGAGTGAGAGAGATGGATGCTTCGAGAGAAATGAGAGAGAGTGAGTACGTGTGGATGAATTAATTATAATTATAATTATCAAAGTTTAATATCTGTGTGGATGAATTAATTGAGTACGTGTTTCTGGTAATGTTTTTTGCTGCATTTTGTTGTTTTGTTTTGGTAATAGAAGTAATTTCTTTCTTATTTTTATTTTATTATGTATGATTTGATCAAATTTTGTGTGGTTTGAGCTTGAATTACTTTGCAAAAATGTTTTCTTTCTTGATAATTGAATTTGAAATATTGTTGAAGAATTTTGTGTATTTCAATGAATTTAAAAAGGATTGATGTTTTTCTGCTAAAAAAAATTTAATAGGTTGACTAGCATCATGCAACAAAAAAAAAAATCAATTTTTTTTTTGGGTGGATGAATTGAGTGTATGTGATTATGTTGCTTGCTGCATATATATTGTTGTTTGTTCTTGCAGAAATAGTGAAGGAGATATTGAAGCAACGACCCGATTTTGCCTCGAGAAAGAATCACCATGGATGGACACCTCTGCATGTAGCCTGCAGCAAAGGCCATCTAGAGATAACAAGGGAGCTAGTGAAGTTAGATTCCGATCTCTGCTTGATCCAAGACGTCGAGGGCCGTACCCCTCTCCATTGTGCTGCAATCAAAGGCCGGATTAACATAATAGACGAGATCCTCTCCCTAAGCCTAGAGTTTTTTAAAGCCACCACACAGAATGGGGAGACTGTTCTTCACTTAGCCGTGAAGAACAATCAGTACGAAGTGGTGAAGTACTTATCCGAATCTCTTAACATGTCTAAGCTTCTCAACATGCAGGAGAACGATGGAAACACCGCTCTTCATTTGGCCACTGCTGGAAAACTCACTGCTGTGAGTTAATCTCGTTTCGTTCAACATTTGTGTGTTGTTTTGTGGAGGTCTGTTGTCTCGGAGATTAACCATTTCATTCATTTTTTAGTTTCATTTAACATATATTTGTGTGTTGTTTGTGGATATATGTCTGTGGTCTTGAAGCTGAATCATTTCATTCATTTTATAGTTTCATTTAACATATATTTGTGTGTTGTTTGTTGGGTATATGTCTGAGGTCTCAAAGTTGAATCATTTCGTTCTTTTTTTAGTCTCATTTAACATATATTTGTGCGTTGTTTGTGGATATATGTGTGAGGTCTCGAAGCCGAATCATCTCATTTACATTTTACTTTCATTTAACATTAATTTGTCTGTTGTTTGTGGATGGCTTTGGTATCGAAGCTTAACTATTTCATTTATCTTTTTTAGTTTCATTTAATATTTGTGTGTTGTTTGTTGGATATATGTCCGAGGTCTCGATGCTGAATCATTTCATTCATTTTTTAGTTTAATTTTTGTGTTGTTTGTTGGATATATGTCTTGAGGTTTAGAAGTTGAATCATTTTATTCATTTTTTAGTTTCATTTAACATTTGTGTGTTGTTAGTGGATGACTTTGGTGTCGAAGCTCATTTCATCTTTTTAGTTTCATTTAACATTTGTGTGTTTTGTGGATATATGTCTGTGGTCTCGAAGCTTAACTATTTCATTCATTTTTTAATTTCATTTAATGATTGTGTGTTATTTTGTGGATGACTTTGGTCTCGAAGCCTAACTATTTCATTCATCTTTTTAGTTTCATTTAACATTTGTGTGTTGTTTGTGAATATATGTTTGAGTTCTTGAAGTTGAATCATTTCATTCATTTTTAGTTTCATTGAACATTTGTGTGTTGTTTGTTGGATATATGTCCGAGGTCTCGAAGCTGAATCGTTTCATTCGTTTACAGATGGTTATATATCTGCTGAAAATCGGGATCGAGGTGAACTGCCTGAATGGGAAGGGATACACACCTCTGGATGTGGTCGAGTCTGATTCGAGCAACTCCGGTGCTCTGGCTATTGTCCCTGCATTGCTTGAATCCGGAGCGAAGAGGTGTGACCAGCTCTCTCCCGGCCTAGTCGAGGCGCGTTCTAGAAGATTCAGTGAATTAGCCAGCATCAGAAAGCAGCAATCACTACCTTGCCCCTGGCCTAATAGAACTCCGGAGCACCATGTCCACCATCATTGGAGGAACGACCGCCGCAGCAGGGCTAATAAGCTCGAGCTGCAGAACGAGGGGCTGAGGAACGCCCGAAAAACTGTCACGATCGTGGCTGTACTGATTGCCACCGTGACATTCGCTGCAGGGATCAACCCCCCGGGCGGGTTCAGCCAGGAGAACGGGAAGGTGCTGCGTGGGGACCGCGCTGCCTTCAAGGTCTTCATGGTGTGCAACATAGCCGCGCTGTTCCTGTCCGTGGGGGTCGTGAACGTGCTGGTGAGCATCATCCCGATCACTAGGAAGACGATGATGAGGCTGATGAGCGCCACACATAAGGTGATGTGGCTGTCGACTCTGTTCATGACCTCGGCCTACATTGCAGCCATCTGGACTATCATGCCGGATGAGAGGGGGGCCCGGTGGGTGTCCGTGGAGCTGCTGGTGTTCGGGGGAGGGTGCTCGGGCGTGGTGTTCTTGGGGCTAGGGTTGCTGCTTGTGAGGCACTGGCATAATAAGTATAAGTGGAGGAAGGCGAAGCTCGTGAGGAGGAGGACGGAGGAGAGCCCCCGGAGTAGCGTTAGCCGCGTTGAGGAGATGAAGGTGGTGAGAAGGAATCAAGAGAGTAGTAGTAATTCAGATGTTGATAGCTCTGATCATGGCTATCACTTGTATTAGTTGGGGAGAATGGAGTTTGAAGATGAGTTAGTTTCTTGAATTAGCTTGTTTTAGTACCCTATATTTGTGTAGATATTGAAGTATATTGATCATTGTTGTAGTTGGAAATTTGAGTAGAATATTGTATATAACACAAATACAGTATTCAATTTCTAGACAAAATGCTGCTTTGTGTTCAATTATGTGAATTTAAAGGGAAATGATAAAATTTTAATTGATAACAATAATTCGTCCTATTTATCTTTTATCTTTTAACAACACATCACACAAAATAAATAACAACACACACACATTAATCTCATTTTCATAACAAGTAAAATTTCAAAAGACTCTAATTTTTGAAATGTGTGAGATCTCACTCCAAAGCTCTCCATTTTCCTTGTTCTTGTAGTTTTGTAGAGCTGATGAAGCAGAAGTGGACATTTCTCTATCCTTAGCTTCCTTCCTTGCTGTCAATCATTCAAGAAGCATTTCTATCATAAATTGAAGTGCCCGCCTTCTTCATCTCCTTCGTCGTCGTCCCGATTTTCTTGAATGCACTCTCAGCAATATCAGCAATATTCCCAGCAAGCCAGAAGAGCTCATGAACCTCTTCTCTGACATTTTCAGAGGTATATATAATAATACTCCTATATAGTTTGAGAGAGACTTTAAAGATATTTCATGTGTGATTTTTATTTTTCAATCTCGTATTTTATTTCATTAATTGACGCAGATATACGGTGGAGTGGTAATGAACAACATCATGGGACTGTCAACACTTTTAGCTATTGTGTACATAAAAGGCTTAAAATGGGATTATTCAGCTGAAGTGCTGACAAGTTTAGTGGTTTGTGCTAACTAAATATGTTTATGATTCAATCTCCTAGTGTTTATCATTCATACTTACATAAATATTCTTCAAAATTTTATGTACTTAAATCAGCAAGCAATTTATTATTCCCCTGCAGTAAAAGTAGATGGATTAAAATAGGAAAACACATTGTAACTCAGAAAATGCTCAAAATATTAAGAAAAAGAAATGTTCTTAATTGAATTAAGGTCAAACCTAAAATGTTTGACATGTCAAGTGTTTAACGCTTAATTTCAGAATCCTTTAAAATTTTTCAAACTCCACTCTCCGATACCAATTCCAGCGATCGTGTGTCATCAACGCCCGCTGATACCAATTCCATCGAATTCTGAGGTAGAGAGGTTGGAATTCATCGTGTGTATTTTTCATCATAAATTCCGTCGAATTCCATCAAGTTTCAAAAATCCATCAAAATCAATGAAAGATTGAATACCACAAGAATTTCATGGAGTGTGAAATCAAAGCATCCAATACTGCTAGATTTTGACAAATTTTAAAATCCGCCGAACTCCGTCAATTGAATAACGCTTAATTTCAGAATCCTTTAAAATCTTTCAAACTCGACTCTCAAATACACCCCCCACCGATGAAAGTTCGAGCCGATTATCACTATTCCAAAACTCTACCCACCCTAAAAAAACTCCATCCGCAAACTCGCAGCCACTCTTACTCCACTCCAGTCCTCGATCCCTCTCTCGACTCTCCTGCCGCCATCACCGCCGCCACCCGCCAAGCGTCAGGTAAGGTTTCATCTCTCTCTATCTATTTTATTCTTCTTTCTCTCCATCTCTCTCTGTCGATTTTCCCATTTCGTTTGCTGGGTTGTCTTGTTTTTATCTGATTTTGATGCCGTTAATCTTGCCTATTAATTTTTTTCAGCAATTAGCTAGGGAATTCGAGTAATTCTTGCTGTTTTTCAGCAATTAGCTAGGGAATTTCTGCTATATGATATTTTGTCAGTCTTAATTCAATAAACAACTTTGATATACATTGCTTTTGGTTTATGTTTGAACTTCACCTGTGTCAATGTATTCTGTAAAGCATTCTCTTTTCCAACAAATTCATCGTGTATATTTGAAATTCGAATCAATGGATTAGAGTTTGGAAAAATCTATTCTTTTCACTTCTGCCCCAACCACAATGCCATCCTCGTTAACCAACTCGACTGGCTACATCATTTCGTTTCGCTTTATTTTATTACCTTAAACAACGGATTTCTCTTTTGTCAATCCTCTTTCGTCCCATGCGATTAATTTCACTTCAGTTGCTGAGTTCTAGCTAGCTATGTTATTATGTTCTAGTCTTTCTGTTGTTCATGTTGTGTTAGTTATGTATGGTATGGAAGGAAACACTTACATATCTTCTTGTTTCATTTAATGGTTGCGCTTATTCCTATTTTATGCTCTCAAACTGGAAATATCATGTGTGTGCGTGTGTATCATTGGTAATTGATTTTGGGAATGCTACAAATTCTGGGCGTAGACTCTCTCTCCTATTGATATTCAATAACGTAATTAATCCGGTTTAATTATGACATTTTTTTTTTAAATTATGTAAGGTATTGTATTTTAAAATTCTATTCCTAAGTCCTAACAGGTTTGTTATGGATTGGTTTGTTACGTATTTATGGATACAAGTTTGTTAACAGCCTAACAGGTTTTTTAATTTTGTCGATTAAAAACATAACTCAAAACCCTAACTGTAGTCTGTAACATTGCCCAAATTTATCCTTGCTTGTTTAATACTCTCCGAAATCAATTTGTTATCATCAATTCAATTAATTCTTTTGTCTATCTATTGAAATAGAATTCGAAAATGAGCATTGTACCGAAAGAAACAATTGAAGTTATAGCCCAGAGCATTGGCATCAGCAACTTATCTCCAGATATGCTGCCTGCTCTGGCTGCCGATGTAGAGTACCGCGTTCGAGAAATCATGCAGGTAATTTCTAGTTGTATCTTTTCTCAATCAATTATGTTGCTCCTTATGAGTTACCAACTTACCATTTAGATGTATACAGTTTTAAATTTGCGAATTTGTTGCAGGAAGCTATCAAATGTATGCGGCATTCGAGGAGAACTACTTTGACCACAGATGATGTCGATAGTGCGCTCAGTTTAAGAAACGTCGAGGTGCTTTTATTTATTACTATATTTTATTTTTCATTTATACACTCATGATGCTAGTTCTATTTTTTTGAAATAATAATGCATTTTTCTTGATTTGGCTTCTGAAGTAGTACGTTGGAACATTCTTCTTCTGTGCTGTGCATTTCTGTGGCATTGCCTGTGCAATAATTATTGGTTATTATTTGTGATTATTGACAATTATGTAATTCATTCAGCCAATATATGGGTTTGCATCTGGAGATCCATTGCGATTCAAAAGAGCTGCCGGGCATAAGGATTTGTTTTATATAGAAGAAAAGGATGTGGAATTCAAGGAAGTACGTGATCTTGACTGCCTGCTGAATAAAATCTCAATAAGCTATTGTGTCATTATTCATCACATTTGTTTGTTTTTTATGTAATATTATATAGGTGATTGAAGCTCCTCTGCCAAAAGCCCCATTAGACACTGCAGTGGTTGCTCACTGGTTAGCTATCGAGGGAGTTCAACCTGCTATTCCTGAAAATCCCCCTCCTGAAGCTCTTCAGAGTATGCATTTATCTTAGTGTTAGTGTAAAATAAAATTCAACTTCATTGTAGATGGAACAGGCAGCTCTACATATTTATTTTTCACTCTTTAGTGCTTGAAGGGCCATACACAATGTCTATAATGTTACTTAAAGTGCTTTTTCTTAAAATTTGAGTTGTCTTATGTGCAGTGCTTTCACTGCCTGCGGATAACAGAAAGACTGAAGTCAAAGAGGATGGAGTACCTGTTGACATTAAATTACCTATAAAACATGTGCTTTCGCGGGAACTTCAGGTGCTACTGATGTATTTGCTTTGTTATATGTCTGTGAAGCGGAAATTTCATCTAATGTTTGTTTTCTTGGCTTGTGGTGTAGCTTTACTTTGAGAAAATTACTGAGTTGACTGTGAGCGGAAATTTCATCTAATTTTTGTTTTCTTGGCTTGTGGTGTAGCTTTACTTTGAGAAAATTACTGAGTTGACTGTGAGCAGATCTGAGTCCCCTCTTTTTAAAGCAGCACTAGCAAGCTTGGCAACTGACTCAGGGATTCATCCCTTGGTTCCTTATTTTACATTTTTTGTTGCTGATGAGGTAATTTCATGCAATTTCAGTCTATACTGACAATAGTACCGGATGATGAATTTTGAACATTAACAATGGCAGGTTTCTCGGAATTTGAATAACTTCTCTCTCCTTTTTGCTTTGATGCGTCTTGTCTGGAGCCTTCTTCGAAATCCTCATATACACATTGAGCCATATGTAAGTTATTTTTGCCTTTACTCTCCTTTTCATTCTTTTGGGTTTAAATTATCTTGTTTCTAATTTAGATAGTGTATACTCTTCTTCTGTCAGTTTTCTCCTTTTACTAGTTAACTGCAACCTAAATTAGTCTTGAGATTATTTTTTACTTAACGTGTTGGCAGGATAGTTTATTTCCTTCTTAGGTCTCATTTTAGATATCTGGGTATGTTAAATTGTGTACTTATTATACTCCTTCCGTCCACAAATATTTAGTTCACAATTTCCTTTTTGGGCCGTCCTCCATATTTATACCACTTTTCTTTTTCAATACCTAATACATATTTATTATCTTATACCTCACAACAATTCATTATGGTGGGTCCTTTCTCCATTCAAAACCTATCTACCTATCATTTTATTAAAAACCGTGGCACACCCTATGTGACCTATATATGGTGGACGGAGGGAATGACATTTTGTTTGGGTGGTAATCTCTTCAATTAAATGTGCGGATGTGCCAATTCAAATTATCCTTGTCATGGTTTTTCAAGCAATTTTATTTTTCTTTTTTAGAGATCTTGTTCATGAATGTCAATCTCTGATGGCTTCAAAATTTGTAATTAGCTGCATCAATTGATGCCCTCGGTGATGACATGTCTGGTTGCTAAAAGGCTAGGAAATAAATTCTCTGACAATCACTGGGACCTGAGGAATTTCACTGCTAGTTTAGTTGCTTTGATATGCAAGAGGTGAGCTCTTCATATTTAGCTCCCACTATATCCTGTCTTGTGCAACTCTGTGCTCTCTTCTGTTTTCTGTCAGTAGTCGGCTGTATCTGTGGCTTTGCACGAAACTGCTAATAGATCCCACATCGTAATTAATTTTTGGGTTAACTTCATAATTTTACTCTGCAGATTTGGCCATGTTTATCATAATCTCCAGCCACGAGTGACCAGGACGTTGCTGCATGCTTTCTTGGATCCATCAAAGGCTCTCCCTCAACGTTATGGTGCTGTTCAGGGGCTAGCAGCCCTTGGACCAAATGTGGTATTTCTTGTTTTCCCCAACACTTTTTTTCTTCACTCTCTCTATATCTCCCTCTCTCCCTATGTGTGTGCATGAATAATAATAATTATTATTATTATCATAATTTACATTCTATACACAAAAATGTACATTATAATAATATGATATTATCATACTCTCGTATATCCATGTGCTCTGTTGTTTCATCTATACACACTGACATGTACTAACTTCGTCAGTTATCTATCCTAAGATGTCCTCTTTTAAACATGATGACCAGGTACGATTGCTTATTCTTCCCAATCTCGAGCCTTATTTGCGACTTCTAGAGCCAGAAATGCAACTGGAGAAGCAAAAGAATGAGATGAAGAGGCATGACGCCTGGCTTGTATATGGGGCTCTAATGGTAAGATATATCGCATCATTTTGCTGTGAGAAAATGATGCAATTATCAGTCTCTTCTGCAAGTAATTTCTTTAATATGCTAAAGGATTTGCCATTATTACTCGTGATAGTGTATGTGTACTTGGTGCTCTAAGAGAAGGTCCTTCCAGCTATGTGCATGATTGTTTTCGTAATTCTTTTTGTCTTTGATGATATTTAACCTTTAGTTTTTGCTGTCAGCTTTAGAAGTGTATTCAGGACCTTTATTGGAAGATAGCTTCCAATCCTTTTATATTACAATACATGCTCTTTCAAGAGAAAATGATTGACATTCAAAAAATTGTTACTTACTCCGCCAGTTTCAATGTCTGAACATAATGAGGGCGAGTAGCTTCTTAACCATGAAAGTGGTCAACTGTTAAAACTGCTTCACGTGCAACTTTTAATGAGCCTACTGTTTATTTTTGGATTGTGAGTTTTTATCTTCGAGGCTTTTTGCATTTCTTAAGTTAAGACTAATGATGCTCCTTGATGCCTTGTAAGCAAGGAAAGTTCTAATGTCACTAGAAAACATTTGGGAGGATTTATATAGGCGTCTTCTTTTTCTTGTTAATGCTGAATTACTAGTAGAGTGCTCCAATTATCCCCTAGATCAAGATGCCTTATCATTAGCAAAGGCCATTTACCATTTGTATTCTTCCAACCACTGCAAACAAGCCTGAATTGGACCGCTGAATAAATTAGTACTGGTTTTAAACATCCAAACTGCATTGCAGTTGTTTCTTTGAGCCTTTGATTGTATAATCTTCACCCCAAAAGGCTGTCTTATTCACTAGGAGCTTGCTCTGTCTTTTCTTGTATACTTATTCGTCATAATGTCATTTCACTTTGGCCCCAGCAGAATCTAACTGATGAGATAATATCTTATTAGCGCGCAGCTGGTTTGTGCTTGTACGATCGGCTGAAGACGCTACCTTCTGTGCCATCTGCACCTGCGGGTACTGTTTGTAAGAGCAATAGCAAAGTGGTGACTACATCCTCAAGTATGATTCTCTTCCTTTTTGCTACTCTGATGAAACTGTTCAATCTTTGTTTTCTTATTACTTTTGTGTGTAACCAATGTTGTGGATCGCTATGGCTGGTGGATCTGTACTGCAATTTGAAATCCAATTCAAGTTCCATATATATATATATACCTGTTTGCTTGAAAGAAATTCTAAAAAAATCTCCCGTACAAGGATATTTATTTCAATCATGCAGCCTAGTACTTAGTATTGAGATGGTATATATGTGTTGATTTTTTTTTAGGTAGAGTAGTGCGAGGAATTTAAAATACGAGCTGCATGAAAATGAAGAAAATTATTATTGTACCTGGCACTATCTGATAAGATTGTAAAGTGCTCGTGCTTTCGATCATTTATCTGCTTCCGAATTGTCTTTCAGAAAAACGTAAAGCAAGCATGGACAACATGATGCAGCAACCAGCGTTGAAGAAATTGGCGACAGAGAGTTCAATTGCAAACTCAGTGGCAGTGGACATAGGTGGCGGATATCCAACAAGTATAGGGGGGGCGGACGCTAATATGCAATCATCGAGGCCTTTGGGTTTGGTGAACAACAATGTGGGCGGATCAAGTAGCAGAAGAGGAGAGATTGTTGGTGGTCAAGGATTGAAGAGTTCAGCTGCTCTCGAGCAGGCGTGGAAGGAGGATGTAGATGCTGCACAGTTGCTGCCGTCGCTATATGAATGTTTTGGTGAAAGCATGTTGACCTTTGTTCCTTCACCCCAAGCATCCTTATTCTTGTGATCTTTCCTCCACGACAACAGTCTACTAATGTGCAAGTGGTTGTTAGTGTTTCGTATTATTTAAGAATGAAGATCAAAATACTAACGTATGTGCTGTGTATATTTGCATGTAGTTTTCTTTTAGGAAAGATTCTTGAGTATAAGATTCTTGAGCAGACAATCGGACAATTTTTCTCCTATTCAAGTACGTATGTCCAGATCTAGTGTGTCCGAATAGAATTATTGAAAATAATATCACATCCATCCCTTAATACTTCAGATGTTTTGAATAATTCCACACAAATTAAGTTATGTTGTGAAATAATATAAAAAAAAGATGTCAAATGACTTTTTCTCATCAATAACCCCCCTAATTTGTTGAGGTCAATGTTACATAATATTTGAAAAGGAACACTTCCAATAGTCTATGCTTTTAGATCGAGAGTGGGCTGATATAAAACTGTTCGAACTGCTCACTCGCACGTGATTGACACCGTCGGATCCACGTTGCAGCGCACGTTCACTTTTTCAAATAGTCTTGCAATCTCAGCCGTTGATCTGGAAAGGCATCGCTAAAACTTGATTATGGCTCCAAAGAAAAATCGACGACATAATTTAAATTTTTCTCAATTTAGGTCCCGATAGTAGATTAAATGAATTACATAATGTTCGTATTCAATATTAAAAATTTTCTCAATTTGGGTCCCGAATAGTAGATTGTTCGATTATTTAGAACATGAAAGAGGAAAGGCTGCAAACTTACTTGAAAATTCAAATATTTCGAGTTCTTTGTAATTTTGTTATTAGTATAAAGTGCGATTAATCATTCATTTATCGAGTAATTTCATTGAATTAATATAGAAATAACTAAAAAGATACTCGAAATATTATATATATATATATATTTTTTCAAATTTCAAATTGATCTATCTTTTCAACTTAAATGGATAAAACTCCAACTTAATTACAATGCTACCGAGGTGAATGCATTAGATGTGACATTCAAGATTTGGATATTTCTACTTTATTATTGCATAAAGACAAATAATATTTATAACCCCTTGCGCATTGAGTGATTAAACACTTTACATTATGACAAAGAAATCTTTTAGAATTAAGAATTTTCAAATTCTCTTCAATATAATAGTCTATGCTATTATTTTAACACTAATCACAATTCAAACCTCTCAGTTTAAAAAGAGAACCCCCACCCCAAATAAAAAAGTGTATATATATATTTTTCTTCCAAATTCGCACAAATGTTTGAGCACGTTTTTTTTCCAAATTCAGTTTCATAATCAAGCATCATCAATAAGAAGAGATAACAATTAAAAATTATATGAAGTTATGAACCACCATTCCTAACTAGAAAATCATGAGATTGAATTCCAAACTAAAGATAGTATATCTTGACCATTTCAAACAACATTCGAAGAGCCAAATTTTTTGCTAGAATTCTGCGAACCAACTTCAACCGGGACTCCGAGTAAAGGAGAAGCGAAGGAAGGCATATATACAGTTCGCAAAATCAAACCTTCAAAACAACCGCAAAAGATTATACCTAGCAACTTGAACTAATACGAGCATAGAATACGACCAGGTGGTGACACATCAGTTAGCCAACAACGCGTGAGTAAAACATACTTGATGCAGAGACGTCTAGATGATGATACTTTTACTTCAACCTCGTCCCTATGGTAGGCCGACAACATAGTCTCCTCAAACGGACCATTTCCTGTAATACAGAAACATAATAGATCAGATGGCATGAGACGAAAGATTGAGATGATTATAATCCACAAGTGGAAAGTATTCACCTCTGCATTGTCATGGTCATATTTAATCAAGAAAAGACATCTGCAACCTCTTATATCATGCCATCTTTTTTGAATCTCTAGTACATGAGCATCGTAATATCTTGCTTAATCCCATCTCTCCTGTTGCCAAAAATATATACGAGTGCATGTCATCGTTATAGGTCACGACAGATATAGCATTATCACACTTCCTCTGCTCCAAACCCGACATATTTTACAAGGACTTCCTGCAGTTAATTAAAGATATCACACTTCGAGTTGATACATAAATACATACAAATAATTTGACCATTTGCTTATATTCATAGTAGTATGAACAAAAATGGACTTAAAGCCAAAAGTAGTAAAGAAACTTGAGACTGAATTATTGTTATCGCCTTCACAAAGACAAAACAACTGCCGGAAATCAGCTTCCACCGCAAAGATATGCTCATCTATCATAGAAAACGCCACAATGTTGAACGATGCACCATCATCAACATTCATCGGTGATGTCTCTACACCCAACGCATAATGAGTAGTTCCATTTCCAATTCAATTTTGTTAAAAAAAAAAAATTCAATTCAATTTAGCCACCCCTTCTTTCCCTTTGGCCTTCTCCATTTCTGCTTCAGTTCTTCTCTCTCTCGTATTGCCATCGGAACTTCTCTGCCCCTCCGAGAGTCTGGATTTCCTGCGTGCGGCTGTTCGCAAATCATTGGTGCATAATTCAAGGCAATTTTCCGGCGACCTCCACAACCATTCCGGTCTATTCCGGCGACCTCCACAACAATTCTGGTTGATTTCGGCGACTTCCCCAAGGTAATTTTGAATTTGGAGCTTATTTTTTTTGCAAGATAGTATTAAATAAGATAGGTATTTATCGAGGTTCTTTAATCAATATAAAATAGTATTAAATAAGATAGGTTCGAGCCATGACAATGATGGCATGCTTCAATTCTCTATTGCAACGAAAGTCAATCGACCGCATATTAGCTAGGCATGCTAGGATCTCTGATTATGCATGACATTTCTATACTCAGGGAACTGGCTAACCATCAAGATTCAATGGAAAATAATCACTAAAGAACAAGAAATTGATGATAGGTAAAGATGTTAAGTCAAACAATTAGCAAGCAACTAGATTAACAGCTATTGTAAATAACACCTTTCAGTAACAAAGGTTACTGACGCAGTGGAGAGAAATTCATGTAACAAACATTTTGCTCGCCAAGTAGAGAAGAGAAACTGTAAGATGTGCTGACATAGATTAAAATGTGGAATGAATGACTCTTTTTGCTACAGTCACCGTATGGCGCATCAAATTAATTAATAATTATCGATACATTAATAATATAATTATCTATCAGTACCATTTACAATCGGACACAATTTATTATTTATATTGAATATAAACTTGAAATTAGCAACTAAGTTGCAATAATACTTTACCGTTTGAGACAAATTGAAATGAGATCTCTTTAATAATGTAAGATGTAACGGCTTCAGGACAAAAGAAGCCATTCACCTTGTCACTTACGTATGATATTTATGAATATACCGATTGATAGGCCCGTTTATTTAAACAAATAGCTAAACTCATTTAAAAATTATTCATGACATGTGTATTCCAATTTATATACATGAAAATCCAAATTAGATGACTAAAGTTTATATTGTTGACAAAATATTTATTAAAGCAATTATCAATGATATCCTCTAACTTTATATTGATAGCATATGAATGATAAACACTTACAAGGTTGAAAGTCAGATAATGGCACCATTAGTTTTTTTGGTAGACGTGCATGATATAGATAGAATTGCACAATAAAGCTTCCGAATTTATGCATTTAGCAGAATTACACGCACAAGATAAACTACAAAAGGCGATTGTAGCTCGGGCATTTACATTTCTTGGTCATGCAGAAGGATTCTTTGCGCACGAACAACATACTCGCTCTCGGCTGGAATGTGAACATCCAAAATAATTATGTAGCGGCGATGGAGAATACTGAATAGTATTTACCAATTATTCATCAATCTTCAACAAACATTATATAGATTACAGAGATGAAGTGTCTTCAAGAATCCAAAGAAATAATGAGAATACATGCAAGAACAACAAAACCATACCGATCATAATTGTTTTGCAATTACCGCCAAACGGATCCTGTTAAAAATGAAGTACTAGTTAGCATGATAGCATTACAGATGATAAATATTTCATAAAGACGGTCTTTTTGAAAAAGAAGAATTTAATTGCATTAGACAATACATTCATTATATGAAGATAAATACTAAAAAGTAAGATGAAGCAATATTTATGTGCTAACACTAAATATTCAAACCTTTTTTAAGTACATCACAATGTTTAAAATCAGAAGCAAGACAAAAAGAAGTGACAAAAAAATTAGTTTGTAATTGATAAGTCTGGACGCTGTGAAACTATTACCACATGTTACACATCCTATAAGAACTACATCGGCGAAAAAGTTGACTTATTCGGACAAGCACAAGTGCTGAAACAATTTATTTTTCCATTTTCAGAAAGGTTTTTCGAGTGTTGCGTGTCCCTTTCACAATTGAATTTTGAACCGTTAGCCAGGATCTCTGAAACTTTTACCAGATGTTACTCATCAAATAAAAACTACAACGGCGGAAAAATCGACTAATTCAGACTAGCAGAAGTACCGAAACAATGTATTTTTCTATTTTCAAAGGTTGTTCACGTGCTCCTTTGAAAAGATGAATTTTTGAACCCTTAGCCTGGACACTATGAAACTTTTACCATCCTATAAAATTTGTAAAATCTGGGTTTGTTTGTGATATGGTACGAATTAGACAAATGAATTTTATTCGTCCCTATTGTACGCGTCCAAAATTGACTTGATTCAAACTGTGCCCTTCACTTAACCCGAAATTTGTAAATGTTGGCCAAATTTAATTTGTGAGTAATGGGCCAAATATTTTTTTTTTTTCCGCCCCATTTCGGCTATTTTAAAATATCACTAAAATATACTATTTAAAACACAAACACTATGTAAGCTGAATATTGATGTTAAAATAGGAACGAAATCAAATTGATCAATTATTTTGCATAAATCATTAATAAATTGTTAAGATTAGAATGGTTGTTTTAATTTATGCTTTTGTAATATTCTAGTTAGTTCCCCTGGAGAAAATAAAAAATTCTATTAATTAGGTGATTGAAAAATAACAAAGAACAATAAAATGTAACATTAATGAATATACGTATTACTTAAAAATTTCTATCAACAGCAATAGTAGATAGTAGTTGCTACTATACACACATATTGTAGTGTAACATTTTATTTAGAGCTGGTCCCGATAGTATAAAATTTATGACGAATACTAGTTCATTTCCAAACAAGTATTAAACGCAACGACCCTTGTTTGGAATTGCATGGGACTCTTAAAATACTTCTCGACACTCTAAACGCAACGGGAGCGATAGTATAAAATTTATGGCGAATCATAAGTATTACTAATAAAAAAAATTGGGGGTGCCGGAGCCCCCCCTTGCATGGCTATAGTTCCGCCACTGCCTCCGTACACAAAGGATAGAACGTAAACGGACAAATAATCCTTATGTGTTATATCCTTAGTCGTATGATGCGAATGTGCTTGTATCGGAGTCGGATGCTGCTTGCTTGCTTGTAAAGGAACGGACGGAGCAACAGCTTGCAGGCAAAATTCCTCACCACATTAAACTACTTGTTGAAATTATGGATGATGGTACCCTTATTTAGTTATGTACTGGTTTGCAACTAAGGTTTGATTATATTTGTTGCTTAATTTGAATCAAAAATTTTGATTTATATGTTGTGACGGTCCAAGGTAACTAATTTAGCACTAATTGCTTGATTATTACATTTGAGTGTGTGTGTGTGTGTGTGTACGGACAGTTATAAGTCCTTGAATTAGCTTGTTTGAGTATTGCATTTCTCTGTGTGTGTGTGTGTGTGTGTGAGAGAGAGAGAGAGAGAGAGAGAGAGAGAGAGACAAGATGCATCACTAAAAGATTACAATCAAATGATACTTAAACAAAAACTACATAAATATACCAAAAGTTGGAAGATTGTTGAGGCCATCTTGAAATGAATGAAAGATGCAGGATGAATTCAGACATCTACGGTACGTTGTCTTGAACCGGAGCTCGTTTCTTGGGCCGAAAACAACTGAATTGTTCTTCTAGCTATAGGTAGCCACAGCCTTCTAACTCTGTCATCTTTCTCTGAATTTGAGAGTCCACTGATTCTTCTGCTGCTGCTGGAGTTCATTTCTGTGAATCTCGAAACATTTGTGATCTCAGACATCGATCTTTTCTGGGCCGGATCCAAAGATTTGGACATGATTCTAGAATCCAACTCGATGTTAGAAGTTTCACCGTAGCTACTAGTTTCAGTTCTTGCAACAATCTTGGACTCAAACTGCCTCTTCCTCTCCATATCCTCTTTAATCTTCAAGATTTGTTCTTCCACTGCAGCTCCGTCGTCTAGCCTCCCGCTCGTGGATAGCCCTCTCCGGGCCATCTCGTTCAGCATCTCGGAGCTGAGTGACATCATGTCGGAAGAGTTGACATCACTCCATCTGCTCTTATGTATGACATCAGACACTATGATCCTATGCTTCACATTATGAAGAAGAATGTTATTACTCTGGTTCTTGAATTCTTGGATCAATGGATCATTCTCTCTCCTCCCTCGAGTTAATCTCTGAAGGGTGTTTGCAAAATTGAATCTTGATGACCTCCCTTGATTCTGCTCCCTCTGTATGAAGAACTCGAGGTTAGGCTCCTCGTTCGAGCTGCTTGGGAATCGGAAGCTGCTGCTAAACCTTGAGCTCTTGATGTCACTTGCTTCAAACTTGTTCCTGCAGAGAGGGCAGCTGGAGTGATTCTCGAGCCACGTATCGATGCAGCTCATGTGGAAGGCATGGCGGCATTTTGGCAGCAGACGGAGGAGCTCGTTGTCCTCGAATCTTGAGAGACAGACAGCGCATTCGAGGCCTTCCTTAGAGCCTTTGAGTGAGGAGAATTTGAAGAATGGGAGTGATTCTATGAGGGTTTTGTCTACACCCGAGAGGCGGGATCTTGATCCAACGGTGTGTAGAAGACCAGATGGCTGAGATTCGATTCTGTGGCGGAACTTGGCGTAGGCCAGTATGAGGATAGTGAGACAGAACATGATGAACAGAACTACTAAAACAACTGCCATGCTTGGATGAAGTGGATTTATTACATGATCATCGCCTTCGTCGGTTGGGTTTCGATCCATTGCAGATCGATTTTTGTTTTATTTTCGAGATTTATCGATATGTTTATGGATCCTCTGCTGAACTATATGTAGAATTGATGCAATCTGTTTCTTGATCATGAGTTCAGAGATTAATTTTAGTCAAAATTTGAGTTCTTGATGATGATGCTTTGGCTTTCTCTTTGGATCTTTCTGTCACCTAAATCAGAAATTTAATTTATTTTAAGAAGAATCTTTTGAGCATGATCTTGTTGAAACAAGAAGCCAAGATGTTACTTTCAAATGGAGGTTTTTTAGTTATATTTTTGGAAATTATTGGCCGTTTTTCCACAAAAAACCAACTTCTTATTTGTTGAGCATTCTTTGTCAACTCTTTATTAAATAAATTTCTTAGATTATAGACTAGATTCTCATAAAAAATTACACCTAGACAAAAAATGATGTTTTCAAACACATAGGACATTCTTAAAATAAATGCAACTATTACATTTGCTATCATTATTCTTATTAAGTAGGGTTTTTTTTATGTCACATGATATTATTTTTTATTAGTATTCGTTGTGTCTCACGGGTTTACTAGCCCGTTGACTCGCACACATGTCAGACTTCTATGTCCGTGAGAGCCTGCATTGCACGGACATAACTGTTCGCTCATTGTGTGATTCAAAAAAAATTAAAAAAAAAAAGTTAGTGAAATTTACATTCAATGTAGAAGGAAACATTATTAATTTTTATGTACATAAAGACAGTATCAATCAAAATTTTACAGCTTTCTTTAATATTCAAGGTTCAGACAGTCTCTCAAAATCTCTGTCTGAATAACTATGTTACACACATTACACATTACACATACTAAAATATCTAGCTGATCTATCATTACATTTAGCATTTGACAAAGTGATAACTATTGTTTCCTAATCTCATATAATGCTTATAAATCCATAGATTTTGCTGTCAAAATGGCACAAAAGCTCCATGAAATCCATAAGGCACTCTGCATGGAAGCTCGATTATCGCGACCGGCTCATCTGAGAAATTCTTGGCATCAACTATGTACACCTACAAGAAACATTTGTCAAGATTTACGGTACGATTTCACAAGGCAAATTCAAAAAAATCTGTCACAATTAGTTAGTTACTTGAGACGTGTTTCTGTCTTCGTTATGCACGTATGTAGCGATCCATCCATCATCCTCGTCTGCTGCACCTCCGGTTTTTGCCACAAAAGCAGTCCCTGAGCAGAAGGTGTTGTCTGGAAACTTGTGATGCTCAACCTTGATCATCTCATTGCGTTGTTTGCCATTCTGTTTCGCGTTTCATTGAACTGTTATACGAGGTTAAGACGAGAAAAAAGTATATATACTAGGAAATAAAATGAAGCAGTATAACAACATACTGCAGAAATCTTGATTTTTCTTTCTTGTAGATGAAGTTTGGCTAGCCCTCCATATTTTGCCATTCCTAGACAAAAAATTTGCATATTATTTTATGACATTGGAACGAAGACAGTAAAAGAAGCTCGATTTTGTACCTGATGTGGCGCTCGCCTTGGGATTGGCCACCTGTGTGTAGCCGTACTTGCATTTTTTGCCACTATACTTATCATTAATGATTGGAAACTCCATTGAGTAGTCAGTTTCTGTGAGGTTCGTCTCTGCCACGTCACCAGTGTGCACGTTGAGTCTCCACTCATAAACACGAGAAAGAAAAGACACATCTTCTCCCATTTCTTCGTCTTTGTCCATTTGGTTGAACCCTTTGGAGAACCACTGGTGTTTGTTGAGGCCAAAGTCGGGGCCCGGTATGATGGAGGAACGAGCCCTACATGCCAAGACAACGACCTATTCTCGTGCAACAACAAGCAGGAAATGTGGTGAGAAAATGAGATATAAATATAGGTGAAAACAGAATTGTCTGTTTTTTTTTTTTTTTTTTTTTTTTTTTAGTTTTGTTACCTCATCATCTTGTTCATGACAGTTGACGATGTGAAATGTGCAGCCGGGCTCCACGTCGAACCACTTGAGAGAATCAGCCTCTCCGTAACGAGGCATGATGCCTATCCTAGCATATTCTTCTCCATTGAACTTAATTAGCCTATACATTTGAAATAACTTAGCAAAATCAATCAAAAATGGTATCAAAAACTGAGATCATCAAGGTGAAGAACACTCACGGCCCGCCTCTTATCAGTCGATTTATGTCTATAGTCAGAGGAAAGTCCATGATCACATTATACCTGATGAAAACAAGGCCATCATCCATCTATCAGAAAATGAAGCAAAATTTGCAGAATTTGCACAATGCAACGAGTTCATACCTCGTTGTGATCCCTATTTCGTGGCAAAGGCAGCATCTATCTAGTCTGAGATCAACTCTATGAAGCAGTTTATTTCCATCAGCTGGAAAAGAAGGCAAATTCTTGAAATGATTCAAAAAATATTTTAGTTCAAATAATGTCCTAAAAATATACCTGAAATTATCCCCAGCTCGAAATAAGGCTTTTCTGGATAAATCCCCATAATCACAAGCTCTCCTGTTTCTTGATCTTTCTATGACACCAAAAATTTAATTAGTATTTAAAAAAACTTCAATCTTGATTTATCATTGTATGAAATCAGTTACCTTTGGATGGCTGGTAAATGGCCTATTCCAAGATCGGCTCACGTCCCAATTTCGCCTCGTTTCTAGTGTGAGCACATCGATTTCTTGAGGGATATGGTTCTCTGCAGAAGAGTAGAGCTTCCCAGAATGCTCAAATACACTAGTGTTGCTCAGATACTTGTTTACATATCCAAATCTTAACTATTAACACACAAATAAATCACTAAATCAACTTGAAAAACACCTTCAAAGTTTACTACATTATTATTATTCCTTAAAATCCTCACATAGTTAAGTAGATAAGCAGACAACACAGCCAGAGAATCCCCTTCTATAGCAGGGAGAAATGCCGGTTTCTTCCTAGCCTTCTCGAGCTTTAAAGTATCCGTCTCGACAAATCTGTTTTTATACGAAACCTTCCATCCGCCATCGCCATTTTTAGAGAAGTACAAAGCATGAAGCATGCCTTCTCCTTCTATCCAAGTGTGGCTAGACTTCCCAAACACAGATTTTGTCGATTTTAGACCTCCAAACAAGGGGTTTGGTCCTAAAACAACGCCAACATCATCATCTTGTCTGAAAATCACAACCAACCTTAAACAAGAACAACATTCCTTCTTAACCAGAAACACTATATATACATATAAGAAAGCCCGTCTGCAATAAAACCATGGCGTACATGCAAGAAAAATCGTGCCTTTTTAAACTTATTCTAAACATATTTGTCATTTTCAATAATTTCATGAACTTTAGATGAAATACTATATATCACTCAAATTAAATCCCATTTCTTGTTTTTGAGTCGGGCTTATAGGTGGCAACGAGCACGAATGAAGCATAGATCACCGCAGCAGCATAGGATTCAACGACAACGGAACTTGCATAGTCAAGTAGAACATGTTAACAAGAACTTACAAATATTAGATTAATACATCTGTCTGTTTCATTTCATTAAAATCCAAATGATCAGAAAATTGAGTTAATTAATTCTAGAGCAAACAAAAACTAATTCTTCTAGTTTTGGCTTTTACAATTAAACATTCTTGATATTTCCAAGATTACAATTATCTTATAAGAATATTTGTTGTTCTGCCTCAGTCTACTTCATGATCAAATAATTTTTTTCCGGACCATGCAGAAACTTTCAAAGTTCCAATATATATAAATGTATACAAACTATGCTTCATATTTATACTGTCACAATAAATAAATATTAATATATACTGAATAAATTAATAATGGTCGGAAATAACGAAGAAAACAGATAATAAGCCGTAAAAGTAGCAGTAAACGCCGGCGGCCGGATTTTATGTTCAATGAAGAAATTTACCGTTTCTGATATAAACGCCGGCCGGGAAATCATGTGGGACCCTCCCATTTATCGATTCTGTCACATCTACGGCTTCTCCGATCTCTTCTACCGGAGCAAAATTGCTCTTTGCATGGAAAATGTAAAAATAAATAAAAATGAAATCTTTTTTTATAAATGAAGAAAAGATTGAAACTTGCAGAATCCCTTTTGCTTGTTAATTAATTACCTGAGATGGGAGCAACGGCTGATCGAGAAATTTGAATGAAGAATCGACAAATGCATCTAATATTCTCACCGAGGCCTCCTTGATCGTATTTGACAATTGGCGCGAAATGGGATTGTTTTTCTGCCACATAAAACTTACATGCTGTCAAGAAAAAAAAAACACACACACACACAGTGATATAGGTATGTATTTATTTCAAGAAAAGTATACCTTTAAAGTGATGGAAGAATTATATGATGAGAGAGAAGAATCATGAGAATGATGGTCGATTTTGGGGGGATATGAAGAGCAGCTCACTCCAAAACTAGTCATTTCTGTTCCTCTACAATATTTTCTAAATCTTGGGATATATATGTAAAACATAAACATAATTTTTTTTATTGAATGTGTAAACACTAGTATACTCCATATAATTAAGCAATGAAATGCGTGGATTTTAGGAAAGTGATTGAAGATATAAATAGTGCAGTAGTAGTAGGGTGGCAATTGGATCGGGGGGTCGCTATCGGGTCGACCTAATAACGACATATGATATATTAAGATCTAACCGGAACGTGATTTGATAAGGATATATTATGCTTTATCCGAACACGAACCCAATCCGAAATGACTAAATCCGGACATGACACGAACTGACACGAACACGAAATTGATAGGATTTTTCTCGGGTTAATCCGACAGGAGAATGATCCGAACCCAATTTAGAACATTTAATAAGACAAAAAATAAGTAACAATAAGTATAACATCAATTTAAAAGCTTAATATAAAGTAAAAAATGTAATTTTTAAAAATGTAACACTTTATCGGGTAACCCGACTCCGACACGAAATTTTTAGATAAAACCCAATAAGGATCCGACCTCAATAAGGCTTGATCCCAACTCATTATTTGTATCGGTTCGTGTCGAATGATGATGTCATGATAAAAATTGTGAGCTCTAATTAGTATACACTTCCTCCGTCCATAAAATCTATATTACTATTCAAATTATTTTCAACCGAAAGTCTATCACTTATCATTTCTATACAATTACGCTCACACCATCCTTACAAACATCAAGTATACATTTCATGATTGGTCTTTTTTTCCACCCAACAAACATAACCACACATTTCCTTAGATGTTGGATCCTTTCTTCATTCAACGAAAAATCTATCAAACATTTTTTAAAACTCGTGCCACAAATTGTGATACAGTTTACGTAGACGAAAGGAGCATGTTTTTTGTCCTTTCAAGAAGCATCTTTCGGCATCTACAGTGGGGGATCTATACTATAGTTTGGTTTTTATCTATTTTTATGTCATACTATGTTTAAAATATAGAAATAAAGATCATGTTGCAAGTTCTTAAGTGTTACGGTCCAATTCCAAAACAATTATACAATTAAAAAGGAAAAGATCCTTTTTTGATAACTGTAATAGTAAAATTTTGAAAATCACATCGCGGTGTAATGAATTTGAAATCTTTGATCTCAAATATTAAACACACAGTTTTAAGCCGGACGGAGAAAATATTAAATAAAGGATTTCATAGTAGGTGGGACATGAGTGTGACAGATCCGGATATTCCACAATGGATTTATGGAAACCCATTTTATAAGAGAAGTGGTATGTTCACAGGCCATATTTAATTTTAGAATAGAACCCCCAAGTTTGACAAAAGAAACAAAAAAATAGAAGTTAAAAATAAAGTACTTCATGTCGTACTATCTAAATTGGGAAATTCGAATTTCGATTTATCCAAGTTTGACAAAAGAAACTACTTAATCAAAAGATGAAAGGCATCAAACAATTCGAAGGTCCAAATTAATCTTGTCTTAATCGTCATTACGACAAGGGTTGACATTAACAACTTGTATTTGGCAGCAACAAATCATAGAAAGAGACAGAAAAGAGCATCTTTTGCTAGCTAATTTGCTGAAACATTTGAATGCTTCAATTAAACTGCAAGTTGGATAATTTTACAGAAATAAGGAACCGAAACAACGAAAGGGGCATCGGTTTCGTGCATATTCGAAAGGATCTCCAACAAAGAACGCCGCAAGTTGATTTTAAGAAAGGGAAAAATGGTATGAGATTGAGAAAATACAGTGTTTCCTGATTCTTCTTGTCCAGTTTGATTCTGGAAAACGAGCAAAAAACGCGATGCAGGTTCATCCTGCCTCGGATGAGTCACTTGAAACTAGCGATTGCATCTTCTTTTTCAGAATTTTGGACAACGGAGTAACTGCTGCTCGTCCTTGTTCCATGCAAAGAAAGTAATCGTCCACTGTGTACATGCGTTAGGCACAGACCCGAAGATATTAGTTTTGATGCAGAATACCATTACAAAAATAATACATCACTCTCATTGAAACACATCGAGTTTTCAATGAAACGATAGAAGGAAGAAATCGGATTACCTGTCATTACACCATGCGTAAGAGATGTAATGATCTCTTGCTCAGCTGGTCCTGCACTTGCAGGGAGTATAGAATGAACCGAGCTGGGAAATACTAAGCTCACAAAAGCCTTCATTTTCTGCCACAATAAACGACCACATTAAACGAGAGGCACTTGCTATAGACATGAAATGAATGCATTAAAAGTCTTTTCAAATTAAAAACCTACAAACATAATAAGAACAAGGGTCAAGTTTTTTTCACTTTGCTTGTGCATGAATGTTGGGGAGCTAAAACTCTATGACAGGAAACTTAATACGAAACTAAAAGAACGAGTAAAATCACAAATAATATACGAGGGAAATACCTGTTCTTCTAGCTTGCTTGGGTCCAATATCACGTTCCCACTTTCAGTCAGACAACAATTTATGGCAACTAGAGAGGGGGAAAAAAAAAAAGAAAAAAAAGAAACACTGAGTAATCTGATTTTTCTATAAAGCTAGATTACATAAACACAACAAAGAAAAACTACTACCGGCAAGGGATTTCAAAGGGATCCCAGCATCTACGAGAGCAGCACAAGTTGCGTGTATGGCACATGGAAGGAGCTTACAAAAGCTTGGTCAAAGAATTTCAGAAATTTTTATGTCTTTAAAAGGAAGAAGAGAAATAGAGATGGCAGACGGCGTGTGCAACAAAGCCAGACCAAAAGAAAAGGGGGGGTCATAAGAGTCTTAAGCGAAGTCTCATATATTAGAGAAAACAAACCAGCCGGGAAAAGGATACAGAACCATCATCATGAATAACCTGTGAAATAAAAGTCGATTACCACATAAGATTGATGCTTATAAAACCCAGACCAACGGACAAGTATAATTGTGAATTGCCAAAAAAGGGCTTCTAATTCTATTGCTACAAAATAATAAACGGTCCTAGACAAGTTCTGAAATACTTCTATATTTCTCCATGACTATCGTCCTAATGAACATGTTGGAGCGCCCCTCATTATCTATATATGTTTTGAGTTCACAATAGTTTTGAGTTTGCAGAAGCAAATTTGCAAGTTAAACAGAGTATATCATTATCCGCCCACAAAAATCATAAAGTTACCTATAAAACAGCATTCCAACACAATAACCTAGTTCATAATCATGATAGAAGCCTAAAATTTTGCATATGATATTCACAAAGTCGGCATATGAAGAAATAAAGCAAGGTCACCTGAACTATTATTGATGTTGTGGTGTTGGGATGAACAGTCAAAAGGCAGATATTTTGCAATGTTCTCTTCATTATCATCTCAAACTCCTTTTCAGTTGTTCCTAACAAATTCCCACATCCCAACATTAGCCAATCAAAATATCAACTCTAAGCAGCACTTAAATACGAAAAACGACAAACAGAAATCAGCTCTCATCACAACAAACAAGTTCATAAATTTTTTTAATGTAAAACCATCAATAATTTCATCGAGCTTTATGCTTATGCTAGAACAACGCCAGTTACACAAAAAACCGAAGCATCGACATTCGACAAAGAGGCACACTGTATATGAAGCTTCTATACAGCATTATGGAAAATTCTAGAAGCACTCTCACCAATCTGCCCCGATTTAGGTTTCCAAATGACTTCAATGCAAGCTTTCTCCGGATTCTCATTCTTCTTCGTCCCAGATTTAGGTCCATAAACAGCAGCAAGCACCTTCGTCTCCCCTGAAACGCAATCGAATGTTAGCAACAACCAAATGTTAACGAGAAAAACTGAAAAACAACCAAAACAAGAAAGGAAAAAAGGAGCTGTACCTTGAGAGCAACTAGCGGAGCCATGGGCGCGGCTGAGAGCGTTGCGAGAACAGTCGATCGATCTCAACTGATTGGCTCCACGTCCACCTTCTCTCTCTATATCCATCGTAGTTCTCACAGCCGCTCTCTCTCTCTCTCTCTCTCTCTCTCTCTGATTTTTTTCCAAGCACGGATTGATGTTTGTAACTGAAGCTTCTCTCTCTACAAAATTTGCCCAGCAATAATTAAGATTTAATAAAAAAATTCAGAAACTGAAGGGAGCTCTGAGTTAGGGTTTAAATGTTTTTGGCACAAATTGAGGGGTTTAAGGGGGGAGAAGGTGACTAGCTAAAGTCGCATCTCCTAGATGCGAAAAGTGGCTCAAAAACGTGTTGTAATATTTCTTTTTGTTACCGTTCTAACCTATCTATATTTATTTTAGAAATATATGTACTTATTTTGCTAGTACTATTTTTTTTTTTTGGAATTTCAACACATACACATGACTCGATTTGACTAGATGTTTAACATTAGATTGTTGCAAATAGTAATTAAAAAAATATTGATATGATCATATAAGCAATTATTAAAAATAAATAAAACAAAAAGTATTTTTAAGTACGTATAAATAAGTTAGAAAGCATTTTTACATTATTATCACTTGTAACATCCAAACGATAAAAATGAAAATAAAAAAAAAAATTGTAAAAACATTTCATTTTACTAGACCGATTCGTAAAATTATGCTCACTCCATCCACGAAATGGATTGCCACATTGTGGACAACACGAGTTTTAAGAAAATGATATGAAGTAGTGGATAATAGTGAGTATTGTTATGAGTGTAACAAAAGTACCACAATAAATGTGGGTGAAGTAGTGAGAAATATAAAGTTAAATATAATGTATTATGCTATAAATAACAAAAGTGACAACCATTTCGTGCTCGAACTATGATATTTCAAATATATTTAGTGTATTGCTTCAAATTGGCAATGATTGAAAAAAAAAGAAAAAAAAACACTATTCAATATTCAAATTATTGGGCAGTTTTGGTCTAAATTATTAAGTTAATAAGATAATATATACAAGGTGCAGGCTTTCGTTCAATTCTAGTAAGGAATGGATCAAAATTAAATACAAAAAAGTGGTAAACTGAAAACAGACAACAGTTTCCCGCCAAAAATAACATACAAAAAACTCATTCCACCAATAAAACTAACTGTGATCAATTAATCATACATTAGAGGAATCATTCAAGAAAATATCAATTTATGAACAAATGGTGAAATCTGCTCTGCTCCTCATCTCCCTCAGCATTCTTCCGATGATCGCTGCATACTCCAACACTTCGTTCTCCGGAGACGAGGCCAACGTGGCCAAGCCGGGCTGCCGGAGCAAATGCGGCAATCTAACCATTCCGTACCCTTTTGGCATCCGTTCCGAAAAATCCTGCTCCATCAATCCCTCATTCGACATCATCTGCAACGAGTCATCGTCTGCTCCAACGGCCTTCCTCGCCTCCGCTAATGGTGGGCTCCTGGTCCCGGTTCTAGGCATATCCGAGACCAAGATACGCATCATGAACGAGCCGGCGCAGAGCTGCTACGACAACGAGGGGAATCTCATCGCGGGAAGTGATTTCGGGATGGATTTCACCGACACCCCTTTCAGTTTCTCCAATGAGAACAAGCTGACAGCAGTGGGGTGTGATGCTGTTGCCTTTGCTCTGAGGAATCCCTTCAATATAAGTAGCAACTCCAATGACTTCATCACTTCTTGCGTCGCGATTTGCTCCAAGATCGAAGATTTGAGCAACGGGGTGTGTTCGGGGATCGGTTGCTGCCAGGCCTCCATTCCAAAGGGTGTTCAGTCCATCTTTTCTGCTATGACCACCTTGACTGATCAGAGGAAGGCACCCGATTTAACCTCGTGTGGTTACGCGTTCCTTGCAGAGCAGAGCAGCTACAACTTCAATATCTCCGACATCTCAGATCCATCGTTCCTCAACACCACAACGGAGACTGTGCCGATTGTGCTGGATTGGGCCATTGGCAGCAAAACTTGCAATCAGATGAAGAACACAGGAGAGACGATCTGCCAGCAGAATGGCGTGTGTGTGGACTCTGGTACGACTCTCGGAGGATACCGCTGCAACTGCTCACAAGGGTACCAAGGAAATCCGTATCTCAGCCCCGGCTGCCAAGGTTAGCAAACAGTTTAAGATCATGAATACTAACAAAAAAAAAAAAAAACAGCAAATCAACATGAATGTGCATATTTATGTGACAGATATTGATGAATGTAAGTTCAGTCCATGTGATCAAAAGGCCAAATGCACTAATCTTGAAGGGTCATTTCTGTGCACTTGCCCTCCAAATCATTTTGGCGATGGAACGAGACGTGGCACGGGCTGCAACCCTTTTCCTCGTCAAGGAAAAGCTGCACTCTACATAGGTTAGAGATGATGTCTGTAAATTTATCCTCGTATTTCGCTACATCAGCTCATTGGTTTCCATACTTTGCCTGCAGGATTACTGGTAGGCTTGGGATCATTCATCCTACTGGTGTTTGCCTTTCTGTTGTACAAAATACTAAAAAGGAGGAAACTAAAACAGCACAAACAGAACAATTTCAAGAGAAACGGTGGCCTTTTGTTGCAGCAGCAATCATCAGCTCATGATAGTATCCTTGAGAAAATGAGGATTTACACATCTAAGGAATTAGAGAAGGCCACGGACCGATTCAACGAGAGCCGAATACTTGGACAAGGCGGACAAGGCACAGTTTACAAAGGGATGATGCCGGATGGGAGAATTGTTGCAGTGAAGAAGTCCAAGCAGGTCGACGAAGGTCAGCTCGTCGACTTCATAAATGAGGTAGTCATACTATCCCAAGTCAATCATAGGAATGTGGTCAGGTTACTAGGTTGCTGTCTCGAGACACAAGTACCGTTACTCGTCTATGAATTCATCTCAAACGGTACCCTCTACGCTCTAATCCATGATCATGATACTGGGATTCCGTTTTCATGGGAGATTAGGTTCAGAATCGCGATAGAGATAGCCCACGCCCTTGCTTACCTACACTATGCTACTTCTGTTCCCATATATCATAGAGACATGAAGTCGACAAACATCCTATTAGATGAAAAGTATAGAGCAAAGTTATCAGATTTTGGAATTTCAAGATCAGTTGCTATAGATCAGACTCACTTGACTACCAAGGTGCAAGGGACGTTCGGATATGTAGATCCGGAGTACTTTCAGACGGGCAAATTCACAGAAAAGAGCGACGTTTATAGCTTTGGGGTTGTTCTTGTTGAGCTCTTAACTGGACAGAAACCTATAGCAACTAGTTCAACAGAGGAAGAAAGCAGCTTAGTTACTCGTTTTCTCTTATCCATGAAAGAAACCAGCCTCAAGACAATTATAGATCCTCGGATAGCAGACCAAGGTGTAAATGAAGAACATGTAGCAGTTTCAGAACTGGCAAAGAGGTGCTTGAATTTAAATGGGAAGAAAAGGCCGACAATAAGAGAAGTGGCTACGGAGCTAGAGAGCATACGAACATGTTCCGTTATTGAATCCAACAACGAAGATGTAAGCTGCACAGAAACAAGATTCTTTGTTCTGGAAGACAATGGCTTTCATAGATGAATAACTGACAGATTTTTCTCTTTACATAGCTAAGCTACTTAGTAATGATCATTGCTAAATGTATGAAGTTTGAAATAGAAATTAATTTTAAATGTATTCACAGAGGTAAGCATATGCATATGGGATCCAATGAGAAAACAAAAGGGAAATATTTGAGCAAATGATAAACTACTATTATTTGATCAATATGGCCTAGTCAAGAAGATAGTCATGTTAGACTGAGGCAAGGAAACATTATTCCTTTGAGCTCTCAATGAAGGCTCTTAGGGGAAAAAAAAAAAAAAAAAAGACTACGCCAAATTGGAACAAAATCATATAGTAGAAAACAATAGTGGGGATCTAACAGTTCAATACCCTTTTGGCATCGGCATAATCTCCAGTTGCTCCATCAGTCCCTTCTTTGCTGTAAACTGTGATACATCTTCAGAAGAGCATATTGCTGTTTCTAATCTGGCAAAGAGATGTTTGAACTTAAATGGCAAGAAAAGGCCGACGATGGATTAAGCTGGAAAGCATCAGAAGCTGTGAGAATCCATCTTCCATTGAATCTAACATTCAAGAACTAAGCTGCACAGAAACATGAATTTTTTTCAAGAAGACGTCGGTGACTTATCTCCAAAACTTTAATTCCTTTTTTTTTTTTTTTTTTTTTTTTTTTTTAGTATTGGTATAAAATAACAAGTGTATTTCATTGTGTTGTACAAAACCCCACACATCACATCAGCTGCCAGTCGTTTAAAACAAAGAAGAAAGGTTTCGGCATAAGCACAAATTTAACTCATACCAAGATTCTTCCTTCTCAAGTTTCTTTGTACAGAAAAGGATACAAGAACATATTCTTATTGTGTTTAAGAAAATTCAATACAACAAATTTAGCCACAGAAGCCCATATACAAAGCAAGGCTAGAAAGAAGATAGCTTAGCAATCACTTACATGTGTATAAATTGAAATCCAAGCATGCAAACAAGCTACATTCTGGTTTCTTCATCGTACGGATTCCTCCTATTTCTTCTGTATTTTCCATGGACATCTGCTGAAGGTCCCAAAATCACCAAGCTTGGCTGCCCGAGCAAATGCGGGGATTTAATAGTTCCGTACCCTTTTGGCATAGGCATCAACTCCAGTTGCTCTATCAACCCCTTCTTTGCAATAAACTGTGATGCATCTTCCGATCCTCCAAAGGCCTTTCTCAGTAGTTATAACCTTGAGGTTTTAGGTATATCCGACACCAAAATAAGCGTCAAGAACAGGCTGGCCATGTGGTGTTATGATCCATACAAGGCTGAGCCTGAGTTTGTTCCAGTTGTAGTAGCGGATCTGTTAAGCTCCCCTTTTAGAATTTCAAATGAAAATAAGCTCACAGTCGTGGGGTGCGACGACTCTGCATTGATGTTAACGACAAGTATTGGAAATGAAGAACTCGATCCCATTAGTTCTTGTTTGGCATTCTGCTCCAAGCCTGGGGAACTGAGTAATGATTTTTGCTCCGGGATTGGGTGTTGCCAGTCTTCCATACCAGAAGGTCTCCAGTTTGCCATTATCTCCTTAAGTGGTAAAGCACGCACAAAAGTTCACAATTTCAGCTCCTGCGGCTACGCCTTCCTTGCAGAGAAGAGCAGCTACAGATTCGACGTATCTGACATCTCAAATTCATCCTTTGATAGCAGAATAATAGAAACTGTGCCGATTGCGGTTGACTGGGCGATAACCATAGGAGGCCGTACTTGCAGCCAGATTGGAAATAGCAGTGAAGCCGTTTGCCACCAGAATACTGTGTGTGTTGATTCTGGCTCGATTCTCGGAGGGTATCGTTGCAATTGCTCAACTGGCTACCAGGGAAATCCATATCTGAGCCCAGGCTGCCAAGGTTAGCACATATTAGTAATACAAAAATGATCCAGTTCCCAACAAAACTATAGATTTATGTTTCTGATGCTATTAATCCATATTATAATATACAAGCAACAGATATCAATGAATGTGATATTAAACCATGCCATGAAGACGCCACATGCACTAATCTTCCAGGCTCCTTCAATTGCTCTTGCCGTATTAACTACAATGGTGACGGCACAAAACATGGCACCGGTTGCACTTATGTGCAACCTCTGGGAAAAGCCGCTCTCGTTGCAGGTACAAAACGATTCATTATAATGTTTTCTACTGTTCTCAACAAAAATCAACTTAAGTTTTGCCTGCAGGTTTACAGACGGGCTTTGGATTAACTTTTGTACTGATAGCTAGCTTTTGGTTATACAAACTATTGAGAAAGAGGAGAATCAAACAAGTGAAACAGAATCTCTTCAAAAGAAATGGAGGTCTTGTGCTGCAGCAACAAATGTCATCTCAAGATTATGTACTTGATAAAATGAGGATTTTCACGTCTAAGGAATTGGAGAAGGCAACACACCGATTCAACAAAAGTCGAATACTTGGACAAGGAGGTCAAGGCACAGTCTATAAAGGCATGCTCTCAGATGGAAGAATAATTGCGGTAAAGAAGTCTAAGCAAGTAAACCAGCATCTACTGGAAGAGTTCATCAACGAGGTTGTGGTTCTTTCCCAAGTAAATCATCGAAATGTGGTCAAGTTACTAGGATGTTGTTTGGAAACAGAAGTTCCGTTACTAGTCTATGAATTCATTCCTAACGGGACCCTATATCATCTAATCCACGATCATGATACCGTTATTCCATTCTCATGGGATGTAAGATTGAGAATTGCAGCAGAAATAGGTAATGCTCTTGCTTACCTACACTATGCATCTTCTATTCCTATATATCATAGAGACATGAAGTCTACGAACATCCTCTTAGATGAAAAGTACAGGGCCAAATTGTCGGATTTCGGTATTTCAAGATCAGTTCAAATAGACCAGACACATTTGACTACGAAGGTCAAAGGGACCTTTGGCTATCTGGACCCTGAGTACTTCCAAACTGGGCAGTTCACAGAAAAGAGCGATGTTTACAGCTTTGGGGTAGTTCTTGTTGAGCTCTTAACTGGCCAGAAACCAATAGCAACCAGTGCAACAGAAGAAGAAGAAGAAGAAGAGGAAAGGGGTTTAGTTTCGCGTTTTCTCTCAGCCATGGAAGAGAATCGAATGAAGGCAATTCTTGATTCTCGGATATTAGAACAAGGTGCTACAGTTGAGATGATTGCTGTTTCTGATCTGGCAAAGAGATGCTTGAACTTAAAAAGGAAAAGACGACCAAATATAAGAGAAGTGGCTATGGAGCTGGAAAGCATCAGAACATGTGATTTTTTTATCGAATCTAACACTCAAGATAGAAGCAATCAGGGATCAGGATCTTTTGATCTTACAGAAGACTCTCCTCGTTGACGCGGAATATTCATTGTATTATGTATATGTGAAAACAGGTTCTAGACTCTAGTCCACCCTATGTTCGAATTATACAGCATATTTTCACTAATCATAAAACAGCTGTTAATAAGAAGATCAAATTGGCAGTAGCTTCAATCTTAAAAATGAAAATCACTTGAACAGCAAGAGTATACTTAGCTTCATCGTTGCAAGGATATGAATCCATCAGAAGGTTACACAATTTCTATTTTAAGGTCACAGTGACACAAAACTAAACTCCATAGCTCGACGTACTTATTTTAATCCCATGAATCATCCTCTGTTGAGATTATCAATTTTAAGTTAAGCATCTAAAATAGTATACATAAATATACATAATGTATTATAGAAGTATAATAAATATTATTACTACCAAGTTACATAATCATTAAATATTAGTTAAGAAGAAGAACATTCTAAATTAAGAAGAAAACAAAGGCAAAGAAGCTTTCTCTTTGTGTGTTTATCATATGACTGCACATCGCAGAGTAAATTAAAACCAAAATGCAACACACGAAGAATAATTTCATAAAATTGGTTGAGAAAAAAATAATAATAATAATAATAATATCTACAGTATAGAACATTGTATCTGCAGTCTGTCGTGCTGTACAAAGAAGAAAGGTAGCATTAGCATTATTTAAAAAATATGAACGGTAAAAACAAGAACTGCAGCCATTACATTGCCTACAGATTAAGTGAAAATCCAAAAATCAAGAAACTGAATCTTACCCAAATTTCTTCTCAGCAGCAACATGCGAACAAGCTCGAGCCCTTTGTTCCTAATCTTTCTGTATCTTGCTGCAGAAGGTGCCAACATCAGCAAGCCCGGCTGCCCGAGTAAATGCGGGAACTTAGAGGTTCCATACCCTTTCGGCATCGGTGCAAACTCCAGTTGCTCCATCAATCCCTTCTTCGCCATAAACTGCAACACGTCTTTTGATCCTCCAAAGGCCTTCCTCAGCGTTGATAATATAGAGGTTTTAGGTATATCTGAGGCCCAAATAAGCGTCACGAACAGACCCGCTACGGGGTGTTATGATGATCTTGGGAATCAGATACAGGATAATCCATTTAGCATGAATTTGTCAAGCACCTCGTTCAGCTTTTCCAATGAGAATATGCTTACTGTCGTGGGATGTGATGATGCTGCATTTTTATCAATAGATGTTGGTGATGAAGATGACTGGCCGGATCTCATTAGTTCTTGCGTTGCAATTTGCTCTAAACCTGGCCAGCTCAGTAATGGTTTTTGCTCCGGAATCGGGTGCTGCCAGTCCTCCATACCAGAGGGTCTCCAGTCCATTTATGTCGACATGGACTCCATCATGGGGCACAATTATATTCACAATTTCAGCTCCTGTGGACACTCATTTCTTGCAGAGAAGAGCAGCTACAATTTCAACGTATCTGATATTACAGATTCATCATTCGTTAGCAGAATAATAGAAACTGTCCCAGTTGTGATTGACTGGGCCATCGGCAACAAAACTTGCAACGAAATCAAGAATAGCAATGAAATCATATGCCAGCCAAATAGTATGTGTCTGGATTCTACGACTACTCTTGGAGGGTATCGTTGCAGCTGCTCTCAAGGATACCAGGGTAATCCATATCTTAGCCCAGGTTGCCAAGGTTAGCACATATTATTGACACAATAATTGCAAAATGATAATGTTTATAGTACTATTAGGGGGTGTTTACTTTGGGTGATAGGATAGATTGACAGAGCATATGATTGAGTGTATATGAAGGATTAGATGATCAAACAAGTTGAAAAGTAATTGATCCATCAAAGTAAATGGTAGATTAGCCTATACTATTTTTATCTATCTATCCTATCACAACACCCCCTTAGTTTATGCTATTTCTGTTGATCTCTATGCGGCAGATATAAACGAATGTGATGGAAAACCATGCCATCAAGATGCCACATGCACTAATCTACTGGGTTCATTTAATTGCTCTTGCCCTCTAAATTACATTGGTGACGGAACAAAAAAGGGCACCGGCTGCTTGTACACATCACCTCCAAGAAAGCTTGCCATCTATGCAGGTTGAAAATGCTTTCTATATATGTTGCTAGTTTTGCTTCCCTTAGTTTTATGCCTATTCATAAATCAGCTTGCGGATGATTTCGACCTGTTTAAAAGACATTTTTCGTGCAGGTTCTATTTCCGGTTTGGGAATGTTTCTAATAATGTTCATGAGCTTTTGGTCATACAAACTCGTAAAAAAGAGGAGCATAAAGCAGAAAAAGCAGAACCTACACAGAAGAAATGGAGGTCTTTTGTTGAAGAAGCACGATAGCATCCTCGAGAAGATGAGGATTTTCACAGTTAAGGAGTTGGAGAAGGCCACAGACAAGTTCAATGAAAGTCGTATTCTAGGCCGAGGAGGTCAAGGCACGGTCTACAAAGGCATGCTATCAGATGGAAGAATTGTCGCTGTGAAAAAGTCTAAGCAAGTGAACCAGAATCAACTGGGAGATTTCATCAACGAGGTTGCAGTTCAATCCGAAGTAAATCATAGGAACGTGGTCAAGTTACTAGGATGTTGTCTGGAAACAGAAGTTCCATTTCTAGTCTATGAATTCATCCCAAACGGGACCCTATATCATCTCATCCACGACCATGACACCGGTATCCCATTCTCATGGGATATTAGGTTGAGAATCGCGACAGAGGTAGCCAATGCCCTTGCTTACATACATTATGCAACTTCTGTCCCGATATATCACAGGGACATGAAGTCTACCAACATCCTCTTAGATGAAAAGTACAGAGCCAAACTGTCGGATTTTGGGATTTCACGATCAGCTGCAGCAGACCAAACTCACCTGACTACTAAAGTGCAAGGGACCATCGGGTACCTAGACCCCGAGTACTTCCAAACAGGCAAGTTAACAGAAAAAAGTGACGTCTACAGCTTCGGTGTAGTTCTAGTCGAGCTCTTAACCGGCCAGAAACCAATAGAAGCCAGCATGGCAGAAGATGAGATGAGTTTAGTTACGCGTTTCCTCTTAACCATGGAGGAGAACTGCCTTAAGGCGATTCTCGATCCTCGGATAGCAGAGCAAGGTGTCACAGAAGAGCACATTACTGTTTCTAATCTGGCAAATAGGTGTTTGAACTTAAATGGGAAGAAGAGGCCAAAGATTAGAGAAGTGGTGATGGAGTTGGAAAGCATCAGAAGCTATGAAAATCCATCTATCGTCGAATCGAGCATTCAGAATATAAGCTTCTCAGACATAGACGACTCATGGATGCAGCAGAGTGATGAATTTGAGGTTGAAAACATATGTTAGCTAGCTAGTTTTCCTTTTTGTTTTTTTTTTATTGTTTTTTTCCTTAAAAATCCACCCCGAAATCTCCCAAACCCCACCCTCAAATCCCCTAAACTCCCCCAAACCCCACCCTCAAATCCCCTAAACTCCCCCAAAATACCATTGAATTCAACTCCATGGAGTTGAACTCCATGAAGCTCAATTACATTAAAATCCATATCATTGCCAATCCAATACACCCCCTAAGACAGCAATTCAGCTAGAAATTTAAAATTCAGAGCAATTGCATTTCTCTCTATACAAAGATTGGATTCTAAATTTCTGATAAATAACGTATAAATTATAACTGATTCAACTGGCTGCAAGCGACGCATGAAAATTTTATATATACACTAGCAGATATAACTATAAATAAACAAACAATCAGGAAAAAGGTAAATGCAGAGAGAGAGAGGGTTCCACCATTAGAGAAATCAGCAAAGCTGCGTTCCACGCCTCCTTCTCTCTCCGACTCTATTGTTTAGCCGCCGAGTCTCTCTCTAGATGATTCTGAAAAATTACGGAAGATTGAATTTTGCGCCTGAAGCTGAAGAGAATTGTTACGATCTCACAGTGGAGAGTCAATCCTCGAGGCGAGATTGCGTGCCATTTGCGTGCCATTAGAGCACCCACAAAGGGGGTCGAGCGCCGGTATCGACGCCGGTGTCGATCGGCCGCTCGACCCCGCCGTTGTGGGCTGCTCGACACAGGGATGTCGAAGGAGGTGTGTCGAAGGCAGCTTATTGGGGACACGCCATTGGTCCGATTATATTTTCGAATTAAAAATAATTTAAAGTAAATCCCAACGGCTATTATCACAAAATCTACTATAAATATACCTTTATTCCATTCATTCTCCACACCAAAATTTAATTTTCATCTTAATCTCTTTCTTCTTTAATTTCAATCTTCAAAATCTTACTTTTTTATGCAAAAAAAAAAAAGAAAAATGAGTGACAACGAGAGTTTTTCCAATCCGGCGACAGAAACAGCTCTAAAGTGGACTGGGATAAATGAAGTCGGTGACTATACTTCGTCTGCTAGCGGCAACTCATCCACCGCGAGCGATGCAAACACCTTTCAAATTCGTCCTGAAAAGGTGAAAGCTCTCAAGAAGAGGAGGAAGGGGAAGACGAAGGCGAAGGCGAAGGAGGTGACGAAGGCAGGTTGGCTACCGTAGCCGAAGAATTAAAGTGGGCGAAGAGTGAAAGTAGGAAGAAGTGGGCCTACGATATTTTTACGCGAGACACGACGAATATGAATCCATCTGTTTTAGAAGCGCACCTCAAAGTCTGCGCCAAATTTGCAAAAGACTTTGGGTGGAAGTAATTGTCCTAATTTTTTTTCTTAATTATTGTTATTTTATTTTCTTAATTATTGTATTTTTATTTTATTAATTAGTGTATGTTTTATTTTTTTATTGAATAAATTGTCATTTTTTAATTTTTGAATTTAATTAAATATTTTTAATGTTATTTGTTTCACCTATTTTTTGTCATATTTCTATTGGTTCTTAGGTGTGTTTTTGACGTTAGTTTGTTTGTTTTGCGTTGTCTTAAGTTAAAAATTGCACTCATATTTCGTCCAAGTGTTTTTAGTGGAAATGTAGGTTTTGAGCTGGATTTGCAAATATAAAAATCAAGTGGGTTCAATCCGATCTTGGAACGAAGAGGTATGGAGGAGAGTAGAGCTGAACTAAGGGGGCAGAGCTCCCTCTCCCTCACTGATTAGGGATCCCTGCTGAAGTGAGAGGGAGCTCCCTGCCCTATTGATGGTTTTTCGCGGTTCGACACAAGAACAAGTGGCAGGGCTCCCTCGCCGACTAGAGGTCCTTACCAACAAGGGGCAGAGCTCCCTGCCCTTAAGTGATTTAATATATAAAGCGGCTTTCCGCGTAAAAATAAAAACACATGCGTGCTTATCACTTTTCTTTTCCTAGGGTTTACATTATTTTTGTGGGTGACGGCTAGAGAGACTCTTCTCCTCAGTTTTTCTTCTACTTTTCAATTCCTGTAATTTTCATTCCGGAATCAAGAACAACACCACCACGGATTTATTTTCAGATGTTATTTCAACGTTTATTATGCAATTTCCCTTCAAGCTTTTGAGTTCTTTAATTCTTGTCTTTATTTTCTTCTGCTTTAATTTCTTTTAGATTAATTCCTTTGAGTTTATGCTAGGATTAGAGATTATTATTAATTCAGATGTTAGATTTTATTTCAATTCTTGTTTAGATTTAGTTTAAGTTTAATGTTTCTTTCCGTCTAGTTATAAACAAACAACTCTATTAATTTACAGTTTTTTTTTTCTTTTTTTTGCAATACGATAATTTCCTTACTAAGTTTTTCTTGAAAGACGATATCCAGGTTAGCTTATTTAATCTATTACGACCACGTTTAGTTGCGTGCAATTGAGATTAATTAGGTTGAACATTATTTATTACAAATACAAAAAAAAAATCCCCCTCCGTCCATGATACAAATACCCATTTGGGGTTGGACACAGAAATTAAAAAAACTGGTAAAGTTGTTGTAAGTGGAATTGGGGCCCCACTTGTTGAGAGTGGTAAAAGTGAATTGGATGATTGTGAGTGAAATGAGGGTCCCACTTATTGTGAGTGAAAAAGGTGAAATTAAGTTAAAATTGTTGTGAGTGGAATAAGTGATCCACTTATAATGAGTAGAAAAAGTAAAATGAAAGTGGAAGTAATTGTAAATAGAGTAAGGTCCCACTTATGTGATGTCATGTATGCCTGCATCATTCTGCATAACATGATTATTGAAGATGAAGGACCAAGAGCAACTGAATTCAATGCTGAATCGAGTGCAAGAAGCGATACAAACGTGAACAGGGCACCGGTCCATCAAGGGGCGCCAGTGCCACTCCGCCAAGTTATTGAGAGACAAGCTCAGATTCAGGATCAACGTTCCCACGACCGCCTTATGGAGGATATAATTGAAGAGATTTTGGCACGTTTTGATCCACTCCGCGAGTAGTTGTTGTGTTTTTATTGTATTTCTTAATTATTATATTTTTTTAGTTATTGTCTTTTTTTTAAAATTAAATAAAATTGTCATTTATTAATTTCTGAATTTAATTATTGTATTTTTTATAATATTTATTACAAATAAAAAAAACAAGAAAATAAAATCTATTCAATCATTAAAATCACGCTTCTCAGTGCTTCAACCTAGGTCTTACTCAACCCCATTGTAGTGGAAAAATCAACCTATATCTAACTCAACACTACCAATCATTAAAATCACGCTTCCCAGTGCTTCAACCTAGGTCTTACTCAACCCCATTGTAGTGGGAAAATCAACCTATGTCTAACTCAACACCACCAATCATTAAAATCACGCTTCCCAGTGCTTCAACCTATGTCTAACTCAACCCCTGTAGTACATGCTCTAAGAGAAGTGATGATGGAGCTAGAAAGCATCAGAAGCTGTGAGAATCCATCTTCCATTGAATCTAACATTCAAGAATTAAGCTGCACAGAAACATGAAATTAAGCTGTGAGATCCATCTTCCAAAACTTTACTTTCTTATTTTTTTTTATTTTTATATAATATTAGAATAAAATAAGAAGTGTATTTCATTGTGTTGTACAAAACCCCACATATCATCACATCAGCTGTCAGTCGTTTAAAACAAAGAAGAAAGGTGGTGGCATAAGCACAATTTAACTCATACCAAGATTCTTCCTTCTCAAGTTTCTTTGTACAGAAAAGGATACAAGAATAATAATTTATGTTTTATGCAGCGTGACAACTATATCTGCAGCATGTCGTTCAATACAACAAATTTAGACACAGAAGCCCATATACAAAGCAAGGCTAGAAAGAAGATAGCTTAGCATTAGTATAAATGAAATAAAGGTAACAATCACCACTTACATGTGCATTAATCGAAATCCAAGCATGCAAACAAGCTACATTCTGGTTTCTTCATGAAGGATTCCTCCTATTTCTTCTGTATTTTCCATGGACATCTGCTGAAGGTCCCAAAATCGCCAAGCTTGGCTGCCCGAGCAAATGCGGGGATTTAACAAAATCGCCAAGGTTAGCACATATTAGTAATACAAAAATGATCCAGTTCCCAACAAAAATATAGATTTATGTTTCTCATGCTATTAATCCATATTATAATATACAAGCAACAGATATCAATGAATGGGATACTAAACCATGCCATGAAGACGCCACATGCACTAATCTTCCAGGCTCATTCAATTGCTCTTGCCGTCTTAACTACAATGGTGACGGCACAAAACATGGCACCGGGGAAAAGCCCCTCTCGTTGCAGGTACAAAACGATTCACTTTAATGTTTTCTACTGTTCTCAACAAAAATCAAGTTAAGTTTTGCCCGCAGGTTTACATACTATTGTACTGATAGCTAGCTTTTGGTTATACAAACTATTGAGAAAGAGGAGAATCAAACAAGTGAAACAGAATCTCTTCAAAAGAAATGGAGGTCTTCTGCTGCAGCAACAAATGTCATCTCAAGATTATGTACTTGATAAAATGAGGATTTCACGTCTAAGGAACTGGAGAAGGCAACAGACAGATTCAACAAAAGTCGAATACTTGGACAAGGAGATCAAGGCACAGTCTATAAAGGCATGCTCTCAGATGGAAGAATAATTGCGGTAAAGAAGTCTAAGCAAGTAACCAGCATCTACTGGAAGAGTTTATCAACGAGGTTGTGGTTCTTTCCCAAGTAAATCATCGAAATGTGGTCAAGTTACTAGGATGTTGTTTGGAAACAGAAGTTCCGTTACTAGTCTATGAATTCATTCCTAACGGGACCCTATATCATCTAATCCACGACCATGATACCGTTATGCCATTCTCATGGGATGTAAGATTGAGAATTGCAGCAGAAATAGGTAATGCTCTTGCTTACCTACACTATGCATCTTCTATTCCTATATATCATAGGGACATGAAGTCTACCAACATCCTCTTAGATGAAAAGTACAGGGCCAAATTGTCGGATTTCGATATTTCAAGATCAGTTCAAACAGACCAGACACATTTGACTACGAAGGTCAAAGGGACCTTTGGTTATCTGGACCCTGAGTACTTCCAAACTGGGAAGTTCACAGAAAAGAGTGATGTTTACAGCTTTGGGGTAGTTCTTGTTGAGCTCTTAACTGGCCAGAAACCAATAGCAACCGGTACAACAGAAGAAGAAGAAAGAGGTTTAGTTTCGCGTTTTCTCTCAGCCATGGAAGAGAATCGAATGAAGGGAATTCTTGATTCTCGGATATTAGAACAAGGTGCTACAGTTGAGGTGATTGCTGTTTCTGATCTGGCAAAGAGATGCTTGAACCTAAATAGGAAAAGACGACCAAATATAAGAGAAGTGGGCCAAGTGGCTATGGAGCTGGAAAGCATCAGAACATGTGATTTTTTTTATCGAATCTAACACTCAAGATAGAAGCAATCAGGAATCAGGATCTTTTGATCTTACAGATGACTCTCCTCGTTGACGCAGAATATTGATTGTATTATGTATATGTGAAGGTGCTAGTTCACCCTAAGTTCGAATTATACAGCATATTTCCACTAATCATAAAACAGCTGTTAATAAGAAGATCAAATTGGCAGTAGCTTCAATCTTAAAAATGAAAACCACTTGAAGTGCACAAGTATATACTTAGCTTCATCGTTGCAAGGATATGAATCCATCAGAAGGTTACACAATCTCTATTTTAAGGTCACAGTGACAAAATTTTACAAGCATTAGCATTTTAGGTCACAGTGACACATAACTAAACTCCATAGCTCGACGCACTTATTTTAATCCCATGAATCATCCTCCGTTGAGATTAACAATTTTAAGTTAAACATCTAAAATAGTATACATGAATATGCATAATGTATTATAGTAGTATAATAAATATTATTACTACCAAGTTACATAATCATTAAATATTAGTTAAGAAGAAGAACATTCTAAATTAAGAAGAAAACAAAGGCAAAGAAGCTTTCTCTTTGTGCGTTTATCATATGACTGCACGTCGCAGAGTAAATTAAAACCAAAATGCAACACACGAAGAATAATTTCATAAAATTGGTTGAGAAAATAAAATTTAAAAAAAATAAAAATAAATAATAATAATAATAATAATAATAATAATAATAATAATAATAATAATATCTACAGTATGGAACATTGTATCTGCAGTCTGTCGTGCAGTACAAAGAAGAAAGGTAGCATTAGCATTATTTAAAAAATATCAACGGTAAAAACAAGAACTGCAGCCATTTCATTGCCTACAGACTAAGTGAAAATCCAAAAATCAAGAAACTGAATCTTACCCAAATTTCTTCTCAGCAGCAACATGCGAACAAGCTCGAGCCCTTTGTTCCTAATCTTTCTGTATCTTGCTGCAGAAGGTGCCAACATCAGCAAGCCTGGCTGCCCGAGCAAATGCGGGGACTTAGAAGTTCCATACCCTTTCGGCATCGGTGTAAACTCCAGTTGCTCCATCAATCCCTTCTTCACCATAAACTGCAACGGGTCTTTTGATCCTCCAAAGGCCTTCCTCAGCATTGATAGTGTCGAGGTTTTAGGTATATCTGAGGCCCAAATAAGCGTCAGAAACAGACCTGCTACAGGGTGTTATGATGATCTTGGGGATCAGATACAGGAGCATCCATTTCTCATGAATTTGTCAAGCACCTCATTCAGCTTTTCCAATGAGAATATGCTTACTGTAGTGGGATGTGATGACGCTGCATTTTTATCAAAAGATCTTGGTTATAAAGAAGACTGGCCGGATCTCATTAGTTCTTGCGTTGCAATTTGCTCTAAACCTGGCCAGCTCAGTAATGGTTTTTGCTCCGGAATCGGGTGCTGCCAGTCCTCCATACCAGAGGGTCTCCAGTCCATTTATGTCTACATGGACTCCATGATGGGGCACGATAAGATTCACAATTTCAGCTCCTGTGGATACTCATTTCTTGCTGAGAAGAGCAGCTACAATTTCAATGTATCTGATATCACAGATTCATCATTCGTTAGCAGAATAATAGAAACTGTCCCAGTTGTGATTGACTGGGCCATCGGCAACAAAACTTGCAACGAAATCAAGAATAGCAGTGAAATCATATGCCAGCCAAATAGTATGTGTCTGGATTCTACTTCGACTCTTGGAGGGTATCATTGCAGCTGCTCTCAAGGATACCAGGGTAATCCATATCTTAGCCCAGGTTGCCAAGGTCAGCACATATTAGTGATACATAAATGCAAAATAATCATGTTTATAGTACTATCAGTTTATGCTATTCTCATTGATCTCTACCCCACAGATATCAACGAATGTGATGGAAAACCATGCCATCAAGATGCCACATGCACTAATCTTCCAGGTTCCTATAATTGCTCTTGCCCTCTAAATTACATTGGCGACGGCACAAAAAATGGCACCGGTTGCTTGTACACATCACCTCCAAGAAAACTTGCCATCTATGCAGGTTCAAAATGCTTTCTATACATGTTGGTGCTTTGGCTTCCTGTAGCTTTCGACCTCTTTAAAGACGTTTCTTGTGCAGGTTCTATTTCAGGTTTGGGAATGTTTCTAATACTGTTCATGAGCTTTTGGTCATACAAACTCGTAAAAAAGAGGAGCATAGAGCAGAAAAAGCAGAACCTACTCAAAAGAAATGGAGGTCTTTTGTTGAAGAATCACGATAGCATCCTCGAGAAGATGAGGATTTTCACAGTTAAGGAGTTGGAGAAGGCCACAGATAAGTTCAATGAGAGTCGTATTCTAGGCCGAGGAGGTCAAGGTACGGTCTATAAAGGCATGCTATCAGATGGAAGAATTGTCGCTGTGAAAAAGTCTAAGCAAGTGAACCAGAATCAACTGGAAGATTTCATCAACGAGGTTGCAGTTCAATCCGAAGTAAATCATAGGAACGTGGTCAAGTTACTAGGATGTTGTCTGGAAACAGAAGTTCCATTTCTGGTCTATGAATTCATCCCAAATGGGACCCTATATCATCTCATCCACGACCATGATACCGGTATCCCATTCTCATGGGATATTAGGTTGAGAATCGCGACAGAGGTAGCAAATGCCCTTGCTTACATACATTATGCAACTTCTGTCCCGATATATCACAGGGACATGAAGTCTACCAACATCCTCTTAGATGAAAAGTACAGAGCCAAACTGTCGGATTTTGGGATTTCACGATCAGCTGCAGCAGACCAAACTCACCTGACTACTAAAGTGCAAGGGACCATCGGGTACCTAGACCCCGAGTACTTCCAAACAGGGAAGTTAACAGAAAAAAGCGACATCTACAGCTTCGGTGTAGTTCTAGTCGAGCTCTTGACCGGCCAGAAACCAATAGAAGCTAGCTTGGCAGAAGACGAAATGAGTTTAGTTACGCGTTTTCTCTTAACCATGGAGGAGAACCGCCTTAAGGCGATTCTCGATCCTCGGATAGCAGAGCAAGGTGTCACAGAAGAGCACATTACTGTTTCTATTCTGGCAAAGAGGTGTTTGAACTTAAATGGGAAGAAGAGGCCAAAGATTAGAGAAGTGGTGATGGAGTTGGAAAGCATCAGAAGCTATGATAATCCATCTATCGTCGAATCCAGCATTCAAAATATAAGCTTCTCAGACATAGATGACTCATGGATGCAGAGTGATGAATTTGAGGTTTAAAATAGATGTTAGCTAGCTTGTTTCATTGATTATTTCTAAATGTTTCTTTCTTTTCCTATTTGAACTAACACAGCAATTCAGCTAGAAATTTAAAATTTACAGCAATTGCATTTCTCTCTGCACAACGATTGGATTCTAAATTTCTGATAAATAAGGTATAAATTATAACTGATTCAACTGGCTGCAAGCGAAGCATGAAATTTTATACATACAGTAGCAGAAATAACTATAAATCAATAAACAATCAGGAAAAAGGTAAATGCAGAGAGAGAGAGGGTTCCACCATTCGAGAAATCAGAATCAGCAAAGCTGAGGTCCACGCCTCCTTCTCTCTCCGACTCCATTTTTAGCCGCCGAGTCTCTCTCTCTCTCTAATTGATTCTGAAAATTTACGGAAGATTGAATTTTGCGCCTGAAGGAGAAATGTTACGATCTCACAGTGGAGAGTGAATCCTCGAGGCGAGATTGCGTGCCATTTGCGAGAACTCATGAGGAGAGAGAAGATAGAGAGGGAAAAGAGGAGAAATTTCTAATTAACAATAGATTATTTAACTCTAACCACTCACTAACCGAAAAATAACTAACTGACAGCCTAACCAAAATTGTTTACTGCAAGCCGCGATACGTCGTCGTGTTGTAGCCTTCTAACGTTCTACACGTTTCAGTTGGGTAGTTAGGATGTTTCATTTGATTTTCATACTTATAAATAAAATTAAAAAATTATACATTATTTATCAACTTATTTAATATTTCATCCGTCCACGATAATTATATTTCAATTTTTTTTATTGTTTTTGTGTTCAGCCAGCTAAATATGGGCATAAACTTTTATCTCTTTATTTATTAAATAATTTTGACTTAATTCATTCTTCACCATAAATAACAAGTTAAACGCTATAATAATTGTAGGTCTCATTTCTCCACAATTTTTCCTTCACGGCTCTCTTTTACTCAGTGGCTCTCCGCCACACTAAGGAACATGAAGGGGCTTCCTACCAAACTAAAATTTTTAAATTTTTTATTATATAAAATCTTTAAATTAAGTGTGTGTCAATTTTTGTGGTATAAGCCCCCGTTCCTGAATCGAATCGTATAAAAAAGTCAACGTTTAGAAGAAGTAGAAAAATTAGCTCCGGGTATAATTTTTTTTTTACTACGTCACTGCTTTTATGCCCATATGAATTTAACTTAAAATGAAAGTGAGGTTCTTCCAACTAATTAAAAAGAGTAATAGACTTGGAATAGAAATCCTTCAAAGATTTAAAGCTAAAAAGGTTATGGTGCACCACTTGTATTGCAAAAGCAAGGATAATGAACTATTTAACACCCTTAGATGTTTAAGGGTTTGAAAAATAAAATAAAGAATATTAAAATGTATGACACGTGGCGCACATTCATTTTGTCTGTACAATGCAAGTAGTTGCACTATAGCATCTACCAGATTTAAAGGTAGACACTTGAAATTCTAATGACCTTTAGAGCATCCACAACGGTATCCACTAAATTGGTGGGCGCCGTCAAAATTAGAGCTCTAACAATGACCTCTCTGATTTCCAAAACGGTACCGGTGGCAAGGCTGACACTCCCCCTTAATTCTCTCATTATCACGTCGCCACCTCAGCTCTCTCTCTCCTTCATCTCTCACTCTGTGTGGAGCACTAAAATAGCGCAACTCCGCCACTAACGACTAAACCCTCTAAAATACTAGCGCTCACAACAAACGTCAGCGGAAAAAAGGAGCCGCTGTGGGTGCTCTTACACCATGGACTCGATATTATTTAGGATATTTCGAAAGCTAATAAAATAAAGGCAAGAACAGAAGCTATATCTGTGGACCACAAGCAATTTTGCTCCTTTGTTTTAAGAAAATTAATTTCAAATAATGTTTAATTACAATGATAAATTGAATTATTTGATATCCACATCAGAAGAAAAAGGCTTTTCTAGATGTGATTTGTTACCGACATTTTGTTCAAAAGGGACAAAACCATACAAGGGAAATCCAATCAGCAAACTTCACGAATCCTGCAAAAATTTATAGTAATAAATAAGAAATTGAAATGTGGCCCTCTGAAGAAGACATCTTATTATCTCGTGTATATTCAATTAGATGGAATGAAGTTAGTTTATTTATTTTTTTTCTCAATAATAAAGAACTCCAGAAAAGATTCAAGCTTCGGAACATACTCAAGATTGAATTTTTATTTTCAAATTATTTCATTCCACTCTAAAGAAAGCACTTGTTTCTGCATTATAAAATGCAAGATGGTATTTTTTTAACAGAGTACAACACTTTCATTGCAGCAATGATTGTACCTCAGCTCAAGTTCTTCACACATTTTCTTTAACCCTTATGAGTAAGCCTTTTTTGTCCCATTCTTCTTTCTGCAATCTTAGTTTTATGTTCTAAATGATATGAAATCTTTTCTAGTTTGGCATTTTCTTGAATTTGTTGTTTCTTTTCCTCTTGAATTAGTCTTTGTTAGCTGGTTTCCTGCTAGGAAGCAGGAATTCTGTGTTTGGTGACTGCAATTTACGTCTAACTACCAAACTAACTGCTTTTATTTCTTGATTTTTTCCCCCATCTTTTTTCATTCAATTTTGGTTGGGTTTTGCATTTTTGATTTCAGTGTTTGCTTTGATTGCTGCTCATTTATCAAAATCCAAACTTGTATCCAAGTAGGTTAGCCACCTTTGTAATTTTCATTTTTTCTATAGTTGTGGAGCTTAATTATTTGAATATATATTTTCTAATATTATGATGTTTTCTTGAATGCCATAGTTTTGAATAGCATTGAACTGCTAGCAAACTTGAATTTTAGAGCTTTTTTAGAGCAAAACTTGAATATTTAATAGTGGTTGAGCAATTAATTAATCTGATGTGTTTGCTTTGATTGCTGCTTATATATCAAAATCCACTCTTGTTTTCATTGTCTCTATAGTTGTGGAGCTTAATTATTTGAATATAGATTTTTAAATATTATGATGTTTTCTTGAATGCCATAGTTTTGAATACCAAAAAACTTGAACTGTTACAGAAGGACTTTTCTTAATCCCTAATTCTGGACTTCAATTTAGTGATTTTCTTGCTTTAGGTAACTAGAATGAAGTGAGTTTCAAGAACAAGAACAAGAACAGACTGAATTTCCCGATGACTTAAACCCGGTTTTCATGCCGAATCTGTGGCTTGGTGATTGTTTCAGCTACATTGGACTAATGCAAACTCGGAGTTTGCTTTCGTTTATGTCGTTGGCCTTTTCAATCATCCTATTGGTTCAGTACATTGAACTTCCATATGGATATGTTATGTCATCATCGTTATCTAATGGCAAAACTGAAGTGGAATCGAGTAGTGGTTTGTCTAACGAGACTCGGGTAGTTTCTGGTGGCTCGTCTCAGAATGTTACAGAGTTGTTAGATGAGAAGAAGCCCGGAATCAGTAAGAACTCTAGTGATTCTCTTGGTAGTAATGATTCTGTAAATGAGCGTTCGTCTATAGACTTTCTTGAAATGAACCTCTCCTCGACAGATGATAGTGTCGTTAGGATTAGGAACGAGATAGCCTTAGTGCCACAAATGAAAATAGAAGAGCACGTGCACAATATACCGCTATCAAGGTATACCTCTGTGAGAAATTCCTCAGTCGATAGCCTTAGTGCCACGAATGCAGTTCCTTCGTCTATCATAGACGAACCACCCCACATCTCGTCTCCAGCTGTTACGACAGTTAAAAGCAAAGAAAAGCCTAGTTTGAAACATAGTCTGCTTTCAGCCAACGTTAACAGTTCTGCCATGAGAAGGAATCATAAGTTGACGAGGATCAAGGGCGCACCAGCAGTAGTCGTGCCAATATCTCAGATGAATGATTTGCTGAGTCAAAGCCGCGTGTCATATCATTCTACGGTTTGTGTAAATTCAACGCGAATGTGTGCTATATACTCCCTCCGTCCCGCTCATTTTGTCTCCTTACTATTGGGCACGGAGATTAAGAAAAGTTGTTTGTTTAATAAACTAGTGGATGAGATTGGAAAGGAATGAGAGAGAAACTCTTACAACCACTCATTATGTCTATATTTGGATGTAGACAAAATGAGTGGGACGTCCATTTAAGGAAAGGGAGACAAAATGAGTGGGAGAGAGGGAGTATCAGTTAATCCCCGTCTCTTACTCGTACTTTTTTCCATTGTAGAAAGCTCGGTGGCCTTCACGAGCAGACAAAGAGTTGCTGAACGCGAAGAAACTGATAGAGAGTGCAGATTCTATCAGAAACAACCCTCAGGTTGATGTTAATGTGTACAGAAATTTTTCTGAATTTACAAGGTAAAATAAATTTCTAAGTAAAATATTCTAAAATTTATCATAACAAAAGAATGATTCTCATTTCTCAGTTATCTTTCCTATATTAGTTAGATGAGTTTCATGTAAACTGAGTGTCAAAATCTGCTTCGACTGCAATATTATGGTCGTTGTCTTCGCCACTTGAAATCGAGCATCTTTCTGGTCACTAAAGATTGTATTATGCAGTTTCTCAAAAAAACAGAAAAAAAAAATTTGTATTATGCAGAATGCAAAATTTGAAACCTAATCATCTTGTCCAGACTAATAGCTCATTCTCTAACACATGTATGCTTGTGTTTATCGACTGCAAAATCTTATATACGTGTTTTTGATATCTTCGTACTCTAAGAAACGAGACGTTTTGGCATCATTTTATCTCTTATAATTGCTTTTTCATATAGAACAGTTTGATGATATGAAAGCAGCTATGTTTTCTGGGCTAGTGATGAAATTGCTCGAATAATTTCATCAAGAACTCGTTTGCAGGAGCTATGAATTGATGGAGCGGACGCTAAAGATTTACATTTATAACGAAGGAGAAAGGCCGATATTCCATCAGCCGGAGCTCAATGGAATATATGCTTCCGAAGGATGGTTCATGAAGCAGCTCGAAGAAAACAAGCATTTCGTCACCAAAAATGGCGATAAAGCCCATCTCTTCTACTTGCCCTTCAGCTCCCTCGTACTACGGAAGGTTTTGTACGTTCCCAACTCCCACAGTCGCGACAACTTGGTTCAGTATCTGAGTAACTACCTCAAGAACATCACGAGCACTCATCGTTTCTGGAGTAGAACCAATGGAACCGACCATTTTCTCGTTGCTTGCCATGATTGGGTACGTCCGTAATCTTTATACTACTCCCTCCGTGCACGATATGGTTGCCACATTTTGGATGATACGGATTTTAAGAAAATGATAGGTAGCAGTGAATAATAATGGGTATTATTGTAAGTGGAGTAAGAATCTATAATAAATGTGAGTGAAGTAACGAGAAATATAAAATTAAATATAATGTAGTATGTGGGTCCTACCACTATAAATGTAAGTGGCAATCATATCGTGGACTAAGGTTAACACAAAGACTTGTGTAAGACCGTCCAATGGCATACAAGTCGATGATTAATTCTCTTTCTGTTAGCTCAGGCTCCTGCAGTGACGGGCCGGATCATGACCAACTGCATTCGAGCTCTATGCAACGCCAACGTAAAGAGAGGGTTCCAGTTCGGCAAAGACGTATCTCTACCCACAACAATAGTACGAAACGCCAAGACCCCTCTCAAGAGCCTCGGAGGAAAACCACCCTCAAAACGGCACATCCTCGCCTTTTTCGTGGGGAGAATGCACGGCTACCTCCGTCCCATTTTGCTCGATCACTGGGAAAACAAGGACCCTGACATGAAGATCTCCAGCAAGCTACAAAAGTCGAAGGATGAGATGAGCTACACTCAGTACATGAAGAGCAGCAAGTACTGCATCAGCGCCAAAGGCTACCAGCCCCACACCCCTCGTGTCGTTGAGGCCATTTTCCACGAGTGTGTCCCGGTGATCTTGTCCGACAACTACATCCCTCCGTTCTTCGAGACTCTGAACTGGGAGTCGTTCGCTGTTTTTATACTGGAGGAGGACATTCCCAACTTGAAGAAGATTCTTACATCAATCCCAGAAAAGAGATACATTGAGATGCAGAAAAGGGTTAAGCAGGTGCAGAAGCATTTTCTTTGGCGTGGTAAGCCGGTGAAGTTCGACGTTTTTCATATGATACTTCATTCGTTGTGGTATACGAGAGCTCTGCAGGTCGATGCTGAGCTCGGTGCTAGGGACGTAGGGCCGGATTGACATAATATGAGGCCGGAGATGGATCGATTGAAGAAATGTATATATATATGTCACATATTCTATAGAAATTCATTTCATTTTTCTTGCTTCTGTATAATTAACAATACTCTATAAGCAAGGTAGGGATTAAAAAGAGTAATGCACTTGGAATAGAAATCCTTCAAAGTTTTCAAGTTAGATCTTATTCAAACTCATAAAAATTCTTAAAAGAGTCTTTGGATACAAATATTGGACTTTGTTTTGAGCCAATAACTTACAAATTCAGCAATGGCAACACCAAAATAACAATAATATAATCAAAGTTGGATCTTGGATTTTTGTGAAGCATCTTATTTGGCACAAAAATCTTGTGAAAAGATTTGACTTTTTCCCATATGAATAACAACATGAAGCATCACGTGAACAGAGTGTCAAGAATATCACCAAGCTCATATCTGTGGACCACAAGCGATTTTGCTACTTTGTTTTAAGAAAATTAATTTCAAATTAAAAATAGATTAATTACAATGATAAACTGCATTATTTGATATCTGAATCAGAAGAAAAAGTAGTTTTCTAGATGTGATTTCTGTAGATTAACAGCATTTTGTTCAAAAGGGACAAACCTAAAAAGGAAAATCTTATCAGCAAACTTGACAAATCTTGCAAAAATTTAAAATCAAGAAAGTGAAATCTGGCCCTCTGAAGTAGACATCTTATCTTGTGTATATTCAATTAGATGGAATGAAGTTAGTTAGTTAGTTTATTTAATTCCTATTAATATAGAATTCCAAAAAAGATTCAAACTTTGGAACATGCTGATGTGGTATAGTATTTATGTAGGTAATTAATTATGGCTACAGAAATAAATATGGAATCTTGATATTATTATTCACCAATTGATTGAAGAACAAAACAAGGAGCATTTGTTTGCTGGCAGAGAAAAGGTGTTTCCAGAAAAAGATGGGATTTTTACTTTTAAATTGTTTAATTCCACTCAAAAAAAGCTAAACAACAAAAAAAAGCGACTTGTCTGCATTATAAAACGCAAGAGGGTATTTTTTTAACAGATAAAAATTCTTAATTCTTCAAATACAAGAATTCCACATGCATTTGATGCGTTTGAGGTGGAGATTAATAAAGAATTGTTTCATTAATTCTTCTGCAATAAATGCGGAGGAGGAAATATAGAGCACTGAACCCTAGGCTAAATCTATGTTCTTATTCTTTTTCTTCTCTTCTTTGCTGTTCTTGATTTTCTCTTCCATGGAGACCCTTTTCAAGGTACAACACCTTCAATGCAGCATTGCTTGTACTTCAGCTCGAGCTCTTCACACATTCTCTTTTAAATGGGTTTCATGAGTAAGCCTTCTTTTTTTCTGCAATCTTAGTTTTATGTTTTTAAATGGTATGAAATCTTTTCTGTTTTGGGATTTTCTTGAATTTGTTGTTTCTTTTCCTCATGTATTTCTCTGTTGTTTGATGAGAGGTAGCTGGTTTCTTGGTAGGAAGCAGAGCTTCTGTGTTTGGTGACTGCAATTTATGTCTAACTACCAAATTGAAGTAGCTGCTTTTGTTTGTTGATTATTTTTCCCATTTTTTTTCATTCTATTTTGGGCTTTGTGTTTTTTAATTTTTTTTTTCAGTGTTATACTATTCAATAGTGGTTGAACAATTAATCTCACGTGTTTGCTTTGATTGCTGTTCATATATAAAAATCCAATCTTGTTCTGAGGTAGGTTAGACCACCTCTGTAATTTTCATTTTTTTCTATAGTTTAGGGGCTTAATTATTTGAATATAGAATTTCAAATATTATGATGTGGGAATACCATAGTTTTGAATAGCAAAAAACTTGAACTGTTTGTAAAAACTTGAATTAGTGCTTTTCTTGCTTTAGGTAACTAGAGTGAAGTGAGTTTCAAGAACAAGAACACACCTAAATGCTCGATGACTGAAACCCGATTTTCGTGCAGATTGGTGATTGTTTAATCTACATCGGAGTAATGGAAACTCGGAGGCTGCTATGGTTTATGGCGTTGGCCTTTTCAATAATCTTATTGGTTCAGTATATTGAACTTCCATATGGATATGTTATGTCATCTTTATTGTCTACGGGCAAAAGTGAAGTAGCATCGAGTAGTGGTTTGCCTAACGAGACTGGGAACTCATCTCATCGGATAGTTTCTGGTGGTGTGTCACAGAATGTTACAGAGTTCTTAGACGAGATGAAGTCGGGAACCAGCAAGAACTGTAGTGATTCTCTTGGTAGTAATGATTCTGTAAATGAGCATTTGTCTACAGACTTTCTTGAAATGAACCTTTCCACGACAGATGATAGTGTCGTCAAGATTAGCAACGAGAGCATGGCTGCAGAAATGAATGTAGAAGAACACGTGCACAGTATACCAGTATCAAGCTATACCTCTGTGAGAAACTCGTCAGTCGATAGCCTTCATGCCACAAATGTAGTTCCTTCGTCTATCATAGATGGGGCCCCCGTCTCGTCTCCAGAATACAAGGGCTCTAACAAAACTTCAGTAATCAAAGATCCAGCTGTTGCAGTTCAAAAAGATGAAAAGCCTAGTTTGACACACAGTCAGCTTTCGGCCAACATCAACAGTTCTGCCTTGAGAAGGAATCCCAAGTTGAAGAGGTTCAAGGGAGCACCGGCTGTAGTCGTGCCAATATCTGAGATGAATGATTTGCTGAATCAAAGTCGCGTGTCGTATCATTCTACGGTTTGTGTAAATTTTAACGCAAATGCATCCTATATAACAGTTAATCCCCGTCTCTTACTCGTACTTTTTTCCATTGTAGAAAGCTCGGTGGCCTTCACCAGCAGACAAAGAGTTGCTGAACGCGAAGAAACTGATAGAGAGTGCAGATTCTATCAAAAACAACCCTCATGTTGATGTTAATGTGTACCGGAATTTCTCTGAATTTACAAGGTAAAATAAATTTATAAATAAAATAGTCTAAAGAGTTATCATAATGAAAAAATGATTCTCAGTTAGCTTTCCTATATTAATTAGATGAATATCATGTAGCTATCAATTCTGTTGAGGTCAAAATCTGCTCAAACTACGTTGTTTTCGCCACTTTTTATTGAGCATCTTTCTGGTTCCTACTATTGTATTATGCAGAATGCAAATTTTGGAACCTATATACGTGTTTTTGATATCTTCGTTCTCCAAGAAACGAGACGTTTTGGCATCCCTCTTATCTTTTATAGTTGCTTTTTCATATAAAACATTTGGATGATATCAAATCAGCTATGTTTGTTGGGCTAGTGACGAAATTGCTCGAATATCAAGAACTCTATTTAAATCATCCTCGTTTGCAGGAGCTATGAATTGATGGAGCAGACTCTTAAGATTTACATATATAACGAAGGAGAAAGGCCGATATTCCATCAGCCAGAGCTCAATGGAATATATGCTTCCGAAGGATGGTTCATGAAGCAGCTCAAAGAAAACACGCACTTCGTCACCAAAAATGGCGATAAAGCCCATCTCTTCTACCTGCCCTTCAGCTCCCACGTACTACAGGAGGTTTTGTACGTGCCCGACTCCCACAGTCGCAAGAACTTGGTTCGGTATCTGAGTAGCTACCTCAAGAACATCACGAGCACTCATCGTTTCTGGAATAGAACCAACGGAGCTGACCATATTCTCGTTGCCTGCCATGATTGGGTACGTCCATGATCCTTATGTCATAAGATTAACCCGAAGACTTGTGTAAGATAGTCTGACGGGTCAAGATCTGTTACACGAATTGGATCCAAACCATATCTAGTGGCATATTTGTAATTGTGATGGTATTTTGTAGTATTTGGATCCATGTCTTGACATGTCTGACCCGTCGGACCGTCTTACACAAGACTAGAGTTGTCAATTGGGCCGGGGCGTCCCGGATGGGCTTTTTAGTACTATAGGCCAGCTCGGCCCGGTCCCATTAATGGAGCGGGCCGGGCTGGTCCAGGCTTTCGTGCAGAAAAGCCTATTTCAGGCCCATGAGGAGCAAAGCCTGGAATGGGCCCGGTCATTGGCTGGAAATTAGGCCCATATGGGACCTATTTCAGTGATGTACCATACGGGCTTTGGTCGGACTGGTACGGCCCGGCCTAGTTGACATCTCTTCACAAGACTCCACATAAGTTAAACTAATTCTCTCTGTTGGCTCAGGCTCCTGCAGAGACAAGCCGGATCATGAACTACTGCATTCGGGCTCTATGCAACGCCAACGTGAAGGGAGGATTCCAGTTTGGCAAAGACATATCTCTACCCGAAACATACGTACGCAACGCCACAACCCCTCTCAAGAGCCTCGGAGGAAAACCACCCTCCCAACGCCACATCCTAGCCTTTTTCGCAGGGAAAATGCACGGCTACCTCCGTCCCATTTTGCTCGACCACTGGGAAAACAAGGACCCCGACATGAAGATCTCCGGGAAGCTACAAAAGTCGAAGGATGAGATGAGCTACACTCAGTACATGAAGAGCAGCAAGTACTGCATCAGCGCCAAAGGCTACGAGCCCTACACCCCTCGTGTCGTTGAGGCCATTTTCCACGAGTGTGTCCCCGTGATCTTGTCCGACAACTACATCCCTCCATTCTTCGAGACTCTGAACTGGGAGTCGTTCGCTGTTTTTATACTGGAGAAGGACATTCCCAACTTGAAGAAGATTCTTACATCAATCCCAGAAAAGAGGTACCTTGAGATGCAACAGAGGGTTAAGCAGGTGCAGAAGCATTTTCTTTGGCACGATAAGGCTGTGAAGTTCGACGTTTTTCATATGATACTTCATTCGTTGTGGTATACGAGAGTTCTTCGGGTAGATGCTTAGCGAGGTGATAGGGACGTAGGGTCGAATTGACATAATATGAGGCCGGAGACGAAGATTGTAGCGAGTGAAGAAATGTACATATATGTCACATATTATATAGAAATTCACTTAATCTTTCTTGCTTTCTCCATGACGAAATTCATTTTTATTATTACCTCCGGTTCTCAAGTATCTTCTTAGGAGGGACTGACACGAGAATTAAGAAAAAGGGTTATTGAGTTTGTTGTAAGCAAAGTAAAATTGTGAAAAAACTATTTGGAATAGAAGTAAAACTGTTATAGGTATAGTTAAACAATAAAAATAATAATAATAAAATACTCTATAAGCAAGCTAGGAATTTTAAGAATTTAATTGTTGTTTGTTAGTTGAATATCTTAATTGGTTTCCTTACAACAAAAAAAAAGGTTTTTACTAATTGAAATTCTGCAAATAATACGACATAGGTAGTTATTAGAATGAAGTATAGGTATTGAATAGTATGCATGATCTAAATGTTAGTACTTAGTAGGAAGAATGAATTGTAGATAGTTAGGAGTAGTATTTATTATGTTAAACGTAATTAGGGTGAATATATTGGATTTGGAATTAATTAATTAGCTTTGACACTGTCAACATCAATTTGCATTTATATGGATTGTAATGCTTTACTAATTGAGTTTACAACAAATAATATATGCATTTCTATAAAACAATTCAAAATTCTGAATTCATAGTATTTCAAGCACATAACTCCATGTTTTATTTGGGTTATTATTCCTCGGTGATTGCTAATTGGACTAATTAAGTTAATTAAAAAAAATTGAAACTTAATTGAAATATTAATTGGTTAGAAATTTAATACTCCATATTATTTTTGAATGTCTTCCAAAGCTACAACAATTAATAAAACGAAAAAAAATTATAGTAACGTAATCTTATTGAATGATAATATATTCATATTGGGTAATGATATTCGGTCACACTGTGGCCAGCCACACGAGTTAGAAATAGTAATGTAGGTTTTTAAAATGGAAATATACCCTAATTGGAAAGCATAAACCCTAAAGGGAAAATGTGATTATTTTTATTTTTATAATCAACTTTCTTTTTTTTACGCGTGTGGCCGGATATCTTTATTCATATTTATAATAGCACACGTTTCAAATAACTAGAAATGCAAAATTCGACAAAAAATTAGTGATTAGTAATATATGAATGATGAATGAATGACAAGCAAGTTTGACCAAAGGATAATGATAATGGGACGTAATATCACAACGTCAATCAAAAAGTAGAAAAATGAGAAACCTAAAACGTCAAACATTATGGAAACTAACTATTTAATTAGGAATATTAACTGTTAATTAGGATGCAAACATAGGTTCTTAGCTAGGATGAGGTAATTATGTTAAATGTGATTAGGATAATTAATTGAAACTGAGATTTAATTGCTTTAATCAAGAAAGCAAAATTTCACCTAACATTTAAAAATTGGTTGACCTAATTTTTGTATGTCATGTCATTAGTCTTAATGAAGTTGAAAATGACAATTTGTATTTGTGTAATGGAAATTAATTGTCTCCTTAATTCAGTATTTTGACTGCGTTAGCTGCTACAAATTCGTGATCACGCCATTTCACCAACATGAATTAGTTTTTTAACGGAATACAAAATATAATATTTATTTATATATCTGTGTGTATTTAGATTAGATATATAAAAATACGAAAACACAATTTTTATTAAATTTATACAAACATACATTATTCGAACGTCCAACATCTTGGTTGAAAATGAAGCGTCTTATCGCTCGAACTGCACCTCGTAATACGATAAATGTTAACGAATGTTCTCACTATTGTAGAATTGTTGAACAAGATCCCCCTAAGACCAATCATCAATCATCAATATAGTGTTCTTTTACATTCTAGATTTGCTTACTTCAACGAATTATTTTGTACAGTTTTACCCCTTCCAAATATCCATTAGACTTTTAAATCATATACACAAAAGTTGACTTCAATTATAGTACAGTAAAACCTCTATTAAGGATATTTTTGGAACTGTAGAAAAATATGACAAAATGGAAGGTTATTCCTAAATAGAGTTGGAATAAGATTTTTTTTCTTCTAATTTAATGTACATGAACAATAATCAAATATTACAATTACTAAATAAGTGTATTGTTTAATGTATTATGTGCAAATACATGGGTAAATCTATACAGTTACATAATAGCTAGCCATAAATTAGTTCAAGTTGAAAGAAAATAACTAGATTGATTTATAATTATCAATTCTAAGTATCTTTTAATAGTTTAAATAATTTAATTATATAAATTTGTATTAGTATATTTGAATTTGGAGGCAAAATAAACCTCAATAAATATAATAAAGAGAACAAAAAAAATTGTCGAAAGAATGAGTGAAAAATATATTTACACTAATATGACATAATTTACGTCACGAATATGATATACTAACATAAAATATATCTTTATATTCTTTAAATAAATCAAAAATTTTATTAAATGGATCTGCACTCATATAATAAACCGAATTATGAGTAGTCTCATTATTCCCAAATAACATCACTCTTTTTTTTTCATTGGCAAATATTTCCTATCTAAAAGTTGACTTCATGGAACGTTTTATTTTGAAAAAAAAAAAAACACCCAACCGTCAATTTTACATCATTTCTATATTTTACTATTAGCAAAACATTTATTTGGATTTGCCATTTCAACTCTTACATTCCAAAATCTGTAAATTTGTCAACCTCCATCATAGTTTAATGATTTATTTAAACTACATATCTAAGAAAAAAAAATGAAAATGAACCAACCGGAAATTTTTTGAATCAAGGGGCAAAAATGTCATTTCCTAAGACTGTTAATTTAGAACACCAAACCCTCCAAAAAAAACAAACGACCGAAAAGGAGAGGAAGAAAATATAGAAGAAAAGATGTCTTAACATTTGTTTCCTTTACCAACTGCAGAAGCAATCAAGCAAAAGAAAATTCAAGAACCCATTGAAAAAGAAGTGGAATTGCACCGAATATATGATTTAGCTGCAGGTAATCATTTACAGAAGTATCGTTTCCACGTGGTTGTTATTGGGAAATCTGCTTTTTTTTGGGAGTAGTTACAGTTCAAAATTTAAGGTTGAGAAAGAAAGCTGCTTTTTTTATGTATAGCCTTCAATTATTGCTACAGTTGACTAATCAGTATTGCATGCAATGATGCAATGATAGATCTTTGTTGGTTATTTATATTTAGCTGGTTTTAGGTGAAGTTCGTTTGTAGTGTAGTTCTGGCAGCTCAGAAATTAAGGTTTGATGTTTTAATAATTTCTGCACCTAATTGTTTGCAATTATTTTTCTCAATTTTTTTGTTTTTTCTCTGAGTTTCTGGGTTTTTGATGTTTTGTTACCCTTTTAGTTTCTTGAATTTTGGGTTTTGATCATTGCTTTTTGCTTTTGTGTTTCTTGATTGAGTTGTTTCTTTGAAAAAGGGAGCTTTGCTAATGTTTATATATGCCAAATTCCCAATCTTTAAACTGAGTTATGTTTCATCATTAAAAGTTGCTATCTTGGTAGTAGTAGTGAATCTTTGTCTCCCTAATGATTGAAATTGATTTTGAGTGTTTGTTGTTTATTGTGTTTCTTGCTACTTTTGGTATTAATTCTGTTACCTCTGTCACAATCCCATCTCAAATTTGGTAATTTTGAGGTGAAGTCTTTGAAATATGTGAGATTTGAATTCAATTCAGTTTCTTATTAATTATTATCATATGCAGTTTTCATATAATACTGAATTTGCTTTTGGTATTTGAATTGTTTGAATTAAATCAAGCTTGTGGTTTTTATTTCTGTTCCATTTTTGCATTTGAGCTCTGCTAGGTTCAAATTGGCTCTTAAAATGTGTGTTTCCTAATTTTCTAGGGGTTTGGTATGGGCAACGAACTCCGTTATGTATGCCTAGTGGAGACGAGGCGACTGCTGTTGCTAATGGGGGTCGTTTTCGGATTGATTTTGTTTGTTCAGTATTTTGAGCTTCCATATAATGTCCTATCTTCTGTATTCGAGACTAGCAAATCTCGAGTAGCAGCTGTCGAGAATGTTTCCAGTAGGGATATGTTGAGTAGAAATTCTACAGATTTCAGTGTTGCTAATGGGGTACCGACTCCCATGAAGGAAACGGATGGTGAAACGAGAAATGTTAACGTTGCGGATAGTGGAAAAACTTCGAATGGTACTTTAGGTAATAATTTTCATTTGGAAAATGGCAAAACTTCGAATGATACTTCTCATGACGGCTTTGGTGGGAAGGGGCTGAACGATACTTTAGGCGACGATTTTGGTTTGGAAAATGGGAAAACTTCGAATGATACGTTTGATGATGATTTTCGTGTAGAAAATGGAAAAGCTTTGAATGATACCTTAGATATTGACATTGATCCGGAGGATGAGATTCCATTGAAGGAATCCTTGGAAATGGATCGCGATTCCACCATTGATACAGCAGTGAGAAAAGACGTTGAAGACACTGATGACGGGCTGCAGGAGCTGGAAGAAACTTCCGGAAAGAATGATGGGATTGGAGATGTCGTTGAAACTCCTTCAGTCGCTGAATCACCATCTAGTTCGCTTCCCGACTTTCTCCCTCCACAAAATCCAGAATCAAGTAGAAGTACAACTACAGAAACGGCTCCTCCAAATGCAAAGGAATCTGAAAATATACTTCAAAAAATTGAAAATCCGAAGACTGACCATTCTGCTCCAGTTAGGAATACTTCCATTAGTAGCACCCCTCCCACTAAAGAAAGATTTAGTGAACAAGAGCCTGTAGTCGTACCTATATCTAAAATGAATGATATGCTCGTCCAGAGTCGTCTGTCACACCGAACACCGGTAACACAAGTAGTTATTTCTTATATACTTAATGGAGTGACCTATTTTCCTTTCCTTCCTTTAACATTACTCTTTTAATTATGTGTTTGCAGAAGATTCAATGGTCTTCTCCTGCAGATCGCGTATTACAAAATGCAAGATTCCAAATTGAGAACGCGCCATTGATACAAAACGACCCTCAGTTTGATGTCAGCTTGTATCGAAACTTTTCTGCTTTCAAAAGGTGAGCAAACTTATAACTTCTTGTAGATTTCTGTAAGTATGATTTCTCTTTCTTGAAATTTTCAATGTTCGAGCTTACTCTTTTCAGCAACTTCTCCGATTCTTCTTGTTTATTGCCTCAATGTATTTTTAGTACGATACGAAATGGATTTGATTACTGGCTCTCAATGACTGTAATTGATAGTTTGGCTGGAAAATCATAGAAATGAAGATGACTGACATCAACAACCTATGCTAAAATAACTTTTTGTTTGTGTTCATTTAAGTTCAAATTGTCGAGTGCAGGAGTTACGAGCTGATGGAGCAGATGCTCAAGGTCTATATCTACGCTGAAGGCGAACGGCCTATATTTCATCAGCCGCCTCTCAAAGGGATCTACGCCTCGGAGGGATGGTTCATGAAGCTGCTAAAAGGAAACAAAAAATTCCTCACCAAAAATCCTAAGAAAGCTCACCTCTTCTACTTACCTTTCAGTACGCGGATGTTAGAAGTGGCTCTGTATGTGCCCGATTCTCACAATCGCGAGCCCTTGATCGAGACGTTAAGTAACTATGTTCAATTGATCAAGACTAAACACAATTTCTGGAACAGAACTAGTGGATCCGACCACTTTCTTGTCGCCTGTCATGATTGGGTATGTCTGCTATATGTAGTCATAGACTCTCGTTTGGCTCGGTTTGGTTTTCGATTTTTTCAGAATTTTGCTCACCCCTAGTGATGTCAATGATAACGAAGCTCATGATCAGAATCTTCGTTCTTTTTTCAGGCTCCGGCTGAGACGAGGAAGATCATGGCGAACTGCATCAGATCAATGTGCAATGCCGATATAAAAGAAGGTTTCACGTTTGGTAAAGACGCGTCTCTCCCCGAAACGTACATCCAAACGCCTCAGAATCTCCTCAGACAACTCGGGGGCAAGCCCGCTTCCCAGAGACGAAACCTCGCCTTCTTCGCAGGCAACATGCACGGCTACCTCCGCCCGATCCTGCTGAGCCACTGGCAGAACAAGGATCCCGACATGAAGATCTTCGGGCAGATACGTAAGGCGAGAGGTCAGACGAGCTACGTGCAGTACATGAAGAGCAGCAAGTACTGCATTTGTGCACGGGGGTTCGAAGTGAACAGCCCGAGGGTGGTGGAGGCCATCTTCTATGAGTGCGTCCCTGTGATAATCTCGGACAACTTCGTCCCTCCCTTTTTCGAGACGTTGAACTGGGAGTCGTTTGCGGTGTTCGTGTTGGAGAAGGATATCCCGAATCTGAAGACGATACTGCAGTCGATACCGATGAAGAGGTATCTTGAGATGCAGAGGAGGGTGAAGAAGGTGCAACAACATTTTCTTTGGCATCCTAGGCCAGTGAAATATGATGTTTTTCATATGATTTTGCACTCTATATGGTATAACAGAGTATTTCAGACAACATCTTAGAACACACACTTTACACACACAAGATTGAAAACCTTTTTTTTTTTTTTTGTTGAGTTCATATTGATAGGCAGACCAGGAAAGGTTGTGAGAATAAAGAATGAAATGGATGATTAACTCATAATGTCATATTCTTTCTATGTAAATAGATTGGAAGATGAGTATTCTTTTTCACCATATCTCTCTCTCTCTCTCTCTCTCTCTCTCTCTCTCTCTCTCTATATATATATATATATATATATATCTGGGTCCGCCCGTACAGTCAAGTTCATCATTATTTAATTGTTACATTGATTTATATTCATACCATCGTAGTAGTGAAAGAAAAGAAAAAAAAAAAGATTTTGCCACACTTGAAATATTGAATGTATATAGATCGATTTGAAAGATTAAGCAGTTAAGCACACATGCTATAATTTAAGAATAAAAAAACCAAATTTTTGTCTAAATTTAGTAACTAGTTTGACTGGACATAGTTTCGGCTGTATCTATTCAATATCATTTGTTAGATTTTCTTTTTTTTTTGGTGTTGGGATGATTAAAAAAAAAAAAATCATAACGTATTTACCGTAATTTGTAATTTCTTCCCCACTTCTAGACAACTCTAATTCAACTTCAAATCACATAATCTCAAATTCTAATTGTGTGAAGTTGCTAAATTGAAGTTAGGAGATAATAAACTAGCTGAAATCGATAGAAACGATATCCAAAAGCCAAGACGAAAAGTCTGACTTCCAAATCATTACACAAGAATTATCAATAGCATAATTAGCAAGACATATTTTTCTTTTCTCCGTCCGGCGGTAAGAACGAGTTCTTTCTAGTGTCTAAATAGTGTCTTTCTTGTTCTCGATAGGGCACCACGTGCTTGTTTATGAAAGATTAACCGGGCAAGCAGAAAAGGATGGATTATTTTGTGAAAGAATCAGCTTTTCACTTATCAGTGAGTGAAAGATTTGTCCCCGGGTCTACGTTGAAAGTTTCTATAGTAGAACTCATTCGAGAGGGCTTGGCTTGAAGCGAATCCAGTTGATCCAGCTTTTGTGGAGTCCAAGTCTTGTATTGCTACTTGATCCTGATCTTGAGTTGGCTACTCTTTCTTTCTAGTTAGTTCGATCCTTCTTCTCTAAGTGGGCGTTTACTAAACAGGATAAGCTGGATAGATAAAAATAATATAGGCTAATCAAGCATTTAGTTCTAAGGATTAAATTTAAGGATATCTCATCACATGATCATTCTTCATATTTGGAACTACACATGTGGGATTAAATGAATCATGGGATAAGAATAGTCAATCCTATCCTAGTTAGTAAACGCCCCCTAAAGAACAAGAACGAAAAGCAGCAGAGCAGCCAAACTCTCAGCTCATAACATGTACGAAAGAACGGCCGAGGGATTCCTTTTCTTGTTAGTTCCAGGATTCTTCTCTCAAATCGGACTCAAATTTGAAAAAGAGTTAGAAGAAGAAGAAACGGTTCGATCCTCTTATCTTGATTTCTCGAACCGACGAGAGATTCACCCAACCTACCTGGGAAGGGCTAGGCAACTCGCGGTTGTCCTTTGCATCTCTTTCCCCTTCATGAATCTGCAAAAAAAGTTAAGAGATAATAATGATAGTTTGAAATTAAATCAAAATAAGATAAAGTTTATTTATCATTTGTGATGAAACATATTACGATCTAAAAATTCATTCTAATTTGATTTTAAAGTTTTATGTTTTCTTTATTTATTTTTAGAACGTATTCGATTTATTATAACAATATTCTACGGTTCTACCAAACAAGATATTCGATTTTTTTTTCTAGTTTAAGTTATTAATACTTAATATTTTGGTAAATCTCGAGATTAGATTAATCAAAAAGCAATTTACTTGTCAGAGTTGTGAACACAGCAATACGTAAAATGAAAAATAGATTGGAAAAGAAAATTAATTAGACCATGGATAGAGAGAGAGAGAGAGAGAGAGAGAGAGATGAATGAGAGCGAATTTATGAGCGACAAATACACCGAGAAACAATCAGAGAGAGAACCACTCTTCTTCCTGTACAACATCGCTGACAGAGATCCAGTGATGATTTTCAAAATATCATCCTAATTGTATTCATAGACCCGTCATCCAAATCAGATTCCTCCACGTTTCGTGGGATCTCTGATCTCAAAGTTAACGTGAGCGTTATTCCAAATCAGCTCCTTCCAATTTTTCCGTAGGTACGTCATGCACCTCTACAATATTCCGTACAAGAAGCCGCTTTGCCTTCAAAATTATGTTCATCCGGTAATCTCGAAGATTGAGAGTGACATTAATTTTCTCATCAGTGATAAGGCCATCATTAGCACTCGCAAATTAAATTTATAGCCTATGTCCACAACTATATAGATAGTGGTAAGAATAGGATCGATCCACATGGAGTTGATAGTATCTCTCTCTTGTATCATTCTTCCGGTGTTGCAAATAGTTTTGGTTTGATCATGGTATCCTTGTTGATCAATACACTAAAATAATAAATATAACTAAAACTAAACAGAAGATTTGATCAATATACAAAGTAATCTGGCTTGGACTTGACTCATTAAATATGAACGCTTACTCTATCATTGGTGCAATTATATTCATTACATGCTTATATCATCGGTTATAGGCTTAGAATGTGGAGTCATTTTTTTTTACTCCTCAAGCCTCCAACAAATCCTTCAAGAGTGCAGTGATATACAATGCCTCTATTGCGCTCTTTCTGGTGTCGGTCCTCTACTACGTGGTCTACCCCGACGACAATAGGCCATGGCTTGGAACCATTGTCACCCATGATGATTACCAAGCCAATAGTTTTTCATTTCCACTCGTGTCGTTTCGTTTAATTGTTAGTGTCTTTTCGTTTAAGGTCGTGCATATCATTTCAATTAAAGTTATTGTGTTTGTTTGTCTGTTGTTTTTGCTTTACCTTGTCCGCAACACTTAATTATTAGTAGTATTTTGATTTCTTTATTTATGCTGCTTATCATTTACCTTACGGATTTGACGACGCACCACCGACTCCCTACTCTAGGCTATATACCTCCGTCCTAGAATCATCGTCCGGTTTCTTGCTCAAAGAGCATTTTACGTATGCCCCCATCGACATTCACCCTCCACTCATGTCAGTCAATCTATCTCAAGCATAAGTGATTTATTACTAGTAGTCTAAACTACTCAATTAATTAATGATCAAGTAATTAAACCAATTGCATAGAGCGTATTAAATCAGATCTAACACTTCAAAAATACTCACATACAACTATTATGCCTAGATTACATCTTTCGAGCTTATTGGTTGATATTCAATTGAAACCATTGCTTATTTGAAAATGTTATGGATGTCAAAGATTGATATTAAGGGAAAAATAATAAGAAACGGAGACAATAAAATGACTTAAACGAATATGGGTTTTTGCCTTTATCGTTTGAAGTGAGCTTATCGGATATGGGTTTTTGCCTTTATCTTTCTCATTCCTAAATTTCCCTGGACATTAAAAAGAATTGTGCAGTAGCTAAATTCTTCTTCTTATTCTTCATTTGTTTTTGTTTTTTTTTTCTTTTTTCTTTTTTTTTTGTTAGTTTTTTTCCAATATTGTCAAGTATTGGTTGTTTATGATCGCACATGAAGCTAGATATATGTGTGTTTTATGTAACAAAGAGATCTTTTAGTTCAATCTTTTTGTTCCCACCTAAAAAATGTTGGAAAAAACTATATATATATACCTGTATGAACAATAAATGACAAACGATAATACTTATATAATTAAAGTATTGAAAAGAAGAGATAGAAATGAAACGAGGCTAGAGTTAGACTCTATCTTCGTAAGTCAATATTGCTCCGCTATTGTCCACGCGGTTCTACAGCAATTGCCTCAAAGATATAACGGTTCGGGATGAACTTGAGACGTTGCACTACGTGTCGAAGTTCAGGCAAACTACTCGATACTCGGGACTGAGTATTTGATCCTAGGACTCGAACTATATGAATAGATTGATTATCTTGGAATTGGTGTATTTAAATCGACCTTAAATCGTCATGCAAGAGGGCTATTTATAGGATGTATGTGACCGTTCGGAAGGGTTGCTTCCGTGGCGGTTTTGGCCGTCGGCCTATCACCGTGCCACACGTGGCAGAGGCGAAATGGTTCCTTTGCTGGACGCGACACGTTGCAATGGTGTTGGTTCGGTTGGAAACCGCACCACCGTGCGGTCCGCCGCACCCAGAGTGTGGCGCTCAACCACACGAAACCGCTCGCCATGTGTATCACTCGAATCCTTATCCAAAATAACCTTAGGCTCCTCAATTGCTCCGATCGCGACCAAACGAAGTGCAAAGTGCGCCGCCCATTGCGACAAGTGCGACGTGCACGTGTTCGTCGGACTCGGACCGTCCTCGTAGAAATCTTGGTCAAACTCAAAAGGTGTCAACACTTGAGCCACTAAGGTGCACCATAAAGTAGCACACTTGGATATACTCTCTTATAGTGTTGCTCATTATATATAGCACAAAACTTCCTTAATTTTCCGACGTGGGACAAATAGTAGAAAACTCATTATTCTAATTCCAAGTAGTCATGTTTATGTATTAATTGCTCATTCATTCCTTAATGGAATTGAATAAATGAATACATTAAATTATAGTGCTCAAAACATAAATTTCGTTTCTACCATTAGTTTCCACATGATGCGTAAGGATTTCTTATAACATACTTATGGATTTAATGCTATACATGACCAAATTCCAAAAAAAAAAACATTTACTAATTATATAATAATTATATACACGTTGAATAGCCGTACCCATTATGTGTATCTATTATTTTAACACGTTGTGATGAACTAATATCCTACAATGAAAAAATGTCTTGGTCGGCATTTGTATATACTGGCTAAGATTAACTAATGACATAATTCACAATTAGAAATTTTCTTATTATAATATTCAATGATATATCTCCAAACAAGTCACTTCAATACTTGGTTCTTGCAATTGAGTTTTTGTTTTAGAACTCATGGAAGCCAGGACAATGAACGTATCCCAAAAATATTTGGATCAAATATTTATTTGTAGTTGCATGTCACATCAATATAACTATATCAACCGCGGCTGTGGATTCCCACGATATCAAAAAAAAAAAGAACTCCTACAAATTTCTTTTCTTTTATATCTAATCTTTTAAAATCGTTTGATATTTACATTCACCGATTTTCTTATTCAATTCATTATTGTTAGTTAGTTACGTTACGTTACTATGTACATAAATTTTGATAATGATAGGAGATTATATCTATCTTTTATATTATCTTATCCAAATTCTTTTTTTCAACCGTACTCTTTAGAATGGAGAAGTTGAACGTGACTCATGTAAATAGACATACAAAAAAAGTTACACATGATTAAGTTTTACACAATATTTTACCCACCACGCATTATTGGGAGGCATAATAATAATAATAATAATAATAATAATAATAATAATAATAATAATAATAATAATAATAATAATAATAATAATAATAATTTGAAATTTCAATAGGAATAATAAAATGCATGCAGGCAAGCTCATCCCATTCTTAAATACCTTCTCGGTCAACTCTTGTTAAATCGAATTTCCTGCTCTCATTTCGTATTTCATTCTCTTGTCAATAAGATTTCGAAGCGACAAAGAAGTCAACCTACTCCTTCCATTGGTCGAACGACATGTGACATTGAATTGCTAAGAAGTAAGAGTAGGGCTACATGCTTACTGATGGAGATCGCAATATTGCATTTTTCCACAGGCTGCTGAAACAGAGGTATCGTCAATCTTTTATTTCCTCTGTTCGTGTGGGAGATGAGCTTATTATGGACAAGAACTTGATAGCAAGTCATATTGTAGATTATTATCATGAGCTCTTCTCGGGTGAGGTGCATGTTAATGCACTGCGATGGGAGTGGATAGAGTTTATTCCACTCAAATAAGGTATATAATTATCTTCAAATCGTCAAATATCAAAAATCCGACGAATATGATAGAGGATAAAACACTATAGGAAGTAGAGGATCCGAGTTATACTCATAGGGAGTAGAGGATCCGAGCTGTACTCTTGTTCGATCTTCTCTCTCCTCTCCCCCCCTCTCTCTCTCTCTCTGGTGTTCTTTTTCTTTTCTTCATTACTTGGCCCAAGGAATTTCTTCATTTGCTTTGTCATGGGCTCACACCTTTATTCAGGCCCATCCTAAAATACTGCCACTTCTTGCTAAACTCACCCAAATAGCTAGTGTTTAAAATTGGATCAGGTCCATAAAATTAAGCTCGTTTTGAAAATGCTTTGGGCTGAGAATAAATACTTTTTGGACTTTCGGCTAAAATAGAGTAATTCTAAACAATAATCATAATTTTCTCTCCACAGCTCCTTTATTTTTTAAAAATAATAAATATATTATATAGTAATAATACTACTACTCTCTATTTCTTTAGCCCCAACAAAAATTAAATTGTAAATAAATACATAACTTAATTTTCATAGCCTTATGTCTTGTTTATTTCAGCCACTTTTTGAAATAATTATAAATAAAAATAGGGGTCCAAACCGATTCAAAGTGCCACATCTTCCATTAATTTATACTTGTCTTTCAGTAAATGAGAGTCCAATAAAGCTCCTCAAATTTAGTCTATTACTACATTATTAATTAATTAAGACAACCTCTTAAATGTTACAATATGTTTCAATTGAGATCATTAAATGAACTTGAATTGAAATACCTATATATGCTAGCTTCACTGTATAAGAATCCGATTATTTCAGAAAATAATAACAGAGAAAATTAAAAAATAAAATTAAAAAAATGAGTGTCAATTTGATGATAGCCTTCTTCCTCATAGTTATAACATGTGGAATGCTAGTTAATGGGTCCGTACCATCGAATGACCGAATATTTTCCGGGCCGCCCCCGCCGCCTATTTCAACCGGAGGATATTATGATAGTTGCTACCAACATTTAAAAACTGCAACGGCGGGAGGAACTGTTCCATTCCTCAAATGTTTGGATTTAGTTCTAATGGCTATTTGCCACCCATACGATTATTCCACGGTCGAAAGTGGTTGTTGTAATTTGTATGCTCCTCTTGATTCCGATTGTGTAAATAGATTGGTTAAGGAAGCCAAAGAACGAAACATCTACAGCTCAAAGGAGCTCGATGATTGCATAGGTCAGAGGGCTGATGATCTACGGGCACAGTGCACCCATTAATTATCAATGAGACGAGAAGCATAAATGTATTAGTGGAGGTGCTAAAATTGCAGAGCTCGATGATCGCATAGGTCAGAGGGCTGACGATTTACGGGCACAGAGCAACCATTAATTATCAATGAGACGAGAAGCATAAATGTATTGGTGGAGGTGCTAAAATTGCAGACACTTTTGAGTGTGACGGTCAACACCAAGAGTTGACTTTTAAAAAATAATTTAATTATATTTTTAATTAATTACTAATTATCATAACTGAAATTATTAAACCCTAATTAGGATTAATAAATTTTAACTTTGAACTAAAAATTAAAATTAATAAATTCTAATTAGGATCAATAAACTCTAAATGGTTATTAACCCTCTACTTGGGTAGAATTAAAGGAAAAAAAGATAAAATACTAATAAATAAATAAGATGAGCGCATGCATGCGGGCTCGATCGCACAGTGCAACTGGCCCCATAGATTTTTTTGTCGAAATCAAAACGAAAAAGTGCGGTGCTATCCCATAAATCTACATAACTATGGCTATGACAATAATTGTTTGAACAATTATTTTCTTGTCTTTGTTTTGCCCTTGATAGTAATTATATTTTATAAAAAATTGAAAAATGAAAACGCTACACCAAGTCAATCGCAGATCAAAAAAACCCAAAACACAATATCAAAATAATTAATGAAAATTAAATAGAAGTTTAAAACAAAACCAAAATATAACAAAACACGATGAGTTCTGAAGAAATTCGCAAATTAAAAGATCGGAATAAAGAAAAGGAGATTGTAGGATAAATTTGTATTATTTTTATGTGGAGTATTACTGATGTGACATGCATGGAACCACAATAAATAAATTTGATCCCAAATGAATAAGTAGTAAGACGCAAAAATATTCTAGTTGGGACTTAATAAATTCTAATTACCCATCACTCGCCTCTAATACCCCTAATTATCCCATGATCCTCTTAATTAATCCCTAATTATAACCAATTGTACCAAAATTTTCACCGGTGTGAAATGAGAGTCGAATAAAGCTAGTTCGCCAAATTTAGAGGGTGCATGTTTGAATGAGCTTATTTAAAGCTCCTTAAAACAACGTATAATCTTCTAAATTTCAAAAAGTAAACATTTTATAAGTTGTTTTAAAGAGCTTATAAGTTCAGCCAAACACCCTCTTAGTCTAACACGTACGTTATTAATTAATTAAGACAAGCTAAATGCTAAGTGATGCTATTTATCCATAATATGGCTAGCCATAATTCGATTCATTATGTGAAAATTGACCGATTTAGTTAGATTTTTGATTTATTTTAAAGAGTACATACATATATTTTTATGTTATTATCATATTTTTGATTTAAATTATGTCATTCACTTCACTAGTGAAAATTATGTCATTCATATATTTTGACTTATTCTTTCGACAAAAAGCTTCGTATTCCCTCTATTATATTTATCGAGATTCATATTGCCTCCAAATTCAAATTTATCAATGTAAGTCTGTAGAAATTAAATATTTAAATTATTAAAAGTCATTTAGAACTTAAAATCATAAATCAATCAAGTTTCAAATTTCTATTCTACTTGAATGAATTTATGGCTAGTCATAATGTGGCTGCATAGATTTATCCAAATGCTAAAATATGTTTCACTTGAGATCATTAATAAAAATGAATCGAAACATCTACATTAAAGAATATAGCTAGCCGGCCCCTCACCATGCATTTATAATCCCATTATTTCAAAAAATATCAGAAGACAATCTTAATTATTAAAAAAGAAAAAGAAAAATGAGTATGAAATTGATGATAGCTTATTTCCTCATCGTTATTGGTGGAATGATAGTCGTTAATGGGTCCATACCATCGAATGACATTATATTTTCCGGGCTGCCGCCCGCCGCCTATATCAAGCGGAGGATATTACGCCCGTTGCTACCAACACTTGAAAACCGCGACGGCGGGAGGAACGGTTCCATTCATCAAATGTTTGGATATAGTTTTAATGGGTATTTGCTTGAAATACGATTATTCCACAATCGATAGTGGTTGTTGCAAGTTGTATGTGCCTCTAGCTTCTGATTGTGTGAATAGATTGGTTGAGGAAGCCAAGGCGCGAAACGTTTGCGGTTCGAAGGAGCTCAATGATCTCACTGATGAGAGAGCCGAGAGTTTGCAAACACGTTGCATCCATTATCAACAGAATAAATCTATGTAGTCATATTATAGTTAGCTATAATTTAGTTCAAATAAGAGAAAAAATTGATTTATTTATAATTTTAAGTTCTAAATGACTTCTAATAGTTTAATATTCAGTTTACACAAATTTATGTTGATAGTATTTAAATTTTGAGGCAACAAAAATCTCGATACGGATAATAGGGTGAATATAAAGTTTTTTGCTGAAAGAATGAAAGAGTTATATATTTACACCACTTATGATAAAATTTAAGTCGAGAATATGATAATAACATAAAATATATGTTTATACTTCTTAAAATAAATAAATAAAAATTAACTAAATCGATTTATTTTTACATAGTTGATTGAATTATGACTAGCCATATTATGGCTAGCCAAAAAATTCATTCAAGTACAAAAAAAACTTGATTGATTTATGATTTTAAGTTCTAAATAACTTCTAATAATTTAAAATTTTAGTTTCTACATACTTATATTGATAAATTTGAATTTGGAGGCAATATAAGTCTCGATAAATATAATGGAGGGAATACGAAACTTTTTGTCGAAAGAATGAGAGAGAAAATTCATTTACGCTAATGAATGACATAGTTTAAGTCAAGAATATGATATTAACATTAATATATGTTTGTACTCTTTAAAATAAATCAAAAATCTAACTAAATCAGTCCATTTTCACATAATGCATCGAATTATGACTAGCCACATTATGACTAAATAGCATCACTCATAACTTCCAATCAGGGAAAATGAGTACATGTAACAATTTATGCTAATTTTACCATATTATCCTACGGATATTAATTAACTCGATCATAAGTTTTCCAATTTCAATATCAGATGTACACGTTATTAATTAATAAAATTAAATGCTAAATATGTTTCATTTGAGATCATTAAAAAAAATAACTGAATTGAATCACCTATATATAGCTTCGCCTTGCATATAAGAATCCCAATATTTCAAAAAACATAAAAATGAGTTGTAAATCGATCCTAAGTTACTTCTTCCTCGTCATTAATATTATTAGTGGGTTAATGATAATAGTTAATGCGACGCCCTTACCATACGACTACATCTACGGCCTGGGCCCACAATCTCCACCAGCTTCAACTGAAGCAGGATCATATCTTGATGAATGCTACCAACACTTGAAAACTGCAACAGCAACACCCTTCCTCAAATGCTTAGATATTGTGTTAATTGCTATTTGCAAAAAACACGACTATGCCACGGTCGAAAATGGTTGTTGTAACATTTACGTGCCTCTAGATTCGGATTGTCGAAATAGATTGGTTAAGGAAGCCAAGGCGCGAAATGTTTGCCAATCGAAGGAGCTCAATGATCTCACTGATCAGAGGGCCGAGGATTTGAGGACGCTTTGCATCCATTATTAATGAGACGGGACGAGATGTTGATTCTCTCCGTTTCAAATAAGTGTCCATTTAGAGTAATATGGTATGATACTTCCCATTTTACCTATATCATTAATGTAAATATTATTTATTTTAGATTTTTTATGCATTACAATTAGGGTTAAATGAGCAATTTATTATTAACGTTGCAATTTTTTTTTTTTTTTGCAGTATGAGACACTTAATTATTTAAATACCGATGGAGTATATTATAACAAGAGTGATATATATATGCATGTAGCAAATGTATAATACGACATGTTTACTAATATAGTGGGATCAATATTCTTTAAATCTAAAATCGTCATCCATGAATTGTTTTTTAAGTTATTTGTAGTTGAATTTCCAACTTTGCATAAGTTGTAATTGTAATTAGCGAACATTGTATGGCGAAAGACGGGAACACATAGTACAATCAATTTTTTTATTAGTAGTGCTATAGCTAACGCATTAAGTATCCAGTGTGGGTCTATATAAATTTTAAACGAGTTTTATAAATTACGCACTTATAAATCAAAGTAGCGGTCAACAGGCCGATTCCGATGCGGAACTGTGGCAGTAGACGGGCCAATTCCCAATTGTCGAGTATTGATATACAGATTATTTTACAAAGAAACATAGATGACTAATTTTTTAATCGGATTTGAAACAAGTACGGGTATATATATTTTATATTTTAAATTCTTTTTTATCATACTCTGGTGTAGATAATAATATTACTTTATTTTTATGATTTTATATTGGCCAAATGGCCTGTAAATTCACCAACTTTTGCCAAATTCCGGTTTAGCCACCGTGAAGTCGATTTTGGCGAATTAATTCCTGAACTCTCGATTTGATTTAATGTGCTATTGAAATAGGTTTCCGGCGACGCGGATGATGACATGGAGGTCGGAAAAGCCAGCGTGGACACGCCGGCAGTTTAAATGAAACGACGTCGTTTTTGCCTTCTTTAAAAAATAAAAATAAAATAGATTTAATTAAAAAATATAAATAAATTTAATTGAATTAATTTTTTTTTCTCTTTCTTCATTTCCACTACCAAATCCCTCTCTTCTCCGTAATCGGCTACAGTAGCAGTTAAAGAAAAGGTCATCGCCGCACTCGGATGTTCGCCACTCCCACCTCACGTAACCCGTGCCACCGCCGCCGTCGCGGCTTGTCATCCGCCTCCTCCGTTTACCCACACAAAACTAAGCCTTTGGCTTTCTCCCTTTTCCCCTATGTCTTTTATTTGATTTGATATTATTTATATCCCAATTCCACCTCTTTCTCCCTCTGTTCCAGCAGCAAATCCGACGCCAGCCAATGTTATTTCTTAAACGATCAATATTCGAACGATCAAGTTATTTCTTAAACAAAATATTAACCAGCTCAATCAACAACACATATCGGATATCCTGATATTTAATTATACACCCAAACCTAATTAGCAAATGTTATTTTCTTCTTAACTTATCACGAGGGAATTGTAATCACTTGTTAGAATATTCGATGTAGATTTCAAGATTTTTCAAATACAATTGCAAGAAAGTTGGCAACAGAAAATGATAAATTGGACTTAAGCAAATATATACTCTCTTTGTCTCATTCAATAAGTCATATTTTGCTATTTTGGGTGTCCCACTTAATAAGTCTCATTCTTATTTGGCAAGAATTAATACACTAAAACTCACTTTATGTCACACTCAAACGTGAATAATCTTGTTTACTTTATTGTATATTATTTTTCCACTCTACACACTTTAACATCAACAATAAAATACTACCTTAATCACACTCTTTATCATCTAACTCTCTTCTTTTTAATCTATGTGACCATTTCAAATGAGACTTATTGAACGAGACGGAGTGAGTACATTATTTCTCATTTACAAGAGAGATACAAATGATTACAAAAAAAAAAAATAACACGAGAAATACAAATGATTTGAGAAAAACAAAACAACAACAATAACAAGAGAGACACAAATGACAATCAAAACAAGAAGGCCTAAATTAATTAGGGCGTGTTCAATTGGAGGTAAAAAGGGGTAAAATGAGGTATAATATTATTTTACTCCTTTATATCTTGTTTGGTTGTGATTTAAGAAAAATCCGGGCAGGAACTTTTAATTTTCGGGCAACCCTTTTACCTTACCTGGAGTATAAATTTATACCTCCCATGTGTTTTAGATATTTTCTCCTTTATCCATCAATTTCATCCCAAGTGAATAAGATATAAACATTATGGTCCCCTAGAGAGTATAGATAATTATATTATCCTTCCAACCAAACAATATATTATAAAACGTGTGGTCCCCACAATGAAGTATAACTTTATATCTCATACTCCTCCCGTCCCACTCCAGTTGTCCTAGTTTTTTCTGGGCACGTGAATTAAGGAGAAAACAATTAATGGTAGAAAATGTGTTTAGTGGAGTTATTAAAGTGAAATAAAGTAGGTAGAGAGAGAGTGAATAATGAAATAAAGTGAGTAGAGAATGAGAATAATGAATGACACAAAAAATGAGGAGAAAAGTAGGTTGAAAGGTGTAGAGTGAGTGTAATTAATATTTCCAAAAAAGGAAGTAGGACAAATGGAATGAGACATCCGAAATAGAAAGTAGGACAGCTGGAGTGGGATGGAGAGAGTAATATTATCCCTCCATTTCGGGATATAATTTTATACTTCGAAGTGAACACACCCTTACAATTTCTCGAACACTTTATTTTACTCTCTCTCTCGGCTGCACAGTGGTTTGCCTTTGTTCTACTTCTCTTATTGCTCACCGTGTGAGCAGCTTCAGACCCGACTACATCCCTTTTTACTCCTGTCATCAACACATTGTTTGTTAGAGCAGGTGCAATCATATTTACGAAATACTATTAATCAATTTTGTTATTTGATTTCTAATTCAACAATCGGTTAAGTTTAATTTGTTTAGATGGATTGTTTTTTGGGTACCATCTTGCAGCAGGATGTGGAGATGGATCCAAAAATTTGATAATTTATCTAAGAGTAATATATTCGGTCACACGGTGGTCAGCTACACGTATAAGAAAAATGAAAGTTGACTGTAAAAATAGAAATAATCACATTTTCACCTAGAATTTATGCTTCCCTAATTAGGATATATTTTCATTTTCAAAATCTATATTATCATTTTTAACTTATGTGATTGACCACAGCATTACCAAATAGCACTACCCTCTATTATCTAAATGTTTGTTTTTTTCTCTTCTTACAAGGGGTTGTAGTATTTCATATTTGAATTTATTTAGGGAGACGGATGATGCATGGACAATAATGCCTTTCAAAATGATCCGCCGCCGCCTTTTTTATTTTATTTATTTTAGGCAGCTGTTATTGTCTAGACATCATCCGTCTCCTCAAACAAATTCAAATAGCAAACACGACTCCTTGACAAGAAAAAGAAAGGATGTAAAAATGAAGATTTAGATTTAAAACTATTCTATTTTTAGCTCCACCTCTATATCCAGACTCAAGACACTACACCCAATTGCTAACACATCTAAGCAAACTGAAAATATATTTTTATAACTTAGTAGGTTGAAAATCGGAAATAAAATAACAAAATCCTAAGCGATTAAATAGTAAATACGATATTGGAGACGCACCTACTATGAGTTCCAACCGTACGTTGATGACCTGGGTGAACGGGACCTCGTCGGGTCCCGAGGTGCTCAGACAGTGAGTAATAAGCATAAATAGATAGATAGATAGATATACAGATAGAGATTAAGTTGAAAATTAATTAAGAAGGCAATGTTACACTCAATAAGAACCAACTATACGAGATAATTAATTAATTAATTAATTAACTAGTGTGTTGCCCATCGAACATCGATGGGGAATCACTTTATATGATAATTTATAGGTAATTTTTTTTAAACTAATTTTATATCGAAGTGACAACATCTTAAGAATTTCTTAGAAATGTTACATATTATCAAATACTAATACAAAATAAAGTAAGGAAGGCAAAATTACTCGAGTGATTGTACCCGTTTTTTAAATCTAAAATCACTCAATTTATACTCGTCCCAAACTCGAATCACAATTTTTTAATATGTAGCCAGATTTAGGAATGTCAATGGGTTGACTACTCACTCGTCAAGCATTTCTCAAACTTGAACCCGTTAAGATTTTCTACATCCTACTCGTCTTAAATTTGATTGAAATATTGAAATTGACTTCACTACCCGAACCACCCTAAATCCGTCTTAAACCCGCTGTGTAATACCCGTCAGTTACCATCTAAAAAATTAAATACTTCCTCTAACTCACTAATATTGTCATCATTTCCTTATTTAGGTGTCTCACTCATATTGTCATCTTCCAAATAAAAAAAAATTAACTCTTCAAAGCTCTTCAAAATGATGAGACTTATCTACTTTCCATCTTTTTATCTTTATGCTTAATCTCCTGCCAAATAATAACATGATAATTTCTGTGTTGGAAGGAGTACTATAAAACAACTTTAAATAGTAATATATATATATATATATATATATATTTAAATTAAATTAAATATCAATTTAAAACTTTTAATAAAATAAATTTCAAAACAAATACTAACTAACAAAATATCCAATATAAGTGTTATACAGTTGAAATCTCATAAAATGTTTAAGTAAGATTACAATACTACTTATAAATCAAATTACATCATTTTCATCCCTACCAACCTGTTCAAAAAAGACACTTCATTGATTATTCGTAATATCTTGTCCTAAATCTGTTTAAAAAACAAACACCACAATGTAAATATTAATTACAAATAATAGAAATAATAAAAAATTATAATTAAAATATAAATGAAAAGAAATTTTATTAATTGTACCCGTATCTATACAATGTAAAAAATATTTATAAATTAATCTTAAACACACCTAAAAATTAATTATAAACAGTAAAAATAATACAATAATATAATTAAAATAATATTATTAAAACAATGTAGTAACTAAATCTACCATAATGTATTCCACCATCGGACATCAACTACCGAAATCTCCAATTTGGATGAGAATAAGGCATAAAATAAATGTATAAGAAAATCACGACTTTTCTGTTCAAGTGGAATGGGAAAAAGAATGCAACACACTTTGAAATTATTAATAACTATAATTACATTACATACATACATACATACATACATATATATATATATATATATATATATATATATATATATATATATAAGCATATAAATTGATTAGGGTAATGGAAACTCATAGACAATCATTTATGATCTCAATCTCGTCACATTTTCTTTTTATTTTTATACTTTATTAAAAGTGTTTATCTACTAAATATAGAATGACTAATATCTTTCATGGTAATTAATTTACATTAAGAATCAATTAATCAATATTTATTAGAGATTTATATAAAAGTGAGTTTTATTTAATTATCAATTAGTGTTATGTTTATTTTGTAGAAGATTTTATGTGACACTCCAATTTTTCGTTTTTAGTGGACTATTATCATGTCAATTGTCAAATTTTGGAAGGCCTAACTTTGAAAACATACTTCCATGTTACACATATAGATTAGTACTGAATATGAATCAAGAACAAAGATAGATTTTTTTTTTCTTGGGGGCATCATAATTCACTCTTAGTAACAACTAAATAATTATTTATTCTTATAATAGTAATTAGTAACTAAATATATTTCCCAACCCAACCCAAATAGATGATGTTGTTTGATAACTCTCAAAAATCATATCTTATATTAACTTGACATATTATGTGCTATAAGATAAACTGCAAAATCTAAAATAAAATATGTGAGTTAAATTATTAGGTATGGACAACAAAGTAAAATGCAAAATTATAAATATATATCTCATAATTAATATAGTACTATTTCTTAGTCCATGTATTAAAAGTCAACACATATTATAATTTGAATATATTTGTATTTTAATTCATGTATAGATTAATTGTACACATGTATGTCTTATGTTACATTATCATTTCTAGAAACAAAATATTAAAAAGAATAGATGTTAATATCTATGGCAGTTCGTGGTAGGCGAGAATCACAATCTCTATCCCTACTCATTCTATACAATTTATAAAAGAGAAATTGAATTGTTCATACAATAAAATAAACATTTTTAAATCCATCAACTAAGTATTTTTAGTCTGTCACAACTTTAATAGTTAATCTATTTAAAAATGGCTCTCTAAACCCTATTAATATCCACCATCATCACCTTCCACGTACGCTAATTAACTCAGCCTCCTACGACACCGCAATTTCCTCATATTGTTGAAGAAACACGGTCTTCGCTCATGCTCTTACATTTCAACCACGTCACTGTCCTCGTAGCCTCCTCCACTAAAATGGAATTTTATCACAGATCTATCCAAACTCGTATGGTAATACCCGCTAATTATCTAAAAATTATTTAAATTTTTAAATAACTAAGTATAACTTGTTAGAATAATTGATTAATAGTCTCATTAAAAGCCATAATTATAGAATAAATAATAATAATAATAATAATAATTTTGTGTGTACTTAATGTTTATTTTTTAGAACAATTAAGAAGAATAATAAAATCAAAGCGGTAAATTTAGTTTCGGCCCTAACCCTATTTTTCTTCGGTCTATTCGGACCGACTCATCCATTTTTTGCTAAATTGTTATCTATGTTTAATTGTCTTCCCTATTTAATAAGTTTGGACATTAAATTGAGCCAAACAAATTAATTGGGAATATAATATAAACATAGCTAACTAAATACAATCAGTTTAGACATTAAATTAGTTGATCTCATTTTATATTGCTATACTAAATAAACACTTAATACAAATAATAGATTGTGAGTATATGTTGTACCTAAAAGAACTACCAATACTTTGTTAAAAATTTAAAATAAAAATTACCTATAATCATGGAACTCCAACAAATTTTGTAATCATGGTGTAAAATACAAAAGTTCCTCAATTCATAGACGTTTCGATATTCACTAGAAGTGATCACTCGGAGCCAACGTGTAAAAGCTGCTCCTTCTTGGAAGAAATAGTACGACAAATTGAATAAACATTCATTTGGTTAATTTCTATATATGTTTTTCTTACCATACATCAATTCATAAATGCACGAAAATAAAATCTATTTAATCTTGATACCATGTTCTATACATGATCTCTAGCAAGAAGAGGCGAAGGCGGCCGGACTCAGCATTGTGGAGGCCGAGGCTATACTCCTCTACCATTTCTCGAGATCTTTATTGGAGTGGGAGCTGATACTTGTGGAAGAAGCACTTGTTGAGTTTAGGAGGGTTTTGGAGAGATAGTTGTGCTAGTCGTAGAGAGAGTTGTCGCGGTTGATGATGATGTTGCCCGTGTCGCCAACTACGTATCATAGAATATGCATTTTTGCATCTACAATTGTACGCATGGTAACAATAAGTAATTGTTCTTTCAAAAAATTAAAATAATACAGTGTGTATGTTAACACATTGTTCTTCCATACAAATTTGTTACTTTTTATATATACTGCTATATTCGATCGCATTGATTATTGCACAGAGCCAAATATATAAGTATTTATTTTAAAATGCAGAAGTTATATGGGCACAAATAAATTTAAATGGAAAATTTATTACTTGATTGACATGATTATGATTTTTGTAACGGCTAAATGTAATAGCTGGATTGAAAAGTATTAATGATTAATTATGATTTAATATCTAAATAAACTATTTCCAAAAACAATGAAATCAGTTTATATAAACGGAAAGGGCATAATATTGAGTGGAAAAATGAAGTTATAAACATGTTTATAAAAAAGTTAGATAAATTTTAAAGAAAATCTCTAGACTTGACACATTATGAGAATGAATGTGGTGCTTATAATATGTTTTGTTATTATTAATTGATTTTCAATTGGCAACATGATAGGAAATGGAGATTTACTCAATATGCACCGAAGGTCATGACATAAAAAAATGCTATAATGTTGCATTTATATATAAATACAACAAATGGTGTAAAGTGATAGCAAAAGTAACAATTAGTTGAATAGATAACATCAAAAATATATTAATCGTGATAGTCAAATAACTAAAAACCAAATCAATATCAAATGCATATCAATTGAGAATCAATGTATGGTTCCATAGTGCAATATAAACTTAAATCCAATTGAAAGAGTAAGATACGATAGTCCTGATAATGTCTCTAGTTAAAAAAGCAACAACATATAAGTGCATGACCACCACCAATAATCATAGTTATCCATATCCATACAGTAGAAGAATTACACACGAACACTAATGTATCAAATATATCCTAGCAACAAAAGAAACATAAATAAGATTTACCAAAATAGAATTTATCTAAATTAAGGAATCTTAATTTCATCCCCAACATAGATTTTTTTCTCTCTTATTCAACTCGTAGTTCGATGCATTGACCGCTTCTATCTTCAGATTTGATAATCGATCTTTATGCCAACATTCTCAGTGCAATAATCTCTTTTCTATCAACCGTAATTTCTTTGGTCGGAAAAGTAAGAACGAAAGATCACAAAGCAAGTGAAATGTGGATGAAGTTATTGTAAATTTCTGAAATATATAGGCATAAATAGTATAAAAAAACAGAAAAGTTGTTATTAAATTTAATATTTTGACATGAAATATGCTTTGTAACGGTTATTATTAGTTAATTGATTATAATTAGTTTAATTGTGATCTGCTATATTGTATTTCAATAGTTTGTAAGGTTAAGTAGAGATTTTAGATAAATAAAAAAAAAATTCTAATAATACCATATATGCATGAGAATAAATGTGGTGCTCCCTATCAACATTGCTATTATATATTGATGATGATAGTTGAAAAATCAAAATAAGGAAAACTTTATTAATTAAACGAGATTATTAATCGTGATGGACATCTATAATATAAACGAACCCTAATCGTCCCTAGTATAGGAACGTAAGAACGTAACTCGATGTCTGGGTTAAGTCAGAGCAACGTTGATAAAGTTCATCGGACCTCCGTTCAATGAGACTTTCATCGTCTTTGGCGCAAATATGTTTATCCTTTGTTTCTTTAACCAACAAATCTTGACATTCTGCAGAAAGAGGAATAAAATTATAGCAACAACCATTAAAGACTGGTTCATAGCTATTAGGCACACAAAAGGCCTTCATAATCGTATCCAAGCAATTAGAAGCTCTTAATTGTCTCGTGCAAGAATCCAAATCATAATTTTGTGCTTCCGATTTCTTCATTATTACTACGCTCATAACCACAATTAGGAAACTTATGATCTTAATATTCATTCTAATTTGATTTTGAGTTTCAATAGTTTTCTTTGTATATTAATGTTGAGTGCTTTTGACTTCTTAGAACATTATTCTACCAAACTAGATTGCTTTGCGTTTCAATTCAATTAAATTCTCGCAATTGAAACCTAAAGAATTGAAGTTTATGAAGAACGGCATATAACTGGCTCATTAAATAAACTAGTTTTAGCTAGCTATAATTAAATCAATTAATCAAACAGTACAAGACAATTATACTCCTTCATACCAAAGGAAATTATTATTTTTTTATACATGAATCAAACATACATCAAGCTTTATTCCATATTATGAAACAGACAAGCCTTATAATATTCTCTTGTATAGTGTATATTTATGTTTGATATAATAAGTAGGATCAAATGTCTCAACGAAAGGCGAAAAAGAAAAAAAAAATCCACACACACACACACTTTTTCGTTCAAATTAATGATCATCATGTGTTGAGGTCTTTTTAGCTTTAATTTAATTCCCAATTAAGAAAGGCAAATACTTGTGTGTGAATTAAATCTCTGCTTAATGATCATCATATCCATACTTCATGCTTTTGAATTAAATCTCTGCTTAAAATCAACTCATATCCTCTATTCCTCATGATGTTTCATCCTCTATTTCATTACCTAGATTTTTGACATTCGTCAGATAATTATATACCCTATTTGAATGGAATAAACCCTAATCAATGCCACATGTCGTTCAACCAATGAAAAGAGTAAAAAATGAAACACGAAATAGAATTGGGAAATCCAATTTGGCCGAAAATTAATGTAGCTATCTCTCTCTCACACACACACGCACACTTACGTTTTTGCAAGGAAACAGTTGAGGATCGGGGAAAGTCACAAAGGAAATATCATGCCATTCTAGGAATTCATAAATGTGATATGCCTGCCAGTGCCATCAACCATACATCACTAATAATTTTAAATTTTTTTTTTCCTACATATGCTAGTCCTATAGTAATTTTTTTTCCTATATATACTAATATATTATGTCACCATGTTAGAGATTTTTTTTCTTCAATAATGTGACAATAGTTAGGTTTGCGATTATTGTTTGTGACCCGTGAGCTAGGGTTTGTTTGTTTGGGAAATATCTATATTTATTTTGTTTGTAAACTGTAATAAAAGTACCTTTTACTTTACGTGGTAATTTCAGTATCTAAAAATTCGAGTCATTATATGTCCTCGCATGTGTTACTGCAATAGTGTTTTAATTATATGTGTACTTATATTTAACAACGTTTTAATTACAAAGTAGCCATCAGTTTATTAATGCTTACCTAAAATGAATTTGAAGTAATACATATAGGAATTACGCATTAATCACACCTAAAATTAGGTTAAGCCTTCTTTCCCCATATACTAATGTAAAAATTATTTCATAAAACGGGATAAGCATGGATCATGGTTGCTAGCTATTTCCTTCTATTTGTGGAATGAGAAGAAAAGTAATTAGGACAATTTGTAATTTGTACACATATATACTTCATGTATCAATGTAAATCTCTCTCTCTCTCTCTCTCTCTCTCTCTCTCTCTCTCTCTCTCTCTCTCATGCACGACTTTGCAAGGTACACTTAAGAATGGGACAAAGGAACAAAGGAATAATTATTAGATTGAAGGCATTTATCAAATGTGATGCTTCCCAATAATGCTACACCTTTCACCTATGTGGATGACGTACGTAATGTAAAACTAAATTATGTGTAACTTTTTTGTATTCATCGGATGATCATAGGGGCATTGTAGTTAAATCACAAGAGACGGTCACTCCGATATGATGGCGCAGACACCGTGCAAGGAAAAAAGAAAGAATAGAAAGCCTCAAGCTCATTCAAAAACTTACAATACAAGAAGTAAGGTTTCCTCGCATGCAAATATTGTTGTTGAAGATGCTTTGAAGTCGACAACTTTACAATATATGGATGAAATTATGAACAACATTAACTTGGGAAGTTGAATTTTTGAGATATGGTGCTAGGTTTGAAGTCTCTTTTGAGAAGTTGTTTGAAACAGTTGGCGTAATTTTCAAAGTTATCATTAGAGCCACTATATAGGACCTTTAATGAGCTGCCGATTTGTGACACCGATAGGTCGTTTTGTTTTCTTGTTCCTTTTTTCCCTTCCCCTTCCCCTTAGTTAGGCTTTTCTTATCCGGTTTCTCTTTTCTCTTTTTTTTGTAATTTTCTTTTGCTCCTTCTTAATAATAAATCTCAATTAAGTGTATGTCTATTTACATGTGTCACTACGTTCAACTTCTCCATCCTAAGGAATACGGTTGAAAAAAATAATTTAGATAAGATTATAAAAGATAGATATAGAATCTTGTACTATCAATTATCAAAAAAAATTGTACGTAGTAACGTAACTAACTAACTAACTAACAATAATGAACTGAATAAGAAAATCGGGGAATATAAATGTCTTTTTTTTGTTTTTTTGTTGAAGAACGGTGAATGTAAATGTTAAACGATTTAAAGATTGGATATAAAAGCAAAGGATTTTTTAGGATTTTTTTTGTTGAGGTGGAACGTTGATAATAGATGTGCATGACACGGAACCACCAATAAATATTTGGCCCGAATAATTTTGTGATATTTGTTGTTAATCTGCATAGAATGCATGCATCCCTGTTGCATCGATGGAGGAGGGGTCTTTTGTAATTGATATTCTCTCGTAGGGACTGGTTTGCAAGAGGCGGAAGGGCTTAGTTGCAAAGAGTTCAGAGACGGGAGGGTTAAGTTGCAAAGAGGCATTTTGAGTTAGCTGTTTTAATCTACACCGTTGGATTGGATGGTGGAGATGAAATCTGTTGTTAGAGTTAGTTATAACTAACTGGGCAGCTCGTCTTCTTCGTCGAGCTCGTGAGTTTACAGAGGTTAGAGATAGAATAGAAAGAGAAGTTTTCTGATTCGGGTTTCTTCCTTGTAATCGAAGTTTGATTGGTGAATAAACAAACACTCTTCTTGACCCGTGGATGTAGCTCCTTTGTGAGTGAACCACGTTACATCGTTGTGCACTTGTTCTTAGTTTGTTTCCATTTCTGTTTCGCGTTTACTACAATTGTTCCTTACAATTTGGTCTGAACAAAAACTCAATTGCAAGAACTAATTATTGATGTGACTTGTTTGGAGATATATATGCTATCATTTAATATATTTGGAATAAAAGAAAATTTCTAATTGTGAATTATGTCATTAGTTAATCTTAGTCATTATATACATACGACAATGTCGACCAAGACATTTTTCCATTGTGGGATATTCATACATCTGGACGTGTTAAAATCAGATTAATAATTGGCAATACGTCTATTCAACGTCTATTTATATTAATAACTTGTTATGAATATAGACAAGTAGAAACGAAAAACAGAAAACGAAGAGAACACAGATTTACGTGGAAATTTAAATCGGGAAAATTACAGGCAGATGAGAGCCTATATCTAGAAAGGTTACAATGAGCAACTTGAATAACATAAATAGCCAATACTTGACAAACATTGAAAACAAGAAAATAGAATATTCCGGCTACTGCACGAAATTTTTTGTCAGTGTAACACGCTCACAATTATGACAACTTAAATAATCGCATATATTCTCTTCGTTTTACGTAAGTGTTCCATTTTGAAGAAATTTTTGTTCATGTTTCAGTGTGTTAATTATTTCAAATTTACGAGTAAAATCAATTTTCTATTTTACCCTTATTCTTTTTTACTATTAAAAGTTGGCAAATGAAAAATGAATTCACTGAAATTAAATTATGGGTATAATGTAAATTTTCATACTTAATTCCTTTTATGTGTATACTTTTTGTTTTTGTAAATGACACTTAAGAAAAACGAATCTGATCAAAACAACCGTAAGTGCTACCATATAAGAGAGAGAGAGAGAGAGAGAGAGAGAGAGAGAGAGAGAGAGAGAGATTTAGTCTGGGGAAATTTTAGGTTGTCATACTTAACCACAATAATGGTGAATAAGAAATGAGAAAGATAAAGACAAAAATTCATATCCAGTAAGCTCACTTGAGGCGATAAATATAGTATGTTACTTGATCGGATTAAAAATTCAATGAGGTAGGTATGGGTCTATGTACAAGTAGTTTAATTGAGAGAGAGAGAGATGTATCATGAAGTCACATATTAGGCCTAAATTAATTTGGGGTAGTAATAAATAGACAAAATGTCTTAGACAAAATAAGGATATTTTAGTTATGTTACACAAATTTAATCAATACCTTCCATATTTCAGAAAATCGAATTTTTTTAATGTACTTAATTACTTACCCTTCCGCCAATTAAGAATTAGAATAGCAACATTTTAATGTTAATAATATATTATACTACCATATATGTTATCTGATTGATCATTAAAAAATTAAGTAACTAATTCATCCAATTTATTCCCTAAATTCAGCAAATTACCGAATATAATTAGATTTATCCCCAATTTATTTCCTAATTTTTTTAGCATATTATTTATTTGTAATCATGACTGATAAATCCGTGACTCGCCTTAGTTTTCTAATTGCAAATTTAGCCTTCATTTATCTTCAAAAAAAATTGACACTCAAAATAATTTTTTCCGTCAGTAATGTAATGCAAATAGGAATACGAATGTGTAACTAATTTATAGGAAAAACAATCATATATAACAAAAACATAAATATATGTGCACATATTGTTTGTAATATAATATTTTTCAATAAAATCTCTAATTAAAATTAAATTTAAAATTTAATCATTCGGTTGCCAAAGTGAAGTTCATTAAACCCGATTATCAATAACTTGAAATATGATTACCTTAGCCATCAACTTGAACTAAAAAACGGATAGTGCAAAATTGTTAAATGAGAACAAACACAATATAATTTCAGTCAATAAGATCCAATTATAGGAGATATTAATAGTTGAAAATCAAAGTATGGCAAAAAGTTTATTTATTAAACGAGATTATTGATTTCAATGGACATATATCATGTATACATAACGTATATGAACTCTATTGTAGAAACCCTAGGAATGAGATTCGATCGAAATCTAAGTTAACTCGACGCAACGCTCATAAAGTTCATCGGACCTCCGTTCAATGAGACTTTCGTCGTCTTTGGCGCAAATATGTTTATCCTTTGTTTCTTTAACCAACAAATCTTGACATTCTGCAGAAAGAGGAATAAAATTATAGCAACAACCATTAAAGACTTGTTCATAGCTATTGGGCACACAAAAAGCCTTCATAACCGTATCCAAGCAATTAGTAGCTCTTAATTGTCTCGTGCATGAATCCAAATCATAATTTTGTGCTTCCGATTCCTTCATTATTACTATTCCACTCATAATCACAATTAGGAAACTTATAATCTTAATATTCATTCTAATTTCGATTTTGAATTTCAATATTTTTCTTTATTTTTCTGACGTATTCGGGCATTGATGTTGAGCGCTTTGGCTTCTTATAGCAATATAGATGGCTGCGTTTCAATTGAATTAAATTCTCGCAATTGAAATTAAACCTAAGAAATTTATGAAGAACAAAATATAACTGCAGGCTCATTAAATAATCTAGCTTTACTCTTGTAGCAATAGTTATAATTACAAGACAATTATAACTAAATGTATATGCATAATGTAGAGCATGTAACTAATAAAATACGAATTATGGGATGGGTTAGTATAAAAACTATTCCTCTTGTGAGAACTTGAGAATCATGCTTAAATTAATATGTAGTTATGCTTTTTAAATCTATATATTGTCATGCTTAATACGATTCAAACTTTTTTTTGTATTAACTATTGATGCTTAAATAAATTCATGTTTAAATCTATATATAAATTCATGCTTCAAATAATCACAATAATAGATCATACAAATTAAAGATCAATGGTTCAGATTGATTCCTAGTTCTCACACTAGAATTGGTTTTAATTTATATGAACCGATTCTTACAAATTACATTACATCTAGATCTCTAATTTTGTATTTAACTCTTAGTCGTTTGTAGATATAACTTCAAACATATATACATATTGGAATTGCATGAGAGGTGCACATATATTATCAAATAAATCGTTATATCGCCATATAAGTGGGCTCTCTACACCATTCAAAAGGTGGGACCATACTTACATTCTTATTACATATAGTCGATCGAATCTTAAGTGTATATTTCTTCTAAAAAAAGAAAAGAATTTTAAGTATATTTCAAGAACAAGATTGTTGATACTTAGACGGAGAGATCAATGCAACAGAATCTCGATCGAAAAACCAGTCGCTAAAGGCCTCCGATATCGTCTGTAAATAAAGAAATAATTAATTCAAGTAACTATACAAGCATTATTAAAAAATAAACAAATTGCTCAAATGTTAGCATTAATAAACTATATAAATACTATATATTTTGTATTGAAGAGATACAAATAACATAAAAAGTGAAACTCACCCTTTTTCCCAATTTGAGAGTAGAATTTCGTGCCCAATAATTATCAACAAATGCGACAACATGAGAGAAGCAGGCATGGATGAATAGACCCTTCGATGGATTAGAGGGAATTTCTCTAATTGCTTCTAGAAACGCCTCTCCAAATTCTGTCACTCCATCCAAATTCAAAAACTTAATTATTAATAAATAATAATAATAAATTAATTATAAAAAAAATACATTTGTTTAGTACACATATATATACCCTTTATAAGCTCTTGAGCATCGGGACAATTGGTCAAATTCCTTACACAAGTTAACCATCTTTCCCTATCAGTAGAATTTGGAGGTACCAAATTGTATACAACCTAAAAGATGGAGCATTTAATTTCAATGTTAAAATAACTATTTTTAACTAACTAATTAAATCATACAGTTAACATTTTCAGACTTAAGTTGCACCACAATTCTTTTTCTTTTTTAGCCGACCACAATGTGCGGTTGGCCGCCCGATCGAGAGTCCGTCCCAATAATTAACTCTTCATCTTTTCAGTTTTATTATAATCATACTTATGCTAGCTAGCTATAAAGCCTATAATATGGTTGGATAATGATATTCGGCCACAGTGTGGGTAGCCACACGCGTAAAAAAAGGAAAGTTGAATGTAAAAATGGAAATAATTACATTTCTCACTTAGGGTTTATGCTTTCCAATTATGCTATATTTCTCTTTTCAAAACCTATATTACTATTTTTAGCACGTGTGGCTGGCCACAGTGTAACCCAATATCATTACCCAATATATTTATAATTTTTTTCAACAATTTGAGGAATATTCTTAGTTTCTAATTTCATCAATACGTACCTGATAGTAGTCAAAGGCACTGTTTAATAAAAAGAGTGGAGTTTTGACGTCACCGACTAAATACTCCGGAAAGAGGCACTACAAAGTTATTCAAATATGTAGGTAATAACCATAATAAAGTTATCAAAATTGCGATTAATTTATTTTTTTAATTTAGACATATACATATATAAAAATACTTAAACTAGATACTTATATTCTAATTAATCATACCAAACTTGGATTGATTCTGTTTGTGCACGTCGTTGGCAGGAGGCTGGATATATTCTATACTCCAAGAAAATAATAGGCAGAAAGATAATTAGTTATATTGTCAACACCAACAAAGGAAAAGTTAACAACATATATGTAATAATTAGTTGAAACATTTAAGTTTCTTTACATTTTGTATTTTCATTCAATATATTATAAATACTCAATTTAATGTCTACAAGAGGAAAGGAGTTATACGTACGTGGAGCATGATGGTCGAAGCAAAAAATTGCTCTCTATGGTCGGCATTAGACACATTCTTTCTAGTATAGATATAGTATGTATTAGAACACAATAATTACATATTTAAAAGAAATCTCAGCTAAAATTATAAATAAATTAAAAGTACTCACGCTCGAATGAAGAAACCAGCATCCGAAAAGCATTTCACCCTCTTGACATCGGGGAGGCGTGCTCGGAAATCATCACAGTGCAGTATCGCCGCCAACCCTCCGGCCGATCTACCGGCCAGTATGGCCTACACGTACATATAATTAATTAAGATTATATATATAATCATAAGTATTAATTTAATTAATCACAAGAAAATTAAATTAGGGATCTATCTACATTATCTCCATGCCCCATTCCTTTCACCATAAGGTCTTCTACCACGGCATAAAAAATCCTTGACCCTCTAAATTGGAGATTAGATCCCTACAATACAACATCAACATGCATGATGAATTAATTAAATTAATTAACACATAAATTAGCATATTTTATATGCATTAATTAATTAAATAAAGAGAGAAAGCAAACTAATTATCAAATTTAATTTTTATAGATTCTTACCAGACTATCAGCGGCACTGTCTCCCAGAAAAGATGATTGGTCGCAGTAGACAACATACACTCTATTCCAGTTGTAGAAGTCTGAAATTTATACTTAATTATATTTACATGTATAATATTTATACTACTAATATATATAATTGGAAAAAGCAATAAATTGAAATAATCTATTGGAATTAATGCTAATTAGTAGAATAATTAGTACCTGGGTTGATGTCTTGGCGGGAGCTAAGCATCCCAGAAAAGTTGGTAGGTGTGATGAATCTACTACTCCCTAAAGTGGTAGTTAGGTTGGCTTGGCAAGCATCAATGTTGGAGCACCATCCACCTCCCTAAACAAAGATAATAAAAAAAATATTAATATGATCAAAATTCAAATAAGTAAAGAGAATATTAATTAAAATGAAAGTGAGACATTATCAACTGATCGGAGGGAGTAGGAAACGAACCATAAGAACAACGAGCCAGTTCGTGACTCCAGATCCGGCTGCGTAATGGTAGCCGGCCGGTGACCCGTCCATGCAAACTGGATTAATGCATAATGTTAATTATTAGTGTGTTTGGGATCATGAATGTGTAATGAATTAAAATGGAAAAATTAATTAATATTTAGCTAGGACCTGCTCTCCTTTGAACTGGGTCGTTCACCGGCGTAAAAGGAACCAAGTCACATACTACGCAGGGAGCAAGAACCAGCAGTAGACCACATATGCTCATCATCTTGAGAGAGAGAGAGAGAGAGAGAGAGAGAGAGAGAGAGAGTATGGTCGGGATGCAGTAACCACACTGCGAAATGCATTTATAAACTTAATTAATGTTTAATTTCTACATTTCTCCTAAAAAAAATGTTTAATCCGGCATTATAACTTCTTTAGCCAAAGCAAAAAATTTGGCATCCACACAATCAGACTTGAACATGCATAGCAAATTGTGCCAAACAATAATAATAATAATAATTTGAGATTGACGTAGGCTCACTAAGGAAAAATATTCCATAACTAGGTTTTAGGTTAGGATTATAATTTCATAATTTTCACCCAAAAACATAACATGATGAGAAATCAGAGAATGTTGGATAGATACTGTTACCTAATTAATTAACGATGGACATTAACTTTGAAAGTGGTGACTATATAATTAATGGGATATTTTAAAATACAATAACGACAAACGGACAACCGTTGTCCGAACAACTACCGATTTTAGGCTTGAAAATCGATCCAACTAATATTATTTAAAATCGCCGTTTTTTTTTCCTGAAAACCACTCCAACCAATTCCTTACACCCATCATTTTAATTTTTGTAAATAATTTTATTAATTGATTATATTATGTAGGCATATCTAATTTGATCCCTCAAAATTAGGTAATCAAATAATCTTCCAAATTACATATTGCTATTATTTTTTCATTCGATTTTTTTTTACATCACGTAGTTAGGTAAATAGGGAGAGGAATATCTTGTTTTCTTAGTGAGCGCATTAGTGAGAGCAAGAACAAAGTTTCTAAGTCTTCTTCCCATTAACTGACAAAATTCTCAAATAATAATTCTGTAATTTTCCCCTCTTGAGAATTAGTTATCAATTGCTATGATAGATGTAATCTACACTTTGTATTTAGCCAAGTCACTGACTGATTTGTTGACAAAATCATCAAAACAACGACTTCATAAACCCAAAATCCTCGAAGCTAAAAACTAATTCAGAAGCTTATGTATCTAATCGTTGATTTTCAATTTTTTTCGCGTAAAAATTAATATACATTAATTTTATATTTATTTTAGATATTGCATCCTTTATTTAAATTTTATTTTTAATTTATTGAATTTCCAATATTTCGTGAAAATATTTTAATTACAAAATTATTTCATAAAATATCTCTATTTCTTATTATCTCTTTATTTCAAAAAATCATTAAATAAATATATTGATTTTATTTCCTTCATATTCTAATTTTTTATAATTAAATAAATATATCGATTTCATTTCTTCCATATTCGATTTTGTTAAAAATATCAATTTTTTACGATTTTAAAAATACCATAAATTTGTGAAATTATTATGGATATGATTGAGATTAATTATAGAATAAGTAGATTTGATTTGATTTTCACAATTCCAATAAAATCACATAATCAATCCCTTAATTAGTAGTGTTAAGCACAATAGTGTAATCTATAAAATACGATTAAATTAATGTATTAATTCGAAATTAATATATATTGTAATTTGACTAATATAACCTTATTATGTCTAAAACATTATGTCTTAAAATTATTTTCTTATAACCTTAGAAAAATATCATTAAATGAATATGTTGATTTTATTTCCTTCATAAAATAATTTATTAGAATACTATCGTGACATAATATAATTATTAATTTTCATATTTATTTTAGATTTTGAATTTATTGAATGTTTAAAAAAAATTAAAAAATTATTAGTTAACATATTATTTTCTTAGAATATCACTATTTGTACTTCTATAAATGATTATCTATTTATTTAAAAGAATACCATTAAATAAGTAGATTAATTCGATAAACCCTCCATATTGGAAATTATTTAACAGAATTAATATTTATGGATTTTTTAATTTTCGGTTTATTTATTTCTTAATTATACACCAAGATTTTGAAATTGAAAATATTATGTGGACTATATCAATTGAAATCGTGCTTTATTTTGAAATTGACATTATAGGATGTGATAGAGATTATTATGGATATAATTAAAAATTAATTATGAATATGTAGATTCGATTGATTTTAAAATTTTTAAATCAAATCATATAATCTATTCCTTAATTAGGCTAACGATAATAGGAGAATCTCTGAAAATAAATTATATTAATTAATTAATTCAAAAATTATTAAATATATAATTTGACTAATTAATTGATGATTAATTGATGATTGTGAAGAGCATCAAATTTTGCTCTTGAAAATGGTTGAAATCTCACTATCCGTCATCTTTTTATCTCGACACGTAGGATTGGAGCTCGCACCTTGTATCTAGCTGGGAAAAGTTTATCTGTTTTCTTCCCCTCTTTCTTTACTTTTGTTTTTTGGTTGTGATTCATCCCAAATATTTCAAAAAAACATCGACAACATTTCAAAATTTATATTAAAAAAAATGAATTCCAAATTTAAATTCATAACTTACTTACTCATCATTAATTATATTAATGGGGGATTAATGATAGTTTTTGGGTATGACTGCATCAACCTGGGCCCACAATCTCCACCTGCTTCTACTCAAGCATGATCATATGTTGATGAATGCTACCAACACTTGAAAACTGCAACAGCCCGCCCTACCTCAAATGCTTGGATATTGTTTTGGCGGCAATTTGTTTAAAATACGATTATGCCACGGTCGAAACCGGTTGCTGTAACATTTTCGTGCCTCTAGATTCCGATTGTCGAATCGATTGGTTAAGGAAGCCAAGGAGCGAAATGTTTGCGAATCGAAGGAGTTCAATGATCTCGCTGATGAGAGAGGGCCGAGGGTTTGCGGACGTTTTGCATGCATTATCAATGAGAAGAGACGTGACGCAGAAATATATTTATGGAGGTGCTTGAATAATTAAAAGGTTTAAGAAAGAGGTTTCATTATTGAAAATTAAGGTAAATGTGTTGAGAAATATATGCTATAAAACTTTCGATGTGATTATAATGCTAGGGCACAAGCATGTGGCAAATCATGATAATTAATTTGGTATGTATATATGCAATAATACAAATATTAAGAATTTACTCTTTAAATGTAATATATTGATTTCATGATGCTAATTCCTTGCATATATAGTAATAACGTATTTTTTATGAGTATAACATTGTTTTATACTATAACGTAATAATGCTTGACCTATATATATACTAATTATTAATTAATTAACATTGTGGAAAATCGACATTTCCTATGAGCTTCACCGTAGCACGATCGAAGTACCAAGTGCTCACAGCCTGCAATATAGTCTGCGAAAATAAAAACAAATTATTGATTAAGCTTCGTTAATTAATTAGTACTAATTAAGTACAATTAAAACATATAAACATATAATTAAGTAAAACTAACCATATTTTGTAATTTGATGGTCGAGTTAGGGTTCCAATACGGATCAATCGTAGATTGTGTATCCGGTTCTGACGTCGTAACGGTATGAACCAAGCATGGGTATATGAACAAACCCCTTGATGGATTATCGGGAATTCCCGTAATTGCATTCAAGAATGCCATCCCAAAATCTGTTTTCATTAAGATCCGAAAAATTAGTTAAATGATTAAGCATAATTGCTCAAAAAAAGTGACAGTCAGTCTTGCGATCCTTTGACTTAGGATTAATCAGTTCTATTTCTAGATGGGACATATAACAGTGGTAGAGTGTCACCTTGACGTAGTGGAAGTCATCAGTTCAAACCCGATTATTTTGCTTAATTACGTACCCTTAATAAGTTGTTTTTGAGTAGGTGGGGAACTCGTCAAATTGCGCAACCCATTATGCCATCCTAGCCAATTAGTAGCGTTTCGAGGTACTAAGAAGTTATCAACCTGAAATAATTAATTAACAAATTAATAATGGTCCTAATTATTAATTAAGCTTAATTAAAAGTCTGCACATGAATTTGCCGTACAAGAAGAAACAATATATAATTGACGATGGTTAAATTTTATCAATTTTGCCATTATTAAATATAATTTAAATTTATGCTCTATAGGTTAATGATGCAAATGTTGACTTAAAATGATAATTATATGCATCGCAAGAAATTATTTTATCTCTAGAAATAGCAAATTAAATAGATGAAAATTGAAGTACCTGCATCAAATCGAATGCACTATTCAAGAGGAAAAGAGGAGTTTGGACATCCCCAACCAGATATTCGGGAAATAGGCACTACAAAATTAATGAATTTAATATATAAATAATTATAGTGCTATTTAGTCACACAAATTAAAAATGATAATATAGGTTTTGAAAATGAAAATATGTCATAATTGGGGAAGCATTATAAACCCTAAGGGGAAATGTGATTATTTTCATTTTTCTTACGTGTCTGGCTAGCACTGTGTGACCGAATAGCTTTATTGAAATAATTAAATATCCAATTGCTTAAATAAAATTCATAATGAACACAATACTAAATTTAAGCCACTTACCAAACTCGGATCTCTTTTACATGTGCATGACATAGGCAAGAAGCTGGATATATCCTATATACAAATAATAATAATAAAAAATCACTCGTATTATAAAAAAATAGGCATTGGTTTTTGTAATTTTTTCAAAGATCGAACAAATTATCAACTATTTAAATTCAATAAATAAATACATGGAACATGATAGTCGATGCGAAGAACCCTTCTCTATAGTCGGCATTAGGAAGATCCTTTCTGTACATGTACAAAATTAAGAATATGATTAGTGATTGTACGTTAAAAAGTAATTAACTATTCGTTCGAATATACGTACGCTCGAATGAAAAATCCGGCATCGGAGATGCATTTCACCCTACTGGCAAGTGGTAGGCGTGCTCGAAAATCGTCGCAGTGCAGTATTGTTGCTATACCTCCGGCTGATCCACCTGCAAGGATAGCCTACAAAAAGAATGCAAGAATAATTATAATTTAACCAAATAATGTATAATAATAAATTAATAATAGTACATATATACATTATCTGCCCAATCTAATCCTTGTGGAAGGAGGTCACCTATAAGTGCATCAAAAATCCGAGACCCTCTGAATTGGAGTTGAGGTCCCTAAATGAAAAATAAATGGATTTTAGCAGATTCCAAATTAAATAAAATGAAAATTAAATTAAATCTTATAAATCTTACCTGACCATTAACCTCAGTATCTCCGAGAAATGATGCTTGATCACAGTAGATAACATAAACCCTATTCCAATTATGAAAATCTGAAATTTACAATGTGAGTATATAGTTGAATAAAAGGCTGCCAAAATATATACTTTAATATATGTGCATGCATGCATTATAATTATTTACCCGGGTTTATATCTTGGCTCGGGCTAAGAATCCCGGTTAGGTTTACGGTAAGCTTCGGGTCGACCCGACAGGTGAAGTTCTGTTGGATTGGCATGCATCATTGTCCGGGCACAACCCACCTCCCTAAACAGAGGATAATTGAATAAATCAAATTGAATCACAAGAAGTCTATACTATTTTCTCTAATTATCAATAAATACTTTTAACATTATTATATTATATTATATATATATATATATATATATATATATATATATATATATATTGACTGGGTTTTTCTAAGTTAATCTATTGCAGCAAGGGGTCATTTTAGAAATGTGACTAAAGCATTTAATTTTCGCAAAGCAGCAACAGGTTGTCATAATATTGTAGTAGCTTTTTTCATCATTGTGAAAACAAGTTGTGAAAAATCAGATATATTAAGGACTTCTAGATATTATTTTGATCCCTAGCATATTATATTCCATGAAAAACCTAGAACGATCTAAAATTATTTAGAGTTGGACTCCGGTGCATATGCGTGCACTGTGGAACAACTACCCGACCCGGTCAACCTACCTTTTGACTTTTTCATTTTTCTTTTTTTATTAATTTCAAATTTTTTTTTTTCAGTTCCGTCTTTGCTCTGATTACTAATATAAAAATACTCGTACTGGCAACAATATGGATTCTTAGGCTCTTTCCGAAACCTTCGGTTTTCCTCGCTCGACTCTTGACAAAAGAAAAGGAGGCAAAGAAAAAAAAGAAGTAGCAAATAAAAAAGAGGGAACAAAAACTGGAAAAAAAGACGCGTGAGATACACGTGCGGCGCGTGCATCTCACGCGTGGATCAGCGGAGCGCGTGCAGATCGGCACGGTGCAGAATATGCACCCAAGTTTTCGCCAATTATTTATAAGCATATGACATGAAATTGCACATGCATTCACTTTTTCAAAATATAAGCATAAATTATCATGGAATAGATCGATATAAGGAGAAATATGTTACATTAAAGGTATCTTTGAAACTATTGTTAATTATTTGACATTAAAGGTTTATCCAATTAATAAAATATAAACAAAATTAGCTAGATTAGAGCAAGAATTAAAGATTAACCTTGAGATACACGATCCAATTGTTTGATCCATCTCCGATTCCAGTAGCTAGATAGTACCCAGCTGGGGATCCATCCATGCAAACTGAAATATAAAATATATAATTTATATTTATGTGTATTTATCTGAAATAATAATAATAATAATAATAATAATAATGATAATTAAAAAAAAAAACTATACTAATAAGTGTGCATATGCAAACCCGCTCTCCTTTCTACTGCATTGGCGACAGGAGTAAATGGGACCTCGCCGGAGATGATGCTGCCGACGTTGCTAGCAAAAATTAGTAGAGACACGCACCAAAACAAATAAGTGGCCATCAAGACAAGTGTAGTAGGGCAAGACATATACCTAGAGAGAGAGAGAGAGAGAGAGAGAGATGTTTATGCAGCGAAAAGAGAGAATTAATGGGGGCTATTTATAAAAGAAAAGTGAAGTCAGGCGGCCATACATATGAAGAGAGGTAGGGGGGAGAGAGAGAGAGAGAGAGAGAGAGAGAGAGAGAGAGAGAGAGGTGGCAATTAATTAATCACAAACCAAAGCATATATTATGGGAGTGCTTGTTTAATTAGAATTAGAATGGACAAGTTATATAAAATGTAATACGGAAATGATTTATAGACACCAAGTGTCCAAGTGTATGGTATTTTGTAAACAAATTGCCATTAAATTAGGTTTATTAATTTTCCATAATATGCGGTTATTTGAAAATGGATGATCTATACTTTAATTACCACCAAATTAGAAGCTAAGGTTGAAAGTTAATTCAAATTCTTTGAATTTTCAAATTTAAAATTCGACTTCGAGTATAATTTTGGAATGTATTTTTGATTAATAACTAAGGTTGAATGTATTTTTGGTACTTCCGTCCCACAATCATAGTCCGGTTTCTTGCCGACAACTCAATCTATCCCCAGTCATAAGTGGGGTTCATTCACATACAACTCAATTTATTAACGATCTAAACTACTCAATTAATTAGTAATCAAGTAATTAACCAATTACCTAGACCGTAATGAATTAGAACTAACACATCGGAAATACTAGCATATATGCCTCTATTATGCTCAGATTAGATCTCTCGAGTTTATTGATTCATATTCAATTAAAAAAACATTGCTTATTTGAAAATGTAATGTATGTCAAAGATTGATATTAAGGGAAAAATTAATAAGAAACAGATACAACAAAATGACTTAGATTTTTTGCCTTTATCGTATGAAGTGAGCTTACTGGAAATGGGTTTTTGCCTTTATCTTTCTCATTCACCATTAAAGTTGGTTATCATATATATTCTTCCTTTATTTTTTTAAGTGTCTTTTTGAAAAATAAAAAATATATATTTTGAAAAATAAAAAATATATATATATATATATATAGGAATTAAGTATGAAAATTTACATTCTACCCATAGTTTAAGTTCAATGAATTAATTCTTCATATACCAACATTTGATTGTATTTTTTTTTTATATCGTGGGTTCCCACGATATAAAAAAAAAATAAAGAAACGAGTAAAATAAAAAATTGATTTTACTCTTAAATTTGAAATAAGACTCAAACATGAACAAACATTTCTTTAAAATGGAAACTTACACAAAACGGAGAGAATTTATACGATTATTTAAGTTGTGGTGATTATTAACATGTTAGACCGGAAAAAAAGTTGTGTAGGAGCTAAATTCTTTTTTTTTTTTTCAATGTTGTCAAGTATTGGTTGCTTATGATCGCACATGAAGTTAATATATGTATATTTTATGTAATAGAGAGATCATTAGTTCAATCTTTTGTTTCCCACCTAAAAAAACGTTACTAATTATATAATAATTATATAAACGTTGAATAGCCGTGCCCATTATGTGTTTCTATTATTTTAACACGTTGTGATGAACGAATATCCTACAAAGAAAAAATGTCTTGGTCGACATTGTCGTATGCATATAATGACTAAGATTAATTAATGTCATAATTCACAATTAGAAATTTTCTTATTTTAAATATTAAATGATATATATCTATCTCCAAACAAGTCACATCAATAATTAGTTTCTTGCTATTGAGTTTTTGTTCGGAACTCATGGAAACGAGGGCAATGAACGTATCCCAACCAAATATTTGGTTTAGAGTCACATCAATATAATTATATCAAGAGGTACACTCACATGCCGCAGGTTGCGTGTTGTGCACCCGTTTTAATTTTCAGATTTTTTTTTTCCGGCGGAGCTGACTCTGAATTTACAGTTCCGCTTTCGCTCCGATTACTAATATAAGGATAATCGTCGGCAAATAATTTGGACTTTTTCGGCTCGCTCCAAGGCTTTCGACTCCCCTCGCTCGAATCTCGACCAAAGAAGAAGTGACAAAAAAAACGAAGAGGCATACAAAAAATGGACGGGAAAAAATGTTGATTTTTTAAAAAAATTGAAAAGAAAAAGAAAAACTGAAATAAAAAAAGCTGAAATTAAAAAAAATCGAAAAAAAAACACTGAAATTAATAAAAAGAAATCGAGAAAAATACGGGGACGTGCACAACACGCGCCATGCGTGGGAAACGCGAGCGTATTGTGCATGCGCCACTTGCGGTCGCACAACTTGCGACACGTCGCACGCAAGTCTTTGTCTTATATCAACGTTCCACCCAAGAAAAAAATTTCCTAAAAATTCCTTTTCTTCTATATATCTTTTAAATCGTTTAACATTTACATTCACTGATTTTCTTATTCAGTTCATTGTTGTTAGTTAGAGTATGTCAATACGTACATAAAATTTTGATAATGATATGAGATTATATCTATCTTAGTATCTTTTATATAATTTTATCTAAATTCTTTTTTTTCAACCGTATTCTTTAGGATGGAGAAGTTGAACGTGACTTATGTAAATAGACATACAAAAAAGCTACACATGATTTAGTGAGTATTTGACTAAGCTTAAAAGCTCCTTAAAATAACTTATAAGCTCCTAAATTCTTAATAATGAAGAACTTATAAGCTATTTTAAGGAGCTTAAAAGCTTAGCCAAACACCCTTTTAATTTTACACAATTTTACCCGCCATGCATTCGCGTACGTCATCCACATTGGTGTTAGATGTAGCATTATTGGGATGCATCACTTTTAATAATACTATTAATAAAAATAATACTCTCTCCGTCCGTTCAATAATTTCCATTTCAAATGGGCACAGAAATTAAGAAGAAGAGAGTTATGTGATAAAGAGTGTGATTAAGGTAGTATTTTATTATTGATGTTAAAGTGGGTTGGGTGGAAAAACACTGTATAATAATGTAAACAATACTATTCACCTAGGTTAGTATATTAATCTTTTCAAAATAAGGAAATAAGACTTATTGAGTGGGACATCATAAATGGCAAAATGAGACTTATTGAACGGGAGGGAGGAATTAATAATAATAATAATAATAATAATAATAATAATAATAATAATAATAATTTGAAATTTCAATAGGAATAATAAAATGTATGTACATCCCATTCATACCTACCTTCTCGGCCTACAGCCTACTCTCTCTCTCTCTCTCTCTCTGTGTTTCTTTTGCTTTTCTAGGGTCAAAATTGGATCAGGTTCATAAAATTAAGCTCGTTTTAAAAATACTTTGGCCTGAAGAATAAATACTTTTTGGACTTTCGGCTAATATAGAATAATTCTAATAAGGGTAATTATAAACACAACCCCCCATTTCTCTCTTTTATAACTCCCGATTTATAAATATAATAAAAATATTAATAATTTTACTAATTTACCCTTATAATTCTCAAATTGAAGTCCTCTTCATCTGCTCATAGCCCTCAAAATCTGTAGAAATAAAACCATGATGAGATTGAGCAAGTGTACAGCCTCTAGCTAGTTGAGAAATTAAATTTCAAATTGAGCAAAGTTCATTTCTTCACAACATTGATTTTCTTTTGCCATATCAAATTTATGTCAAATTGTTCCACACAATCTAGATTTCTATTACGAATAATGTCAATGAAGTTTTCCCTAATTTTATACATAAAAAACATCAATCCTAAAGCAATTAGGAATTTTGTCCCCTTGCCAAATTCTACAATTGCACAACAAAATATTATTGAATCAATTTATACTACATAATGTCGAGAGATGCTCTAGCTGCAATATTATGATTATCTCTAGAGATGAATATTTAATTAAAAACAGATTAGAGTGGACCTGAATTGCACAAAGAAGAATAAAAAATGAATTTGATGATAGCTTCTTCCTTCTTCATAGTTATAATAAGTGGAATGCTTGTTAATGGGCTGTACCATCGAATGACCGTATATTTCCCGGGCTGCGGCTCGATCGCACGTTGCGACTGGCCCCATAGATTTTTTTTGTCGAAATCAAAACGAAAAAGTGGGGTGATATCCCATAAATCTACGTAACCATGGCTATGACAATAACATGAACAATTATTTTCTTGTCTTTGTTTTGCCCTTGATAGTAATAGGATTTTATAAAAAAGTGAAAAATGAAGACACTACACCAAGTCAATCACAGATTTAGTAGCTCCGGCCTCATTAAAATTCTATTTGACAAAAAATCCCAAAAAACAATATCAACATAATGAAAATTAAATAGAGGTTTAGAACCAAAACAAAATTAACAAACACGATGAGTTCTGAAGAAATTCGCAAATTAAAAGATCGGAATAAAGAAAAGGAGATTTTAGGATAAATTGGTATTAATGTTATATGGAGTATTATTGATGTGACATGGAGCCACAAAAAATAAATTTGATCACAAATGAATTAGTGAGACGCAAAAATATTCTAGTTGATACTTAATAAATTAAAATTACTCATCACTCGCCTCTAATACCCCTAATTATCCCCATGATCCTCTTAATTAATCCTTAATTTTCCCTTTTTTTATTGCTATCGATTTTTTGAGCATATTTGTTATTATTGAATTTGTTTGCTAGAATTTTGCGGACATAAAGATGTTTCTCAGAAGTTCATGTACACACCCCTAATGGAATTTTTCAAGTTGAATTTATGAAATTATATTGATATAAACATTTATGAGAGTCCTTTTAGTATTTTTACAATGACACATAAAAAGAAATATTTTGATTAAAATGTAAACTTTAACTACCAAATCAGGAAATATATAATGCTAAATACCTTTCACCTGTATATTGTAAATATTTGAAGATGAAAGCAAAAATTATTGTTCTTTTCATGTGGACATAATCTTAATCTATCAAAACATGGGATAAAATTAATGAAGCACTATATTGATGTTTACTCATAGAACTTATAGGTCTTGGCCCTCAGTATGATCTGCCTTAGCCCTCCGATTGGTCCAACGAGCATCAAAATAATTCCAAATATTATGCAAAACTGAAATTCCACAAGATTGAATTACCTCACTTAATCTATTCATTTAATTATAATAATAAAAAAATAAAACAAAAATAGAAGAGTCAGACTCTGGTGCAATGCGTTGCACGTTGTGCGACGGACGCGCGACGCGTGTTGTGCACGCGCCCATTTTTTAATAAAGTGTAGTGCATCTCATTACACTGTGTGGTGCATCTCAGTACACATGGGGTGCATCTCATTATCCATGGTGGTACATCAGCATATATTATGTGGTACATTTCAAAATGAATGGTGATGCATCTATACACTAAGGGCCTGTTTGGTATTCATATACTAATATATCAGATATCAGATATGAGTATTGGTATCATATTTCAGGTATGAGTATCAAATTGATATTTGATATTCGATATGTTGAAGATATCGATTGATATCAAGTGGTAAGAAAAGTAGAGATATGTGTCATATACTAGCAAAAATTGGTATATGAAAATATTGAAAATTAGAATATCAAGTATATCAATTTGATACTTATATATTTATATACCAAACACAAGGTACGGATATGGACCATGTTGATACCCATACCTAATATACATATATGGATACCAAACGAGCCCTAATTGAGACTAATAAATTCTAATTGGAATTAATAAACCCTAATTGAAAATTAATAAACTTTAATTGAAATTAATTTTAAGAAATTTTAAAATAAAAACAAAAATAATACATTTTAATATACTTAATGATACGTTTACATAGTGTGGTGCATATCATCTGACTATTTTCTTTAAATAAAAGAAAAACTCAAAAATAAAAAGTCAACGAGTTAATCAGGCCGGTCCTACCAAAGTATTTGCCAAAAAAAGAAAGTTGGACATGTACTGTTCCATCCTTTAGTATTAGAGCCATAAATGATGTTTTGGGCCCAAAATGAAGTTGGCCCAAACGCCCGACTGTCAGCTTTTACCAATAAAAGTTCAAGCCGACGTGCCAAATGGGCATTATGGGCTATAATTTAGGGATGGTTACATTTTATTTTTTACTTGCAAGAACTCACTTTCCTTTTAATAATATTTCAATAGCAAGGTCTCATTTCAAAAATGAAAAATATTAATTTTTTAAAAATTATAGAATTCATCACTTTTAATCTATTTATTCTTATTTCTTAATACTCGTGCCCAAAGAAGTGAGACCATGCTATTAGAACAGATGAAATAATATATTTGACAAAGATCAGGTTATAAAGTGTAATTAAGTATCCTAATATCAGGAGTCCGTCTCTACTTGATACTCCCTCTATCCATAAAAATGTGTCCTACTTACCCATTTTCTGTTGTTCATGAAAATGTGTTCTACTATGTACCATCATACCCTTCATTCTTTGCATTATTTACTAATTTTTACATTTATTCGACTCAAAATAACTTTATTTCACTACCATTCAACTCTACTTTTATCCACTCACAACAACTTTATCAGTTTTTCTTAAACTCGTGTCACACACACAATATGGCACATATATGGAAATTAATGTGAGATGGATGACATAAATAGTAATTGAAGTAGAGAATCATAATCATACCCAATTGGCGAACCAAGACAAGCTGAATCTCTTTGGTTTTCGGATGATAAGCCATATGATACATGGGAGCTGCACAGATATGAATATTAATTTCTGTACAATTATACTTACAAAATTGAAATTGAAGCGTACTTAACTATGCATTATGTATCTAAAACTATTTAATTAAATAGCGTATAGATGTAGTAGTAGTTGCTCACAAAGTAGGTAGTTGGGGCGAAGCCAAACCCTCCAAAAAATCCAAGCAACCCATCGAAGAAAGGGAATGTGATGGCAATCAACATAGTTAAAGCTGATCATATCAACAAAATATTATGCACTTACAATTCATAAATTAATAAGTTACGGGTACTGCTATTTGGACACACTGTCGCTAATCATACAAACTAAAAATGATACTTCATTCGTCCCGCCTCATTTGTCATACTTTCATTCTTGGGCGTCCCGTTACAGTTGTTCTAGTTTCTTTTTGGGAAATAATTAAGGAAATTAGGGCCCAATTAATTTGACTAATTAGGCTCACTTTACACCTTTCTACTTACTTTTCTCTTCATAATTTGTGTCATTCGTTATTCACTCTTTCTCTACCCACTTTATTTTACTCCATTCGTATCATTTCATTATACCCATTTTGCCTTATTTTGATGTATCATTTCATTAAGCACATTTCCTAAAATGGAAATGCAACATATGATAATACCCTACTATAACTCATAAATTACCACAAATACCACTAAAAAGCTACTAACTCTCTTCTCTCTCCTATTTGATGTGACAAAAGTACCCCTACAAAGTTACTTTATCTTCACAACTTTATTATAAACAATTCATTTTCTTAATATGTGTGCCCAACCAAATGGTATAATGAAATGATACAGAGGGAGTATTATTTGTACTCACTTTATTTCACTATTCACTCTATCTCTACCAACTTTATTTTACTTTAATAACTCCATTCAAAACACATTTTATCTCCTTAATTGTTTTCTCCTTAATTTTTGTGCCTTAAAAACTAGGACAAGTGTTGTGGGATAGAGGGAGTAATATAAATTTTGAAAATGAAAATGAAAATATAATCTAATTGAGAAAACATAAACCCTAAAATAAAATATGATTATTCTATATTTATAATCATTTTTTTTTCTTTACGTCTGTGGCTGGTCATAATAGATTTATTGAATTAATAAATAGCGTATAAATTCAATGTAAGAAATGGAGGTACACTTGGCATACCGACATAAATATTCCTTGTAATGAAACGCAAATACCATGTTCGCCCCAAATTCAGTTTCCTCACACACACACTCTCCATCATGTCATAAACTGGCATCGCATATACCTACATAGAGCAAAGATCCGATGAAAATAAATTTTATATAAGAACGTGAGAATGATACATTTTAATAATTTTTTTATCACTTCGGAAATGCATATATTACAGAAATGTAATGCATATGTATAAACTGCAAAAACTTAATGCATTAACATCATAATACATAAATTATAGTAGTAACTTAATACACCGTTAAATCTGAGCCATTGATTAAGAAAGATGAACGGTCTAGATTTATTCTCATTTCTCACCTGATCTTCTTCCTACCTACGTGTATATATATATACATGCAGTACTAATCCGAATCAGATATTTTAGAGAGAGAGAGAGAGAGAGAGAGAGAGATGCATACTTGATAGCTGCCAATGAGATGAATGACGACGAACATGTTAGCCATGGCGATGAGCCAGTTGGGCTTTTGTAGGGTGATGAGAATATTGTCGTGAACAGCATTACCAAACATCAAGTATCCAAAAATAGCCACGGGAAAGTAACATAGGGCGATAACTATATAAGCAACGACCACCCCTCTCCACATAGGTATCTTGGAAGGCTTTTCGTCGGTCGAAGGCATAGTTGCTTGAACTTCCATCACTATGTTGTGGCCGCCGTAGGCGAAAACAATGCTTCCTAAAGCACTGAAGAAGTTGAACGTAGTACCGGCTGCAGTGTTCGATCGATACCCATATTGCACGTCGGGCTGCAAGCCCTTCTTGATGGACGCACCACACGCGATTGTGGAGTAACTGCACTTAATTAACAACAATAAATCTATTCGGCCACACTGTTTACAGAAAATAAAATTTGACTGCAAATATCGAAATAATCACATTTCCATGCTTCCCCAATTAGGCAATTAAAAAGAAATGAGTCGTTTATAATAAAATATTTGGAGGGACTCTCCTGTGCAGCAGGTCTCTTCACATCCGATCGGATTCGGGTTGACCCGACCCGGTCAACGCGGGTCAACCCTTCAATTTTTTATTCCTAATTTCAGATTTTTTTTAAAAAATTTTAGATTATTTTTTTTTCGGCTCCGCCTTTGGTTTCGATTTTACGGTTTCGATTTTAATCTATAGATAATTGTAGTGACCATAATTTGGATCGTTTGGCTCGCTATGAGACCTTCGGTTCCCCTTGCTCGATCTCTTAACAAAAGAAGAGACAAACAAAAAGGAAAAGGCAAAAAAAAAATCGGGAAATAAAAAAAAAAAAAAATAATTAAAAACTTAAATAGATATTGTGACAGTTAAAAAAACTCTTGAAAAGGTGTCCTAATAAGTCCTGGACGAATTAAATAATACTAATATGTTATATTTAAAAAAAAAATCTCGCGTTATGCGCATGTATCACACGCGCCCGATCGAAGGGTGATTTTCTGGCTCTTGTTCCGCACGCACCGCCCGCGTGAGCACGGTCGTATGCGGAGCGGCAGGTTGCATATGATTAGTTTTTGCGACAATAAAATATTTGAAAACTAAAACCTATTTTTTCTTTATAGAAAATTATTTTCATGGTGTGTGATCTAGGAGTTACCATATACAGTTTCCACTTTAAGGCTAATTTGTTGGGATAACTAAAAAAGGAAAGTAAGAGTAAATTTGAGATGATGTACCAAAACGACATAACCGCAGCAGCCAGAGAAACAACGGAGATTGAATTGAAGTCGGGGAATTGGGAGAAAACAAAGTGGACTGAGCCAAAGATGAGGATGAAATAGGTGAGCTTGATATCTTTGCAGTCTTGGCAAACTAGGTCATGGAATTTCTTGAGAGATTGGCCTCCTGTAATCATGTAAACTATGTCGACGCCCACTTCAACGATGAGCTGTTGAGGCACCACGATCCAGAGGCCGAGCTTCTCGCCAAAAGCATGTTGCCCGAGCTCATGGTATCTATCGAAACGCTTACCTGGCACGATCTCGTGCATCTCTACCATCTGCCACAACGAGTATAGAGTAACGATCCAAGATACGACTAAGACCGCCAATCCGGGGCCCCTGAGAATGAATACTACCAATCATCAATAGACAGTGACAGTGACAGTGACAGTGACGGAGCTAGAAACTTTTATGCTAAGTATAAATTTAACATATTATAAGTAAAGTTCTAAACAAAAGTTTTAAGAATATGCAAAATTTAGTACAACCATCATCACATCATTAAAAATAATTAAAAGTTTATATTGTATTTTTTTTATGTTTTAAAGCGTTGCATATTAGCATTATTGCTAATGTAGACAACTAACAAGTCTAACATAGTGATTTTCTGGAGATGATGATTGGATAATTCCAATTTCTGCTGCCAGAAATTTGGAGAATGATTCACTGTCTAAAATAAAGATGAAGGCCAAGATTGTGGTGATGGAAAAGGGAGATGACTGATCAATGTTGGAGAATCAACCTATCTTATTTCGAATCTAAAGCATTATATCATCATCTTTTTTTTTTTTAAGGATTATATTACTCATCTTACTTTGGGAGGATTTAGTTTTCCTACTTGTGTTTTATGTTGAATACATGATTGTATTTTTTTTTTTTTTTTGTAAACGTAAGGATGAGAGTATCAGACTTAGAGCATTTCCAGTAGATCCGTCAAAATCAATTTTAACTCTAAATTTAGGCTAAAATGATAACAAAAATATGCTAAAATATTCATCCAACAAATCTCTCAAATTGTGTAGGCCCACAAAAATATTTACATCTTCCTATAATCCTACTTAAATTTGCACCTCCCTAAATCTTTTTTAGATCATAAATTTAATTGAGCCCACAATTTTATAAGATAATTAGCACAAAATAGAATATCTGTTGTATCCATTCACAATATAGGAGCTACAAATAATATAGGGGAAACTAACTTTAGAAAACCAAATATTTGAGAAATCTGCTGTGAATGCTCTTACCATCCGAGCTCAGACATGGCATAAGGGAGGCCGAGGACGCCGGCTCCAACTATGGCTGTGACATTGTGGAAAGCTGAAAACCACCATTTTCCTTTTCTCGAAGCAGTGATCGGAAGCCACTCATCTATGGCTTTCTCTCGTGCAAATTTCTCATCCGCCTATAATTTTTTTTTTGGTTGGAAAGATGTTTTCGGAAAATTAAGAGAAATATACAAAACTGCCAAATAGGATATATAATTATCTTCAAATTGTCAAATGTAAAAAATCCGGCAAATGAAATAGATGATGAAACACAATAGGAGTAGAAGATCTGAGTCCATGCAAAAAAGGTCTTACATCTTCGTATGGGTGTTTCTTTCCCATGTCACGACCATCATCTGCCATTAATTGGACTGTTTTACCAACTTTAGGTCGGTGCAAATTTACTGCAACTTAAGAAAAAAAAAATAAAAAAAATTAAGGTTTTTGAAGGAAACTAGTGGGTTTAATTTATTTCTCAACAAAATACATATACATGGGCGTTGGTAAAAAACATCGATGTAGCTGCGTCGTTGTAGCTGCTACTATGCTAATATTATTGTCTTGTTTCTTCGCCTGCATTTTATTTTTTATATTTAATTAAGTCATCATATTTGTAAGCTAAGCTTACCCCACCTATTCTTCATTTTTTAATAAATATTAACTCTGGTCCCCAAGTATTTTCTTAAGAGGGAGTGGCACGGGTATTAAGAAAACAATTGTTGAGTTAATTGTAAGTAGAGAATGAGTGATTGAATTTGTTGTGAGTGGAGAAATAATCCCACATTAAGGATAGTGATATATTAATTAATTGAGATAGTGGTGGGCCATATGTGATATTTTAGGTAAATAATTTGATAAAGTAAGGGTAAGAGATATAATAATTTGTTGTAGGATAGTGTCCAAAAGTAGCTAGGAAGAAACTTGAGGATCATTCCAAAAAAGAAAGATAGGAAGAAACTTGGGGACCGAAGATAGTATATCGCAAAAACTCGTATGCGGCAGGTCGCATCCCACGCGCGGCGCATAATATGACCTTTTTTTTGTCAGTTTCAATTTTTTCGCTTTTGTTTTAAGAGTTAAGCGAGGGGAGCCGAAGGCCTCTGAGCGAGCTAAAGGACATGAATTTTGCCACTACGATTATCTATAGATTGAAATCGCAATCGAAGGCAGATTAGGAAAAAAATGAAATTAAAAACAAAACTCTGAAATTTGTGTCTAGTTTACTAGCTTGTAAATTTGTGACAGTATTGTAGTTTATATAGAATTATTCGAAATATCATGTAATTTGTGATTGATTGATAATGTAAACTTGTATCCATCTTAAAAAAAAAAACAATTTTGCACTATGCATTTTTTTAGCTCGAGTGGCTGGTTGAGGTATTACAAGTCTCTCCTTAGTGAGATGTACGTCTTGGTTTTAATCTCCCGTGTGCAGTGCAGTATATTCTTCCTCTCTTTCTTTTCTTTTTTTCTTTTTTTGTTATGATTTATCTGGACCTTATTGCCTTGTGTTAATTATTTTTCGATACTTCTGGTACTCTTGAATGAGAATATCACTTTTACCTTCCAAAAAATAACGAGAGTTGAATAAAGCTCCTCAAATTTAGTCTTGCTAACACGTTTTTAATCAAGACAAACTAGCTAATATTAATTAATGCTAAAATATGTTTCGATTGAGATCATTAAATGAAACTGAGCTGAAACGCCTAGCTTCACCCTGCATAAAAGCATTCAAAATATTTCAAAAAACATCGACAAAATTTCAAACTTTATACTAAAAGAATAAAATGAGTTCCAAATTCAAATTTATAACTTACTTCCTCGTCATTAATTACATTAATGGGGTATTAATGATAGTTAATGGCGATGACTACATCGACCTGGGCCCACAATCTCCACCTGCTTCTACTCAAGCAGGATCATATGTTGATAAATGCTACCAACACTTGAAAACTGCAACAGCAACACCCTATCTCAAATGCTTGGATATTGTTTTGGCGGCAATTTGTTTAAAATACGATTATGCCACGGTCGAAACCGGTTGCTGTAACATTTACGTGCCTCTAGATTCCGATTATCGAAATCGATTGGTTAAGGAAGCCAAGGAGCGAAATGTTTGCGAATCGAAGGAGCTCAATGATCTCGCCGATGAGAGGGCCGAGAGTTTGCGGACGTTTTGCATGCATTATCAATGAGACGAGACGTGAGAAATATATTTGTGGGGGTGCTGCTTGAATAATAAATATTCAAACACGAAATATATAATAAAAACAATCACGTACACGTATAATATTAAAGATCGGCATTAGTTTTTGTAATTATTTCAAAGATGGAACAAATTATCAAATATTTAAATGCATGCTTATATAGAGGAAGCTAAGAAGAAATAAATACATGGAACATAATGGTCGATGCGAAGAATCCTTCTCGGTAGTCGGCATTAGGAAGATCCTTGCTGTACAAAATTAAGAATACCTAATTAATTAGAATATAGTTAGTGATCATATGTTAATTGTGACGACTCAGAAAATTTTTGTCACATTTCTCCTAAAACTATTTATTATATTATTTCTAAGTAATTAAATATTAAGTCTTATACGAGCACGATAAATATATATATTATTTATTTATTTTTGGCAGTCAATATTTCTAAAAATTCGTGTTTCATTTAAATAGATTTGGACCCTTGATTTATATTCAAAGCAAAGCCCAACCCACTCATTTGATTTTCCTGCCCATATTTGTGGCCCAATTATTGTTCATCATCCTCCCATCACCGTTTCACTCGCTCGGCAGCCATAGCTTTCCTTCTGCAATCTCTCTATTATTTGCAAGAGGAATCAATTCTAGGAATGATTGATTCTAAGGTCTCATTGCTTCCATGTTTAGACTTGGAAAAATCAGTATAAATAGATAACCACTCACCCATTTCTTTCACACCAAAATTTGAAACCGAAGCAAAGAGTGAAGGTATTAACTTTCTCCTTCTTCCCTTCTGTTAATGTCATAAAAATGGAGGAACTATGAGTTGGGAGAGAGGGAGTTGAAAGGTGGGGACTTGGTGGCGTCGATCGCATTCCGACGACGGCGGTAATGCCTATTGTCTACCATTCTTCCTCTCCTCCTCGACGAGTTCACGCTGCTGTAGTCACCTGTTTCCCTTCTGCCGTTACTTTCTACAATAGCTAATCTTCCATCTCTTTTCCTTTGAAAAATGCATAAGCAGAGATTGTTACTATTCTTTCCTCTCATTGATTTGTGACCGCCACTTTTCTGTAAAGAAGCTCACTTCTGCGAATCCATGTTTATCCAGTACAAATATATGTGTTGGTTGTCAGCCTTTTTCTTAATTTATATTCACACCAAAATATTCAATATCTTGTACGATATATATATATACTCATGAGTAGCTTTATTGTGTGTAAAACTAATATCTTATCATTTACTTCATTTATTAGTCAAAATAATCCGATTATGTCCATCTTGAATGTATGCACATGTTTCATTATTTTTAAAATTATTAATATATATATACGAGTATATATACATGTGGATTCCAAGCTACAATATAGTGTCAGGTCACTTGACTTTATTTTTAAGATAGATATTAATTATTATATATTTGCATCGGCTATGATTCATCGAATAAATAGTAATTCGTTCATGCATTATTTACAGAATTGGCGCGCAAGACTTAATTATTTAATTGCAGCTCTTGAGTTCGAGTCAAGTGAAGAAAAGTTAAGGTGGAGTTATTACCGTTGCATTTAACATTTATCCTTATTATATGTTTTACTCAAATTATATGTGTGAGATGCAGCTATAGCTTAGCCTTCGGGCTATGGCTAATACAGCTTAGCCTTCGGGCTATGGAACAGTAAAGCTTAGCCTTCGGGCTATGAGACAGATTTATTACACTTATTTGATTGTGATTCATATAATTTGATTCATATAATTTGGATAAATGCACCCCCACTGAGTCAATAAAACTCACCCCAAATCTATTTATCTTTTCAGGTTAAAGCTCGGGCAATGTGCGGCGGAGCGAGTGATGATAGTCAAAGAGTCAAATATATTTATATTTGTCAATAAACATTATTTATTTAGTATTCCGCTGTAAAATGAATGTTTATTGTCATTAATGAAAGAAGAATAACGTCTTCTTTTTATTTATGAAAATTGGGGCGTTACAGTATTACTCGCTCCGACCCACTGAAATTATCATGTTACTATTGGGCACGGAGATTAAGAATAAGGGTAAAAAGATAGAAGTGGGTAGGTCCCATCACTTTTGAAGGAGTTTAACGGGTCAAAATTTTCTTTATTTGGAAGATGACAATATATATGAGTGAACACCTAAATAAGAAAAAGATGACAATATAAGTGGTTAGAGAGATTAATAACCACTCGAATGGTAGAGGGATCAATGTTAATTAGTACTCATTCGAATATATGTACGTTCGAATGAGAAATCCGGCATCCGAGATGCATTTCACCCTGCCGGCTAGTGGTAGACGTGCTCAAAAATCGTCGCAGTGCAGTATTGTTGCTAGACCTCCGGCTGATCCGCCTGCAAGGATAGCCTACAAAAAAAAAATGCAAGAATAATTATAATTTAATCAATCCGACACTTAAATTAATTAATTGCGTGCTTACCAAATAATGTATACTAAATTAATAATAGTACATACATTATCTGCCCAATTTAATCCTTGTGCAAGGAGGTCATCGATAATCATATTTTCTCTCCACAGCTCCTTTATTTAAAAACTAATAAATATATTAGTAATAATACTACTCTATTTCTGTAGCCCCAACAAAAATTAAATTGTAAATAAACAATAACTTAATTTTCATAGCCTTATGTCCGGGTTATTTCAGCCACTTTTTGAAATAATTATAAATAAAAATAGGGGTACAAACCGATTCAAAGTTCCACATTTTTCCATTAATTTATACTCGTCTTTCAATAAATGAGAGTCGAATAAAGCTCATCAAAATTTAGTCTATTACTACTACATTATATTAATTAATAAAGACAACCTCTTAAATGTTACAATATGTTTCAATTGAGATCATTAAATGAACTTGAATCGAAACACCTATATATGCTAGCTTCATCATGCATATAACTAAATAAGAATCCGATTATTTCAGAAAATAATAACAGAAAAAAAATAAAAAATAAAATTAATAATGAGCGTCAATTTGATGATAGCTTCCTTCCTCATAGTTATAATAAGTGGAATGCTAGTTAATGGGTCCGTACCAGCGAATGACTGTATATTCCCCGGGCCGCCGCCACCACCTATTTCAAGTGGAGGATATTACGATGGTTGCTACCAACACTTAAAAACCGCGACGGCGGGAGGAACGGTTCCATTCATCAAATGTTTGGATATAGTTTTAATGGGTGTTTGCTTGAAATATGACTATTCCACTATTGATAGTGGTTGTTGCAAGTTGTATGTGCCTCTATCGTCTGATTGTGTGAATAGATTGGTTGAGGAAGCCAAGACACGGAATGTTTGCGGTTCGAAGGAGCTCAACGATCTCATTGACGAGAGGGCTGAGAGTTTGCGGACGCTTTGCACCCATTATCAATGAGACGAGATCAGATGAGACACGGAAATTAAGTATATCGATGAACGTGCTAAAATAAAAAAGAAAAAGAAAAATTGAGGGCTTCATAAATCTGCCCCTAGTTATCACTATAGTTGTCTAAATAATATTTCTTGGTGGCAATCTTGTGCAACGTGCACCATGTTTTTTTTTTTTTTTTTTTTGCAAATTAAATTAGTTATATTTGGAAATTAATAAATTCAAATTGAAGATTATAAAGTTTTATTTGATATTAATAGATCCTAGCTAGAAAGAATTTTTAAATTCTAATTGTAATTAATAAACTCTAATACTCCCTAATTAACATTAATATTCTTAATTACTCTATAATTACAATCAACCCTATCGTAGAATTGGTTGTACCCTAGTTTTATTTATCCTTTTCTTGTCTTTGCTTTGTCCTTATAATTAATAACAAATTGAATCAGTGGAATATAATGACTCTTATTTAGCGACTTGGGAATTTAAAAGTTGTTACTGGCATTAATGGAAAAATATTAAAGAAGCATCGATTATAACCATAGGTTCGTTGTTGCAACATGCATGCAGCAAATGAGTTAATTCAAATAATACTAGTATATATTGTTTTTTTATGAGGATATAACAAATTATTAAATCTAGATATACTATGAGCTAAACAAATTAGTATTAATCAACATTGTGGAAATTCTACATTTCCTATGAGCTTCACCGTACCCCGATCGAAATACCAATTGCTCACGGCTTGCAATATCGTCTGCACAAAAAAAAAAAAAAGCAAACAAATTATTGATAATCAAGATTCATTTTGTACTTTTTTCAATAAAATTTTGTACTAATTAATTAAAAACATATACACAATAAAACTAACCATATTTTGTAGTTTGATGGTCGAGTTTGGGTTCCAATACGCATCGATCGTAGATTGTATATCCTGTGCAGACGTCGTAACTGTGTGTACAACGCATGAGTATACGAACAGACCCCTGGACGGGTTATCGGAAATGTTCGTAATCGCATTCAAGAATGCCATCCCGAAATCTGTTTTTAGTTACGATCCAAAAAAAAAATGGTCTTATTTAGATAATGCCTTAGTATAAGATTTATTAAAAAAAAAAAAGTATACTAAATAATTTTGCTTGCTTAATTACCCTTTACAAGTTGTTTTTGAGTAGGTGAGGAATTCGTCAAATTGCGCAATCCCATATTCCATTCTGGCCAACCAGGATTATTTCGAGGTACTAGCATGTTATTAAGCTGAAATAACAAATAATTATCCCCAATTTATCATAAAACATACCTGACCATCAACCTCGGTGTCTCCGAGAAATGATGATTGATCACAGTAGATAACATAAACCCTATTCCAATTGTGGAAATCTGAAATTTACTTTGTAAAATCAACATTTAGTACATAGTTGAATAAAAGGCTGCATAAATATTTTTTATAATGTGTGTATAACAATAAATAGTGACCCGGGTTTATATCTTGGCTCGGGCTAAGGATCCCCGTTAGGTTTACGGTATTGAAGCTTCGGGTCGACCCAACAGGTGAACTCCTGTTGGATTGGCACGCATCGTTGTCTGGGCACCATCCGCCTCCCTATACAAAGCAGAATAAATCATATTAAATCACAAGAAATTTATACTAGAAATTTATATTATTTTTCCTGTTATTTTTTTAATAAACATTGCCTAGAATATTTAGAAACTATTGCAGCAAGGAATTATTTTAGAAATGTTACCAAAGCATCTAATTAACATAAAACAGCAACATGTAATAATTGGTTTTTTTTTTCTTTTTTTCTTTTTTGGTTGGAAAATGCGTTTGTGAAAAATTAGATATATTAAGGACTTCTAAACTATTTAATTAGATCCATATTATATTCCAGGAAATCCTAGATCGATCTAAAATTAAAGCATATGACGTGATATTGCACATTCACCTTTTCAATTATTTAAGCATAAATCGTCATGGAAATAATATAAGGAGAAAAATGTTACATACATGCAAACAATTAAACATATAAAGATAAGGAATATATATGGTTAATAAAATGTTACTCACTGAATTATTTAAGGTTTATCAAACTAATAAAGTATAAACAAATAATTAGGTAGGTTAAAGCAAGAATTGATGATTAATTAACCTTGAGATACACGATCCAATTCTTTGATCCATCTCCATTTCCAGTAGCTAGATGGTACCCAGCTGGGGATCCATCCATACAAACTGAAATATAAATATATAGTATAATTTGTATTTATGTGTTAGTATATATGTTGTGAAATTATCAAATTACATTATGTATAAATGGATATAATGATAAGTGTGCATAAGCTAGCATACCGGCTCTCCTTTCGACTGCATCGACGACCGGAGTGAACGGGACCTCGTCGGGTCCGATGCTGCTTACGTTGAGAGCTAAAATCAGTATGAACAGAGACACGCACGAATACCTAAGAGTAAGACTAGTGGCCATAGGGAAATTAAGACATATATCTTGAGGCAACGTTTGAGAGAGAGAGAGAGAGAGAGAGAGTATGAGTGTTTGTGCAAAGAAAATAGCTAGAGTAGCTAAGATATTTATAAAAGAAAACTGAACTCAGGCCATGTGAACAAAGAAAGCTAGGGTTGAGAGAGAGAGAGAGACAGAGAGAGAAAGAGAGGTTTTTAATCACAAACCCTATGCTATTTTTGGTAAATTAGTTATTATATATATGTATATTGATGCATCTCTACGGATTGTTTTATTTGGAATGTGGGGAGTTATATATGTTAATTAGAGAGGATAAGTGATGTAATTAGGCGTATGTAGTAGAATCTTTCATTTGTCCCTTAAAAAAAAGAGAATCTTTCATTACGGGTTGCTGATCTTGAGAGAGAGAGAGAGAGAGAGAGAGCCAAGGGTTTGTGATTAATTGCAGTATCAAATTAATTTAGGCATAATATGTGACTTCATGATAGACCTTACCAAAAACTCGATCACTAGCTACATCTCTCTCTCTCTCTCTCTCTAAATTAACTACTTGTACATAGACCCATACCTATCTCATTGAATTTTTAATCCGATCAAGTAACATACTATATTTATCGTTTGAAGTGAGCTTACTGGATATGGATTTTTGACTTAATCTTTCTCATTTATTATTCACCATTATTGTGGTTAAGTATGACAACCTAAAATTGCCTCTCTCTCTCTCTCTCTCTCTCTCTCTCTTATATGCTAGCACTTACGGTTGTCTTAATTTACAAAAACAAAAAATATACACATAAAGGAATTAAGTATGAAAATTTACATTATACCCACAATTTAATTTCAGTGAATTCATTTTTCATTTGCCAACTTTTAATAGTAAAAAAGAAAAAGGGTAAAATAGAAAATTGATTTTACTCGTAAATTTTGAAATAACAAACTCAAACATGCATGAATAAAAATTTAAGTTGTCATGATTTAGAGCGTGTTACACCGACAAAAAATTTCATGCGGTAGCTGAAATATTCTATTCTTTTTTTCAATGTTTGTCAAGTATTGGCCACTTATGTTATTCAAGTTACTCATTGTAACCTTTCGAGATATAGTAAAATTCTCTTATCTGCCTATGATTTTCTTCCGATTTAGATTTCCACGTAAATTTGTGTTCTTTTCGTTTTCTAATTTTCGTTTCTATTTGTCTATATTCGTAACAAGTTATTAATATAAATAGACGTTGAATAGACGTATTGCCAATTATTAATTTGTTTCTATTAATTTTAACACGTCGAGATGAATGAATATCCTACAATGGAAAAATGTCTTGGTCGACATTGTCGTATGTATATAATGACTAAGATTAACTAATGACATAATTGACAATTAGAATTTTTCTTTTATTCCAGATATTTTAAATGATAGCATATATATCTCCAAACAAGTCACATCAATAATAGTTCTTGCAATTGAGTTTTTGTTCACACCAAATATCACAAAATTAGGTGATAGGTGTATTATTGGATGCATCACATTTAATAAATTCCTTTGTGCCTTTTTCCCAACCTTAAATGTATCTTTGCCAAGCCGTGCAAGAGAGAGAGAGAGAGAGAGCAGAGAGAGAGAGAGAGAGAGAGAGAGAGAGAGAGAGAGAGAGAGGGGGGGGGGGGGGGGAGAGAGAGAGAGAGAGAGAATTTTACATTGATACATGAAGTATGTATACAAATTATTGTTCTAATTACTTTTCTTCTCATTCCACAAATAGGAGGAAATAGCTAGCAACCATGATCCATGTTTATCCTGTTTTATGAAATAATTTTTACATTAGTATATGGGGAAAGGCGGCTTAACCTAATTTTAGGTGTGATTAATGCATAATTCCTATATGTATTACTTCAAATTCATTTTAGGTAAGCATTAATAAACTGATGGCTACTTTATAATTAAAACTTTATTAAATATAACTACACATATAATTAAAAACACTATTGCACTAACACAAGTTATGCGAGGACATATAATGACTCGAATTTTTAGATACTGAAATTACCACGTAAATTGAAAGGTACTTTTATTACAGTTTACAAACAAAATAAATATAGATATTTCCCAAACAAGCAAACCCTAGCTCACGGGTCACAAACAATAATCGCAAACCTAACTATTATCACATTATTGAAGAAAAAAAATAATCTAACATGGTGATATAATATATTAGTATATATAGGAAAAAAATTACTATAGGACTAGCATATGTAGGAAAAAAAAATTAAACAATTACTATTAGTGATGTATGGTTGATGGCACTGGCAGGCATATCACATTTATGAATTCCTAGAATGGCATGATATCTCCTTTGTCTTTGTGACTTTGCCCCATCCTCCACTGTTTCCTTGCATAAACGTAAGTGTGTGTGTGTGTGTGAGAGAGAGAGAGAGAGAGAGAGAGAGAGAGAAGAGAGAGAGAGAGAGAGCTACATTAATTTTCAGCCAAATTGGATTTTCTAATTCTGTTTCGTGTTTCATTCTTTACTCCTTTCATTGGTTGAACGACATGTGACATTGACTAGAGTTTATTTCACCCAAATATGATATATAATTATCTGACGAATGTCAAAAATCCGACGAATGAAATAGAAGATGAAACGTCATGGGGAGTAGAGGATCTGAGTTGATCATTTTAAGCTGAGATTTAATTCAAAAGCATGAAGTATGGACATAAATTATTGTCCTTTACCTTCTTCATTTATTCATTTTATTCCAAAAATAGGAAGTACCAACCATGATCCACGTTTGTCCCTTTCTTGTGAAATAATTTTTCACATTGGTATGGGGAAGGAGGCTTGATCGACCTTAACCTAATTTAGCAATTTTAGGGGTGAAGTAGCCTAAAGTTCAATATCATTTTAAAGTTTAAATTTATAGTACAATAAATATACAAGAATACCAAACTTTTATGCGATTGGTCGCACATAAGCAACTTTTTATTTTTCTAACATTTATGTCAAGCCCGTTTTTTAATCCTATTGATTATTGTAGAGTATTTTCTTAATTGGGAGTTAAATTAAAGCTAAACTGATCTCAACACATGATGATCATTAATTTGAACGAAAATGTGTGTGTGTGTGTGTTTTTAGGGAATTATAGGTGGAACATCTACATCATACAAGGGTGAGACTACTACTCCGCACGCAGGAAGGACCACTATACCACCAATTATGGTGAGAATATACTACACCGCACTCTGGCGGGGTTGAACCTGGGACCTTTATTTTCGCCTTTCGTTGAGTCATTTGATCCTACTTATTATATTAAACATAAATATATAGTATACAAGAAAATACTATAAGGCTCGTTTGCTATAAAATATGGGATAAAGCTTGATTTGTTTGACTCGAATATCTTATACGTATAAAAAATTAATATTCGAATTGGTTATGAAGTACTGTATTAAATTCTCTGCAAAAATAATTTTGTGTTATAAGAATTAGTTGCAGTATTATGAGGTGGTGGTATACATAACAACAAAAATCAGTATAATTCATACGGGGCCGAATTTATAAAGGTCATATACGCTTTTATACCAAACAAAGTATTAAGGTATCATAGACATATTATACACCCTAATTATGCCTACCAAAACATAAGTTTTCAGGACATTTGTTCTTTATTAATTTAACTTCAATCATCACTATTTTAATTTATGTTGAAATAGACAAACTCCCACCTTCAAAGTTAATGTCCATCGTTAATTAATTAGGTTACAGTATCTATCCAACATTCTCTGATTTCTCATCATGTTATGTTTTTGGGTGAAAATTATGAAATTATAATCCTAACCTAAAACCTAGTTATGGAATATTTTTCCTTAGTGAGCCTACGTCAATCTCAAATTATTATTATTATTATTGTTTGGCACAATTTGCTATGCATGTTCAAGTCTGATTGTGTGGATGCCAGATTAAACATTAATTTAAGTTTATAAATTCATTTTGCAGTGTGGTTAGTACTGCATCCCGGCCTCTCTCTCTCTCTCTCTCTCTCTCTCTCTCTCTCTCTCTCTCTCTCTCTCTCAAGATGATGAGCATATGTGCTCTACTGCTGGTTCTTGCTCCCTACATAGTATGTGACTTGGTTCCTTTTACGCCGGTGACCGACCCAGTTCAAAGGAGAGCAGGTCCTAGCTAAATATTAATTAATTTTTCCATTTTAATTCATTACAGCACTAAATTATTAACATTTATGCATTAATCCAGTTTGCATGGACGGGACACCGGCCGGCTACCATTACGCAGCCGGATCGGGAGACGGGGCCCGGAACTGGCTCGTTGTTCTCATGGTTAGTTTTCCTATAATTAATTAATTAACCTTAACTACATATTATTCATTTTAATTAAGTAATATTTTCTTTAATTATTTGAATTTTGATCATATAAATATATTTGACCGGGTCAATCCGGTTTTAAGTATTGCGACCGGATCAACCCGTTGACTTTTCAGTTTTTCTTTTTCGATTTTTTAAAAAATTGAAATTTGATTTATCTAAAAACTGAAATTAAAATAAAACCTAATTGAGAATTAATAAACGCTAATCAGGAATTTATAAATTCTAAATGAAAATTAATAAACCATAATAGGAGTTAACTTAAAAAAATGGATGCGTGGGCCATTCCCGCGAGTTACACGCGTTCGCAAGTTATACGACGCGTTGCACTTGCACACAAGTTCTTGTCAATATATTTTATTTTTGTCTAGGGAGGTGGATGGTGCTCGAATATTGATGCTTGCCAAGCCAACCTAACTACCACTTTAGGGAGTAGTAGATTCATCACACCTACCAACTTTTCTGGGATGCTTAGCTCCCGCCAAGACATCAACCCAGGTACTAATTATTCTACTAATTAGCATTAATTCCAATAGTATTTAATTTATTGGGTTTTTCCAACTATATATTAGTACTATATATTTTCATATAATATTAGTATCAATTTCAGACTTCTACAACTGGAATAGAGTGTATGTTGTTTACTGCGACCAATCATCTTTTCTCGGAGACAGTCTGGTAAGAATCTATAAATTTGATGATTACTATAGTTTGCTTTCTCTCTTTATTTAAATAATTAATGCATATAAAATATGCTAATTAATTTATGTGTTAATTTAATTCATCATGCATGTTGTGTTGTAGGGATCTAATCTCCAATTTAGAGGGTCAAGAATATTTGATGCCGTGGTAGAAGACCTTCTGGTGAAAGGAATGGGGCATGGAGATAATGTAGATAGATCCCTAATTTAATTTTCTTGTGATTAATTAAATTAATACTTATGATTATATATATAATCTTAATTAATTATATGTACGTGTAGGCCATACTGGCTGGTAGATTGGCCGGAGGGTTGGCGGCGATACTGCACTGTGATGATTTCCGAGCACGCCTCCCCGACGTCAAGAGGGTGAAATGCTTTTCGGATGCTGGTTTCTTTATTCGAGCGTGAGTACTTTTAATTTATTTATAATTTTAGTTGAATGTTCTTTTAAAAATGTAATTATTGTGTTCTAATGCATATTATAACTTTACTAGAAAAAATGTGTCTAATGCCGACCATAGAGAGCAATTTTTTGCTTCGACCATCATGCTCCACGTACGTATAACTCCTTTCCTCTTGTAGACATTAAATTGAATATTTATAATAGTATATTGAATAAAATACAAAATGTAAAGAAACTTAAATGTTTCAACTAATTATTACATATATGTTGTTAACTTTTCCTTTGTTGGTGTTGACAATATAATTAATTATCTTTCTGCCTATTATTTTCTTGGAGTATATATAGAATATATCCAGCCTCCTGCCAACGACGTGCACAAACAGAATCAATCCAAGTTTGGTATGATTAATTAGAATATAAGTATCTAGTTTAAGTATTTTTATATATGTATATGTCTAAATTAAAAAAATAAATTAATCGCAATTTTGATAACTTTATTATGGTTATTACCTACATATTTGAATAACTTTGTAGTGCCTCTTTCCGGAGTATTTAGTCGGTGACGTCAAAACTCCACTCTTTTTATTAAACAGTGCCTTTGATTATTATCAGGTACGAACCTTTTTTTTTTTTTGTTTTTTTTTCTGTGTGAAATTGTTGAAAAAAATTCTAAACATATTATATGTGTTAACTATAGCTAGCTCGCATGCATGCATGGTTATAATAAATTCGAAAAGAATAAGAATTGGTTATTGTGACGAACTCGCGTGCGGCCCACCGCACACTATGTTCGGCCCAAAACATAAGTAATTGTGATGCACTATTTGAGGTGCAAATTTAGTCTGAAATTAATTTTAACTGTATAACTTAGTTAGTCAAAGATGATTATTTAACACGAAATGCTCTTAATTTTAGGTTGTATACAATTTGGTACCTCCAAATTCTACTGATAGGGAAAGATGGTTAACTTGTTTACGGAATTTGACCAATTGTCCCGATGCTCAAGAGCTTATAAAGGGTATAAATTTTTTTTATTTTTAAGTATCAATTACTTGATTATTACTATTATTCAATTTAAATAAGTTTTGAATTTTGATGGAGTAACAGATTTTGGAGAGGCGTTTCTAGAAGCAATTAGACAAATTCCCTCTAATCCATCGAAGGGTCTATTCATCCACGCCTGCTTCTCTCATGTTGTCGCATTTGATAATAAGTATTGGTCACAAAATTCTACTCTCAAATTGGAAAATAGGGTGAGTTTTAATTACTTTATGTTATTTTAAATGTTCAATACAAAATAATTAATGCTAACTATTGAGCAATTCTTTTTAATATTGCTTAATTATATAATTACTTGACATTTTTTATTTATTAGCAGACGATATCGGAGGCCTTTAGCGACTGGTTTTTCGATCGAGATTCCGTTACATTGATCTCTCCGTCTAAGTATCAACAATCCTGTTCTTGAAATTAATTTACTTAAAGATTTGATTATTCATCATGTAACTAATTTAGTATGTATATTTGAATTTGAATTAGCTATTAGCAATTGAACTTCGTATTTTATTAGTTACATGTTTGACACGTGAGTAAATAACATGTGAGAACATATTTATTGGCCTAAACAATAAACCCTAGATCGAAAAGGAAACAAATATAAAATAAATAAAAATAATTGAAAAGGCCAAAAATGCCTAAAAATGAAGGAATTTGGGCCAAGGACCACTATCATCGCGCGGAGCGCGATGGGTCCAATCCGAATCGTCGTTCCGCTTCCAGAAACGTATTATAACAGAAAATTTAAGCCCGTGATCAAAAATTGCGCCCGATTTAAATTCTATCGTCGACGACCCTTTTCACGATCTTTAGCCGCCAAATAATCCACAACTAACTGCTTCACATCAATGTCTACTAGAAAAATATTATTGATTTAATTTAACATAATTGCCTTGTACTGTTTGATTAATTGACTTAGTAAAACTAGTTTATTTAATGAGCCAGTTATATATTCATAAATGTCTTTAGATTTCGATTGCGAGAATTTAATTGAATTGAAACGGAACCAAGCATCTGTTTGGTGGAAATATTGTTATAAGAAGCTAACATTGATTTCCAAATACATCTAAAAAAAAGAAAAAAGTTAAAACTCAAAATCAAATTAGAATGAATATTAAGATCATAAGTTTCCTAATTGTGGTTATGAGCGGAGTAATAATGAAGGAATCGTATGCACAAAATAATGATTTTGATTCTTGCACGAGACCATTAAGAGCTACTAATTGCTTGGATACGATTATGAAGGCTTTTTGTGTGCCGAATAGCTATGAACCAGTCTTTAATGGTTGTTGCTATAATTTTATTCCTCTTTCTGCAGAATGTCAAGATTTGTTGGTTAAGGAAACAAAGGATAAACATATTTGCGCCAAAGACGACGAAAGTCTCATCGAAGGGAGGTCCGATGAACTTTATCAACGTTGCTCCGACTTAACCTAGACATCGAATTACGTTTTTACGTTCCTACACTAGGGTTTATATATGTTTCATATATATGATCATATATGTCCATCCCAATTAATAATCTCGTTTAGTTAATAAACTTTTCCATATCTTGCTTTTTAATTAACTATATCACTATTTATTAATTAACTCCATATCTTGCTTTACTAAATATAAATATAATTGACTTCAACGTATATGCATTGCACCGGCGGAATAACACAAGCTATGCGACATATAATGACTAAAAAATTAGATAATGAAAATACCACGTAAAGCCATATATATAGGTACGTACTTTTTTTTTTTTAACTTTTATTACCATTCGCTCAAGCAAATTTGAAGCATTATTAATTTAGGGTAATGATATTCAGACACACTGTGGCCAGCCACACAAGCTAAAAATGGTAATATAGGTTTTGAAAATAAAAATATACCCTAATTGAGAAGCATAAACCCTAGGGGAGAAATGTGATTATTTCTATTTTTACAGTCAACTTTCTTTTTTTACGCGTGTGGTTGGCACCATTGTGTCTGAATATCATTACCCATTAACTTATTACGTGTGAAATTATTATTTTAAGCGAATTGAAAGCGTTTAACACGGCCTTAATAAATTATTTATTTCCGTTATATGTGTACAATAAAATACATTTTTCCTAGGTTTCAAGTGACAAAAAATTAAATTAAATAGGCATTTTGTTTTTGGCTTGCAAAAACGTGGAGAGAGAGAAAGAGAGAGAGAGAGAGAGAGAGAGAGAGAGAGAGAGCTATGCAGATTTAATTCAAACTCTTGAATGTATGGACATAAATTAATGTTTTTGTGAAATAATTTTCACATTGGTACGGTGTGACTACTGCCTAATTTTAATGCACAATTTTTCTTTTTAAGTTCAAATTTATTGTGCCTAATTTTAATGCACAATTTTCAAATTTCAGTTTGTTTTGATGTGTAACAAATAGTGTATTGAGTCTGGATATGGAGATGGAGCTAAAAATAGGATACTTTATCTAAATTAAAGAACTTCACATTTAGATAAATTATCCAATTTTTGGATCCATCTCCACTTCACTATGCAAGATGCTACCCGACAAACAACCCAATTGTTATTATTTGAAGCATATATTTATATAGATTTAAGCATAATTTTATTTAAGCATTAATATTTATACAAAAAAACTTGAATAATATTAAGAATGACAATATGATTTAAGCATGATTACATATTGATTTAAGCATGTTTCTCGAGTTCTCACAAGAGGAATAGTTTTTATACTAACCCATCTCATAATTCGTATTTTATCAGTTACATGCTCTACAAAATATTATTATGCATATACATTTAGTTAAAATTGTCTTGTAATTATAACTATTGCTACAAGAGTAAAACTAGATTATTTAATGAGCCTACAGTTATATTTTGTTCTTCATAAATTTCTTAGGTTTAATTTCAATTGCGAGAATTTAATTCAATTGAAACGCAGCCATCTATATTGCTATAAGAAGCCAAAGCGCTCAACATCAATGCCCGAATACGTCAGAAAAATAAAGATTATTGAAATTCAAAATCGAAATTAGAATGAATATTAAGATTATAAGTTTCCTAATTGTGATTATGAGTGGAATACTAATAATGAAGGAATCGGAAGCACAAAATTATGATTTGGATTCATGCACGAGACAATTAAGAGCTACTAATTGCTTGGATACGGTTATGAAGGCTTTTTGTGTGCCCAATAGCTATGAACCAGTCTTTAATGGTTGTTGCTATAATTTTATTCCTCTTTCTGCAGAATGTCAAGATTTGTTGGTTAAAGAAACAAAGGATAAACATATTTGTGCCAAAGACGACGAAAGTCTCATCGAACGCAGGTCCGATGAACTTTATGAACGTTGCGTCGAGTTAACTTAGATTTCGATCGAATCTCATTCCTAGGGTTTCTACACTAGGGTTTGTATATGTTACATATACATGATATATGTCCATCGAAATCAATAATATCGTTTTATAAATAAACTTTTTTCCATACTTTGGTTTTTAACTATTAATATCTCCTATAATTGGATCTTATTGACTGAAATTATATTGTGTTTGTGCTCATTTAACAATTTTGCACTATCCGTTTTTTAGTTCAAGTTACTGGCTAAGGTACCTCAAGTCTCTCCTTTACGAGATGTCTTGGATTTTTTCCCTCCGTGTGTGGTGTAGTATATATATTCTCACCTCTTTTTTAAAAGATCGTAGTATATTCTCACCTTATTTGATAGTGGTCTCGCCTACATACGGAGTAGTGGTCTCACCTTTATGTAGTATAGAAGTATCATATATAATAATATAGCGATTTATTTAATAATAGACATATACACCTCGTAATTTCTTCTAAAAAGAATATTATATGGCGCACAAGTTGTCATTGAAACATATATATAGCTAGTATTATAATTGTAATGTTTTAGAAGAATGGAATGACGAGTTGTGACTTTAGCCCATCCTATACTGTATCCTTTCAAAAACGTGGAGAGAGAGAGAGAGAGAGAGAGAGAGAGCTGCCTATGCAGATTTAATTCAAATTCATGAAGTATGGACATAAATTATTGTCCTTTGCCTTTCTATTTTTTTTCAATAGCAACCATGATCCATGTTTCTTTTTTTGTGAAATAATTTTCACATTGGTATGGTGAAAGAGGGCGTCATCGACCTTGACTTGACCTAATTTTAGGTGTGACTACTGCCTAATTTTAATGCACAATTTTTCTTATTTAAGTTCAAATATATTGTGCCATAAATATATATACTAGGACTAATATCCTATGCGACAGTTGAACATAACCATTATGTAGCTCCAGCGCCAATTACATTATTCTTTTTAATAAACTCTAACTAATATTCTAATTAAATTAATGTACAAATTTTAATTATTTCACCCATCACTACCTCCTATCTCTATTTTAAATCTTCCCCTTTATAAGAAGCACCACCCTATTCTCATTTCATTGATGTATTTTATTTTAATTTCATAAATTTTATAAGGCTTCTTATAATATGTTGCTGAAATAATATTACTCATAATGTATTTATTACTGATAATGCTTCTACTCAATTTTTCAGGTGTGAATGCTGATGAGGTTGGTGTTATTGTAGTCGTAGTTGCAGCAAAATAGTACACATAATAAAATGTACAAAAAATAGTAATTTCTTGAAATAGGTGATGTGTTTAAAATTGCGCCTACTAAAATCTATTGATTTTTCTAGCAAATAAAAGAAGAAGAATAAATTCAAAGAACCAATCCTACTGACGTATTTTATATTATTATTTTATCACTTCTATAAGACTTTTATAGTGAATTGTTGAAATAATATTATTATCATAGACATAATATTATACTCTCTCCGCCCCACTCATATTGTCATCATTTCTTTATTTAAATGTCTTATTCATATTGTCATCTTCCAAATAAAGAAAGTTTTAACCCTTTAAATCCTCCAAAAGTGATGGAACCTACCCACTTTCTATCTTTTTATCCTATTCTTAACTCCGTGCAGAACAATAACATGACAATATCAATGAATCAGAGGGAGTATTACTTTTATGGTTAAATACTTATAAATTAAAGTATAATGTACAACCTGTCGATTTTCGACGGGTAACGGGTTACACGGTAGTTAATAAAAGATAAAAATGTCTATAGGATGCTCATACAGTTTCTTACAAATACACTAATATTGTCCTTAATTTTATTTTATTTTTGAAAGGTTATTGCCGTTAAATTAAAGTATCAATACATTAACATTTTTTTTATAGGCACTGTCGTTTCAGATATACATATTTGAGTGCTTTTTATTAGATGCACTCATGATAATATTTGGTGTACACACAAATTGCAAATTACTTTTTTTTTTGTCCTCTTCAAATCGAAAGGTTTAAATTTACATTTTAGAGGGAAATTCAAACTGTGGAACACAGTTTAGCTGAAAGTAAATCATTAATTTACTTAATAAAATATTTTTTTATTAAAATTAAATTTTTCTTTATATTGCGAAAGTTAGGATAAGAATATAAGTTTGGAGTCTCGCTTTAAAAATGTGTGAAGTAAATTGATTTGGAGACTTAAATTCAATAATTGAAGACAGTCATCTTCCACTCTTTCAATTTCATAAATTCTCTTTCATCAGTTTTCATTCATCTTTCAAAGTTACTTCCAAATTAAAGATTGTTAGAAACTTCGAGAGATCAATGGCAGCTTAGGGAGCTCTAGTTTCTCTTATGAATGATTTGGAGCTGATTCCCATTCATCCCACCCATTCCTTTTCTTTTGACAACAAACAGATAACTTCCCTTTTCCAATCTATCAATTTCTTGATCGATTTCATGGACCGATTCTCAAGTTTTTTGAGCACTCATTTATTAAGCAACACTTTGATCTTCGTCTTTGGGCTACAATATCTCAAAAGTTAGCATTGAAAGTATCCTTAATGAACTTCTTTCTCAAAAGAGTAGAAATGTTTGGTCAATTAGGAGTGCAATTGCATCAAATGTTATGGAGTAGAAGGTATTTAATTGTATTAGATGATATGTGGAGTGTGGAATCTTGGGATGAGATACAAAGGTTTTGATGAGGCCGGTGATTGTGAAGCAGGCTCATCAACATCTTATTTATGCCCTCACAATCTGTGTCGTTTGAATAAACTAGAATCACTATGGTGTGACTTTGGTGATGATTACAAGTGGCGTGATGTTGTTCTAAGCTTGGTATTACCGTCTTCACTTGAGGAATTGTCTTTACGGAATTGTCATTGGGAAGATTTGGAAAAGATGATGAAATCCTTGCCCTGTCTTGGATCATTAAAGTTATATTATATTCGAGGATCCAAGTGGGACCTCGCCAAGGAGGAACTGGAATTCCCCCGCCTGAAAATATTGAAGATTTTTGATTGTGATGATTTTCATAATTGGAATGCAAACAGTTCCCATTTTCCGGTCCTCCAGACTTTGGATATTTGGAGAGCCCCCAAACTGAGTGAGATCCCCTTGGAGAAATACCTACACTTGCACGCATTAATTTGTTTCGGTGTAGCGTGTCTGCTGCGGTTTCAGCAACGAAAATAGTAGCGGAACAAGAGAGTTGTGGGAACGACAATCTTCTACTTGAAGTTGATTTTGGGGAAATCGAAGAAGTTGAGAGATTCGACACAATGGTGCAACAACAGTGTCTAAGGACCAACAACCTTCATCTATATCATCCTGCCAGATAGATCAATTTATTTTGATTAGTACCATTCTCTTATGCATCTTTTTAGGGGCTTTATTTTCTTCATGTTTAATTGTGCTTAGATATGATATTGATATAAGATCATTGCATCACTTTTAATTATGCACATTTTTGCACACCACATTTTTTAAACCCCCTAACCCAAAATTATGCACATTTTTAATTTGTATCTCTCTCGTAAATGAAAAGTAATGTATATATTTGCTTAAAGTCAAGTCCATTTTATTATTTAGTGTTGGCAACTTTCGTGCAATTGTATTTGAGAAATCTTAAAATCTACATCCAATATTCTAACGAGTGATCACATCACACGTGATAAGTTAAGAAGAAAATAACATTTTGCTACATAGAATTTGGGAATTTAATTTAAATTAAATATCAGGGATCCAATATTTATTAATTTATTGGGCCTAAGTTCGTATAGGTGAAATGACTTGATTGTGGTTTCTTCGGCTGGTTTTAAAAAACGTCTTCTTTTGGGACTAATTATGTTTGTTAACTTCTGAAAAATTAGGCCCTGCCTGAGGCCCAATTAAATTCTTACATATGTAATTTTGATTTTTGGGTAGATAAAATTTAGTTTTTATTATATATAATTAATGATTCTAAACATCATCACAAAAATATCACATGCCGCCGAGTAGCATATGCAATAATGTTCTCCTTTTTTTTTCTTTTTTCTTTTTTCTTTTTTAATCTTCGTTCCCCCAATAAAAAGTTAGGTTTTCCACACGTTAAAAAAAAGGAGTTATGTTGAGCTAATTTGTATTAAAAAAAATGGGGGTGCACAAATGTTATCTACTTCATCCGTTTCGTTCCTCTTGACGTGTTTTTTTTTCGGTACAAATATTAAGAAGAATTATATTAAGTGTAAAGATGATGTTTAGTATAGTGAATAAAGTGATATAAAGTGATTTGAAATAATATAAAGTGTTTTGAAGTGAATAAAGTGAATAATATGATATTCTAATTATTTTTGTGAAAGAAAACGTGTCAAATTAATGGGACGACCCAAATGAGAAATACACGTTAAGATGAACGGGATGGAAGGAGTATTATTTATCTGCATCCGGAGTAGAGTTTGACTACATATCAAGCTTTTTTAATTAAGTATTTTATGTTTATATTCGGATTAATATACTAGTATAAAATTGGATTATTATTATTATATAATATTATGATTTGCAATTTATTTTGGGAGGGAAAGAATATCAAAAGAGCGAGAGAGCTAGATAGTGAGTTGAATAACCCATAAATCCAAACATATACTTAATTATGTCAAGCTTAAAAAATAAATCCTAAATCACAACTAGATACAGCTGCTGCTGAGCATTCTAAAAAAATATTTAAGCCATTACTCATATAAGCTTGGAAAAAATGCTTTCGCATACAAATAAATATTTCAAAGAATTGAAAAATTACAGCCACAAAACTTTAATCTTTAATTCACATACCTAAATAAATTGAAGGCAAATACTTATATTTTCTTTTACTGAAAATAGTAAGCATGGATAGTCAGCGTGTACGTCAGCAGATTGAACCCTCTATTGCCACTCCATGTGACATCTACTATTGCTTTAATAAGGAGATGACACGTGACGTAATTAACGGTGTAAGATTTAGAAAATATATAAGGATAATATATACCCAAATCTTAATCCTTAGTCATATCATGTGTCATCTTCTTATTAAAGCAATAGAAGATGTCACATGAAGAGGCAATCAGTGGCGTAGCTAGGAATTCAGTTCAAGGGGTCCAAATTTTTTTCGTCTTGCGGGTAGTAGATAAATATTAAATCACCCAAAATAAAAAAATAAAAAAATCGGCCAAAAATTACAAAAAAAATGCTATTAATTAAATCCGCCAAAAATTACAAAAAATGCTATTAAATCATGCTCACACCAAGATGCAGTAAACGTAACATTAAGATCGAACAAATCCAAATTAAAGTCATACACCTCTCAATTACTCATCCAAGTATTTGCAAACTGTAAGAAATTATATTATTAAGTAGAGGGCCTATTCTAAGTTTAATCGAAACAAATACATTTATAATCCGTTAGGTTGCACGAACACCTTCTACCCAAATTGAGGGAAAATTAAAAAAAGATTACCAAGAATATAAATCTCTCTAGTCCTCTACAACAAAGAATAATTAAGAAAAATAATTAAAAAATAATAATAATCTTATTAATAATAGGAAAATAAGCGGTGCCCCTTCTACAGTGCTCTGTTTCAGTTTTCTTTGATTCTGATAATTTTGACATTATTAATTCATAATAATGCACATATATTACTTATTATATTCGTATAATAATTTCTCTTGCCTTACATGTATATCTATTATTATTCGTATATATATTCGTATAATAGTAATAACATATATATATATATATATATATATATATATATATAAGTAATTATTTTTCAAAAGTCAGGGGGTCCAGTGGGTGCACTGCTCCCTGGCTACGCCCCTGGAGGCAATAAAGGATCCAATTTGGTACGTCAGTATGGTAGAATTTCCCCCAGTAATATATTTACTTTAAAATATTCTCATTAAATTATGTAGTCACCACTTTCAAAAGTTAATGTCCACCGTTAATTAATTAGGTAACAGTATCTATCCAATATTCTCTGATTTCTCATCATGTTATGTTTTGGTTAAAAATTATGAAATTATAACCCTAACCTAGTTATGGAATATTTTTCCTTAGCGAGCCTACGTCAAACTCAAATTATTATTGTTTGGCAATTGGCACAATTTGTTACGCATGTTATATATAAATGCAATTTTGTGTGTGGTTCTTTATACTAGTTGCTATTACTGCAGCCCTCTCTCTCTCTCTCTCTCTCTCTCTCTCTCTCTCTCTCTCAAGATGATGAGCATAGCTCTACTGCTGGTTCTTGCTGCCTGCGTAGTATGTGACTTAGTTCCTTTTACGCCGGTGACCGACCCAGTTCAAAGGAGAGCAGGTCCTAGCTAATTAAATAATACTAGTAATTAATTTTTCCATTTTAATTAATTACAGATTCATGATTCCAAACATACTAAATTATTAACATTATATGCATTAATCCAGTTTGCATGGACGGGTCACCGGCCGGCTACCATTACGCAGCCGAATCTGGAGACGGGGCCAGGAACTGGCTCGTTGTTCTGATGGTTAGTTTCTTATTGAACGAGACGGAGGAGGGAGTATTCATTTTAATTAATATTTTCTCTATTTATTTCAATATTTATTATATAATTTTATTTTTGTTTAGGGAGGTGGATGGTGCTCCACCGTTGATGCTTGTCAAGCCAACCAAACGACCGATTTAGGGAGTACTAGGTTCATCACACCCACCGACTTTTCTGGGATGCTTAGCTCCCGCCAAGACATTAACCCGGGTATAATTAATTAACATTAATTCAAGAAAATAGTTTAATTTTTTTTTCAACATATGAATATTTTCATAGACATATATTTGAAATTTTTCCAAACTTGTACAACTGGAACAGAGTTTATGTCATCTACTGTGACCAGTCATCATTTCTTGGAGACACTGCCACCGATAGTCTCGTATGTTTTACTCTCTCTGTCCCGTTTTATTTGTCTCATTTGAGTTCGACACAAAGTGGTATTAAATGGTAAAAAGTGTGTTTAGTGTATTTTGTGAAGAATATTTAATTGTTGATAAAGTGGATTGAGTGGGAAATTAATGTTCAATAAAGTTGGTTGAGTGAGCCTTTTTATTGGGTTAATGAGCTTAATTATTTCCAAAATACGAAATGGGACAAGTAGAGTGAGACACCCAAAACGGCAAAATGGGACAAATAGAACAGGTTGGAGGGTGTATAAATTTGAAAATTAATTCCTAATCTGCTTTATTTATTTAATTAATGCATGTAAAATATGTTAAATAATACTATAATGTATTAATTAATTCATTATGTTGTATCAATTATAGGGATCCGATCTCCAATTCAGAGGGTCCAGGATTTTTTATGCTGTCGTAGAGGATCTTTTGGTGAAAGGAATGGGGAATGGAGATAATGTAGATAGATTATCCTTTTATTATTACTAATTAATTTTATATACACACTAATAAAAGAATATTAATTAAGTTAATGCTTATGATTTTGTACTTGTAGGCCATACTTGCCGGAAGATCAGCCAGAGGGTTAGCAGCGATACTGCACTGCGATGAGTTCCGAGCACGCCTCCCCGACGTCAAGAGGGTGAAATGCTTTTCCGATGCCGGTTTCTTCATCCGAGCGTGAGTACTTTTAATTTATTTATAATTTAGTTGATATTTCTTTTAAATATGTAATTATTGTGTTATAATACATACTAAATCTATACTAGAAAGAATGTGTCTAATGCCGACTATAGAGAGCAATTTTTTGCTTCGACCATCATGCTCCACGTACGTATAACTCCTTTCCTCTTGTAGACATTAAATTGAATATTTATAATATATTGAATAAAAATATTAAATGTAAAGAAACTTAAATGTTTCAACTAATAATTACATATATGTTGCTAGCTTAATTTTCCTTTTGATTAATTAACTTTCTGCATTTGGTGTATAGAATATATCCAGCCTCCTGCCAACGACGTGCACAAACAGAATCAATCCAAGTTTGGTAAGTGACTCTTGATATATGATTTATTAGAATATATAATATAATCTAGTTGAAGTATTCATGTATGTCTCTAAATTCAAAAAATAAATTATGCCCAATTTTGATAACTTTATTATGGTTGTTACCTACATGTTTTGAATAACTTTGTAGCGCCTCTTTCCGGAGTATTTAGTTGGTGACGTCAAAACTCCACTCTTTTTATTAAACAGTGCCTTTGATTATTATCAGGTATGTATTTACTTATGTACGAACCTTTTCTTCTTCTTCTTCTTTTCGCTGTGTGATTCACATAATGCAATTATAGAGACCAAAAATCCTCATCAAATTGCTGAAAAACTTTGAAACATGTTTATATGTATTAATTATAGCTAGCTAGCACGCATGCACGGCTATAATAAATTCGAAAAGAATAAGCCGTGCGGCCGACCGCACATTGAGTTCGGCCAAAACAAATGTGATGCACTATTTGAGGTGCGAGTTAAGTCTGAAATTAATTTTAACTGTATAATTTAGGTAGTAAAAAATAGTTACTATTTTAACACGAAATGCTCTTAATTTTAGGTTCTATACCAATTGGTACCTCCAAATTCTGTTGATCGGGAAAGATGGTTAACTTGTGTAAGGAATTTGACCAATTGTCCCGATTGTCAAGAGCTTATAAAGGGTATATATATATATATAATTAATTATTATTATTATTATTATTATTATTATTATTAATTAAGTTTTTGAATTTGGATGGAGTAACAGAATTTGGAGAGGCGTTTCTAGAAGCAATTAGAGAAATTCCCTCTAATCCATCGAAGGGTCTATTCATCCACGCCTGCTTCTCTCATGTAGTCGCATTTGTTGATAAGTATTGGTCACAAAATTCTACTCTCAAATTGGAAAATAGGGTTAGTTTCACTTTTTATGTTATTTGTATCTCTTCAATACAACATATATATTTATAAAGTTTATTAATGCTACCATTTGAGCAATTTGTTTATCTTTTTAATAATGCTTATATAATTACTCGATTTAATTATTTCTTTATTTACAGACGATATCGGAGGCCTTTAGCGATTGGTTTTTCGATCGAGATTCTGTTGCATTGATCTCTCCGTCTAAGTATCAACAATCTTGTTCTTGATTTAATATACTCAAGATTCTTTTCATTTTATTTGAGAAGAAATATGCTTAAGATTCGATCGACTATATATATAGTTAAGATTCCTATATGTATGTATACATCTTGTGTAATTCCCTCAAAGAAAAAGTATATATGTTTGGGGTAAGGATCTGGTGAGAATAAATTTTATATGAATTAAATGAGCCTGCAGTTACATGTCGTTCTTCATAAATTTCTTAGGTTTAATTTCAATTGAGAGAATTTAATTGAATTGAAACGCAATTGTATTGAAACGCAGCCACATCTAGTTTGGTGGAATATTGCTATAAGAAGTCAAAGCGCTCAACATTAATGCCCGAAATGAGTTTGAAAAATAAAAACAAATATTGAAATTCAAATAGAATTTAGAATGAATATTAAGATTATAAGTTTCGTAATTGTGATTATGAGTGGAATACTAATAATGAAGGAATCGGAAGCACAAAATTATGATTTGGATTCATGCACGAGACAAATAAGAGCATCTAATTGCTTGGATACGATTATGAAGGCCTTTTGCGTGCCCAATAGTTATGAACCAGTCTTTAATGGTTGTTGCTATACGTTTTTTCCACTTTCTGCAGAATGTCAACGTTTGTTGGTTGAAGAAACAAAGGCTAAACATGTTTGCGCCAAAGACGACGAACGTCTCATCGAGCAGAGGTCCGATGAACTTCACAAACGTTGCGTCGAGTTAACTTAGACATCAATTGAATCGCATTCCTAGGGTTTCTACACTAGGGTTTATATATGTTACATATATATGATATATGTCCATCGAAATCAGTAATCTCGTTTAATAAATAAACTTTTCTCCATACTTTGATTGTCAACTATCATTATTAATTACTCCATCCGTCCCACCAGATTTGTCAACTTCGTCAACGTTGCGTCGAGTTAACTTAGACATCAAATCGCATACCTTGATATATGTTTCAACTATTAATTATCTCCTATAATTGAATCGATCTTAGTGACTCAAATTATATTGTGTTTGTGCTCATTTAACAATTTTGCACTCTATATGCTTTTTTTCAGCTCAAGTGGCTAGCTAAGGTACCACAAATCTCTCCTTAGTGAGAGGTATTGGATTCAATTCCGCTTGTATATAGTGTAGTATATTCCCACTTCCCACCTTATTTGGTGGTACCTGCTTACAGTAGTGGTCTCACCTTTGTGTGATGATGTAGCGATTTCTTTGATGGACATATATAACTCGTTGTAATTTCCTAAAAAATATTATATGGCGCACAAGTTGTCATTAAAACATATAGGTTTATAATTGCAAATGTTTTAAAAGAGGTGAAAGAATTACAAATTAACTTTGATATAAACGCACGTACATTTATATTTTTTACAATCATCTCCCAAAAAAAAAAAGAACAAATACAGCCAATAGAAGAGGATCATGTGAATATACTTTTTTTAGGTGATAAATGAGAATAAATCTGAATCATTGATCTTTGTTGATCAATGACTCAAATTTAACGATGCATTTAGTTACTGTAATTTATGCATTATAATGTTAATTTATTAAGGTATTGAAATTTTATGCATTATAATGTTAAGTTATTAAGGTATTGCAATTTATGCATTAGAATGTGTATGCATTACCGATGTAATAAAAATGCATTAAAACATATCATTCTCGCGTTCTCATATAAGATTTATTCTCACCAAAGCCCTACCCTAGGTTTTTCTGAAAAACTAAATTACTCAAGTTAGTTATTAAACTAATTTTAATATGGTTTGGTTTTTTTATTCTTAAAATATATGTGCCTAGTCTTTAAAATCAATCTATACAATCAGAACATTTTTTTGCAGATGCAAAATCTTTTCTTTTCTCCTTTACTTCTACGATGGTGACATGAATAAATATTATGAAATCAATTTACGGAACAATTAGATAAGCATTAACTGATGCGCTACATATTCATTATAATTTTTAATAATTTGTTAAATATAAGTATAATTAACTTCAACATTTGCATTGCAGCAAATTTGAGGCATTATTAATTTGTTACGTGTGTAATTATCATTCTAAGCGAATTGAAAGCGTTTAACACGGCCTTAATAAATTACTTCCGTTATGTGTTTATATATAATACATTTTTCTTAGGTTTCAATTGAGAAAAAATTAAATTAAAGTGAAACGCGCCTAAGCATCTAGTCTCGCCGTATTGTTATGAGAAGACCTAGCTAATTATGGAGAGAGAGAGAGAGAGAGAGAGAGAGAGAGAGAGAGAGAGAGAGAGAGAGAGAGAGCTGCCTATGCAGATTTAATTCAAACTCTTGAATGTATGGACATAAATTATTGTCCTTTGCCTTTCTATTTTTTTCAATAGCAACCATGAAACATGTTTCTTTTTTTATGAAATAATTTTCACATTGGTATGGTGAAAGATTGACCTTGACTTGACCTAACTTTAGGTGTGACTACTGCCTAATTTTAATGCACAATTTTTCTTTTTAAGTTCAAATTTATTGTCCCATAAATATACAAGGACCAATATCCTATGCGACAGTTGAACATAAATATTACATACTATTCTTTTTAATAAACTCTAACTAATATTCTAATTAAATTAATGTACTATAATTTAAATTATTTCACCCATCACAAGCTCCTCTCTCTATTTTAAATCTTCCCCTTTATAAGAAGCACCACCCTACTCTCATTTCCTCACTTCTTTTCTCACATCTCTCTCTCTCTCTCTCTCTCTCTCTCTCTCTCTCTCTCTCTCTCTTCCTCTCTCTATATTTATATTACTATTTTTTTGTTTAAGGTCCCCTTCACTCAGGTCATCAAAGCAGTGGAATTTATAGTAGGTGCGCCCAATATCATATTTATTCACTAATCCCTTAAATAATTAGGATTTTTATTGATTTTAACCTACTAAATAACAAATACTACATTTCAGTTTGTTTTGATGTGTAGCAACTGGGTGTAGTGTCTTGAGTCTGGATATGGAGATGGAGCTAAAAATAGGATACTTTATCTAAATTAAAGAACTTCACATTTAGATAAATTATCCAATTTTTGGATCCATCTCCACTTCACTATGCAAGATGCTACCCGGCAAACAACCTATCTTAACAAACCGATAGGTAGTTTAAATTAGAAATCAAATGATAAAATTGATTAATTAGTTCGTAAATATGATTAATTGCAACTGCTCTTATTTACAATGTGTTGATGACCCTAAGTTTAGACATATTTCTAGTTTGGATTGTCATTTTTAAATCAATAGTATTGTATATATTTGCTTAAAGTCCATTTTATGATAGTGTGGCAAATTTTTTTGTGCAATTATTTTTGAGAAATCTTTAGACCTAAAACCGCTAACCTATTCCGTAATGGATCATGATAATAATTTTGGGTAAATCAAGTGAGTTTGTTGATCTTTTTTGTGTATGCTCAAACATTGAAGTTGTTTGGCACGAGATTTGCAAATCAAAGACGTGATTGTTAAGCTCGATATCCAGACGTTGGTGTCCCTTCTTTCTAATGGAATGATGCCGAGAATTGGAGTAGGTTCAAGGTTCAGAGTTCAAGACTCTGATCATGTTTCCTTTTAATGGGTGGACCGAAAGTGCAATATCGTGACCCATAAAATTGCCAATTTGGCTCGTATTATGAATTTTTCTGTTTCGAATAGTTGTTTAGATGTAATCGTTGTTCCGCGTTTAGACATGCTTGATGTAACCTCTTCGTCGTGAAATGAATTTCACATTATGCTAAAAAAAAACGATAACCTAACAAGTGATCAAACGTGATAAGTTAGAAGAAAAGAACACCTTGCCAAATAAATGTTAGAATTAATAAAATAAAAAGATCCACAATTTATTGGGCTGATTAACAAAGAGATATCCTATATGGGCCATGGAGTTTCTGAACGAATTGGGCCAAACAATTTCCAAAAAGATAAAAAAATTGAATATGGGCCAAACAATTTCCCAAAAGAAATCGAATATGGGCCTTTCTTTTTCGAACGAATATGGGCCAGACTTTGTACAATTAAATTGGTAAAGTGTTGTAATTGGTGTGACCGACAAATGCATTTTTTTTAATGGAATTACAGTGAGTTATATAATTATACAATCAAATAAATCGCTATAATACCATATAGGTGAGACCTCTATACTATAAAGTGGGACCATTACACCATTATGCAAGATGGGCAATTACTCCACCATAAGGTGGGAAAATAAACTACACCGCTTGCAAGCGGGATTAAACCCAAGACCTCTCATTAAAGAGAGACTTGTGGTACCTCAGCCAACCAATTGAGCTAGGGCTCATCCAAATGCACCCGTTTTAAACAATTGAAATATATTTAAAAATTATTTATTTAAATAGTTGATCAGGCTTATATATTTATATAGGGTAAGTCATAGTTATAACCTTTTCGACATTATACCTAACTTTCTTAGATTCTCAAACTTTTCCACTACTTCGCCTCGCCTCCGTCTCTACTGCTTTCCTCTTCATGTTTGCTAGTTCCGATTAGGAGAATAAACTAAAATGCTCACGCTCGGATGAAGAAACCAGCATCCGAACGTCGAGGAGACGTGCTCGGAAGCCATGACAAGGCAATATAGTTGCTAGCTAATCCTCCGGCCGATCTAACAGCAAGTATAGCTTACAAGTAAATACTACCTCCAGTCGTGAAATAAGTTTATAGGTTGGAGTAGCACAGGATTTAAGGAAAAGATTGTTGTAAGTGGAGTAGAAGTAAGTATAAGAAAGAATATTATATTGTGTGGTGTGACAAAAATAGGTAGAAAGTTATTTAGAGATCGTCCCAAAAAGAAAATATAAGAAGTTTTTTGGGGACCGGAGATAATATATTAGATCATATCATCAATTACTTTAGAAAGAAAAAATAAAGATCACATGATCAATTGATCATAAAGAGTGACCTATTTGTATTATAGTGACTACAGAATAAAACAGGGACAAATTAAAGCATAGCCACAATCAAGAAATCAATAGCAATTTTCCTTCAAAATATAAAAAGCGCACATGCACGTGCATTAAGTGTGTTGTTTTCTAGTTTTTCTTTTACATACTAGCAATGAGTCTCTCATTTTTGGGATTTTTTTCATTTAATTGGAGATTAATTGTACCACTCATCTTTCTATGTAATGTAAGTAGGATGAACTTATGAGTCATTTGTTTGTTTATATTAATAGAGATTGAGCAATAATATTGTTATAGCTGAAAAAAAAAATTACATGTTTTATACTATAATATCTTGAATCGGCCCGATCACAGTGCACACTATGAATAACATTTGCAGATTACCCTCGTCTTTTATGATCATGCTTGTGATGTTTGTCAACACTCGTCAAAACATTGTACTTGAAAACATGTTATACTAATATATAGGTATAAACCTTATATTATGGACTATAAGAGAATACCATCTATTCTTTTTTGTGCAAACAATTGTAATCATTCATACTAAAATATGTTAAAGAAAATCCCAAAAGAGCATGTTAAAGAAAATTTTATTCAATAATATTTTTGAGTTAGACCAATATTTTTAGCAAACATGTATGTTAATGTTTCAAAAATCAAACTAAATTAATTAGAGATAATTTGACAAAAAAATTATTTTGAAGTGGTAATAGTAGGGGAGGGGCATGTATGTCCATGTTCAGCCTCTTCTCAGGGGCGCTCTTCCGCCCAAACTAACCCACATAGATTAATTTAATTGATAAATTCAAGTATGTTTCCAAAAAAGAATAACAAATCAAGGGGAAAATTGAAAGTGATAAAGATCCGCCAGGAGGAATTAAGATTTATTCCCGGCGGAAGAACAAGACCAAAGACAATGCAGCAGTAGCAAATAATTCGAAGATTCACCCGGTGTTTCATGTGTCATTGTTGAAAGCTGCGGTGGGATCTACATTGCCGCCGTCAGCGTTACCAGAGGAGTTATTGGTAGTCGATCCACCATTTGTTCCGTTTGTCGTGTTGCAGCGCCGTACAATTCCTCGTGATAACTACAATGCGGAGCAAGTCTTAGTTCAATGGCAAGGTTTAGGTGTGGAAGAGAGTTCGTGGGTGGATGTGGAGGATATGTGTGACCAATTTCTAGATTTCCGCCTTGAGGACAAGGTTGTTTCGCTGACTGAAGTAATTGATAGAGATCCGCCAGGGGGAATTAAGATTTATTCCCGACGAAAGAACAAGACAAAAGACAATGCAGCAACAACAAATTAATGAGAAGATGGTTTTTAGTTATTCATGATATTTATTTTACTTTTGGGCCTTATGTTTTATGGGCCTTAGTAGGAAGTAGTAGTATTTATAATTGCCTCTCTACGTAAGTTAGGTTTATCATTGAGATCACTGAACTTAGGCAGCGCACGCCGTGTAGCGAAACAATTAATGAAAAGTTATTATTTTACTTTATTCGGTAAATGTAGCGACGGAATGAAAAGCGACGCTAAATAATGACGAAATGTTAATTATTACGATTATGAAAAGTTATTATTTTAATTCATTCAAGTTTGTCATAATTAGCAATGTGTTAGGCCAAAATCAAAGAGCTTATAACTTGCAGACATGCCAGAGAGATAACTACTTAAACAGATTTAATTCAAAAGCTTGAAGTATATACATAACTTATATAGTCCTTTCCCTTCTTTTTATTCATATGATTCCACAAATCGAAACTAGCAAGCATGATCCATGGTTGTCTCTTTTCGTGAAATAATTTTTCACATTGGTATGAGTGATATCGACCTAATTTTTGGTGTCCCATATGGGCCTAACTTTGTATAATGTGAACTAACATGATCGGGCTGGGCTGGGCTGGTTTTTAAGAGGTTTTTATTTGGGCCTAATTTGTTTCTCAACTTTTTAAACTTTTGGTCATTAATTAAACTTTTTTAATGTAATTTTGATTTTTGGGTAGATAATAAGTTAGTTTTAATGATTCTATTAATTTATAAGTACCATATATACTACTATTAACTTTCAAAAATAAAAAAGGATACCATATATCAAACGTCATCATCAAAAAAAATTATTTCTTCATTCTCCCCAATCAAAAAGCTAGGTCTCACATTCAAAAAGGGTGGGTTTCTATTTTTTTTTTCTATCTTTCATTTCACTATTTATAAAATGGTGAATAAATTAGTAATAAGGTATAGAATAATAAAACAGAAGGGAAAAAGAAGGATTAATTGCCAAAAAATTCTCCACCTTTTCAAAAAATTTGTTTTAATTTTCACCTTTTAAATCTACCTCTAAATCCTCAACTTTTTAATTTTATCTAATGTTTCCTACGGTGATATTTTCCGGTAAGACTATTGCTGACATGTTAATATTATTTGTGGACGTGGCCTAATATATTATGTGTGGCACTCGTTACATGGGAAGAACAAAACGACGTCGTTTTATCCATAATTTTTTGCCTTGTGTACATATAAAAAACGCTTAGCTCTTCAGTATACCAAGAAAAATCCTAGTTCTCTCTCTCTCGTCGTTTTCGAAATTGAGCCCTAGTTCTCTCTCGTTGCCATGTAATGAGTGCCACACATAATATATTAGGTCACGTCCGCAAATAATATTAACATGTCAGCAATAATCTTACCGAAATATATCACCGTGGAAAAAATCAGATAAAATTTAAAAATTGAGAATTTAGAGGCAGATTTAGAAAGTAAAGATTAAAACAATAATTTTATAAAAGGTGGAGAATTTTTTTGACAATTATCCCAAAAAAGAAAGTTAAGTAAATAAGAAGTGAACAAATTCGATCCAAGTAAAAACTGGAAATTCATTGAAAATTGGAAAAATCTTCATTTATAATTCTCATAATCTTCCTGCAAAACTTAAAAAGTTAAAAACTTGCAATCCAAACATTGATTATTCTTTATGCTCTGTTTTATGATGTTTTCATCTTTTCTTTTGCTTTTTATGACATGTCGGTAAAGGACAACGTGAATTTGTGAAATCAAGAAACACAACAGTAAAATTGGAGATATTAAGATTTATATTAAAAAAAAAGAAAAACTTCAAAACGGTTAAAACCCACCAACTGCTTTTTAACCTTCTTGTTTCATCTTTTCCTCAGTTCTTGAATTTTTTAAGACAAAAATCCCAGAAAAAACGAATTTCAGTGATGAATATTGCGAAAGAAAGTGGAGTAAGGATAAATCGGATCGCAGGCAAGGTTGTAGAGAGAGAAGGGAGGAGAGAGAGAGAGTCGGTAACGGCAGCAACAGCCATGGCCACACATACTAAATCAAGTAATTTAGTGAAATCGAAGCCCGGTTTTGGAGATGGGCCTTCTTCTTCTTCTTCAAAACCCAAGATTGATCCCTCTGCTTTTAAGAAGAAAATTATTGGTGGATCAATTAGGAGTTCTACTGCAATTGATGTCAAAAATAGATCCATTTTCAGTAGCGGCGGCTCCAAAATGGTATATTTTCTAAAAATCTAATCTTTTTTCTGTTCTTGATTCTGTTATTTATTTCCCTTTTTAGCTGAAATTGAGGTTTCCATTTGCAAAGATCAGTGCTTTAATCTTGGATTTTCTGTTTGTGGTTGTCTGTTAATCTGGGTTTGTGCCTTCTTTGATTTTTATAAATTGTTCAATTTATTGCTATTTCATGATCCATCTTGATTTCACTGCTTTAAAAATCTAATCTTTTTTCTGTTTTTGATTCTGATATTTATTTCCCTTTTTAGCTGAAATTGAGGTTTCCATTTGCAAAGTTCAGTGCTTTAATCTTGGATTTTCTGTTTGTGGTTTTCTGTTAATCTGGGTTTGTGCCTTCGTTAATTTTTATAAATTGTTCAATTAGAAATTATTGCTATTTTATGATCCATCTTGATTTCACTGCTTTTCATTATTATCAAATTGATCGTATGTGAAAATTGGGGTGAATTATTGCAAAGATTATAGTTGCTGAAATCTTGAGGTTTAATCGATGATGATTGTGTTGATATTCCATTTGAAATCTGTCGAGCTTTCATAAGTTGAATAAACTGTTCTTTTTCGACTATATTTCCTGCGAATGGGGGGCGAATTCCAATTTATTTTGTTTGTAGCTATTGGCATTCTCATTATAAGTGATGATCACTAATTTGCTAAAAGTTATGGTTATGCCTCTAATTGAGTTCTGATATGTATTGATCAAGTGAAGACGAAGAAAACAACCACTCAAACGATAGATATTAAGAAAACAACCGTGACCAGACGAGAGAAGAAGGTTTATTCTTTGGCAGGCCAGAAATATGATGTTCCTGAAGAGGTTCTGTATCTGTCATCTCTTGTTTAAGTGTCGTCACGTTCAACTTTTGAATGAGTTCTAGCCTGACTGTGTTATTTTCTTGTCCATTCGCTCGTCTGCTCTACAGCGGGAGCCATTGAGAATATTTTATGAATCATTGTCAAAGCAGATTCCTTCAAGTGAAATGGCCGAATTTTGGTGAGTTTTTAATTTTCTCAGATATTTTGTGTAAATGTTTGAGTTGATTTAGTTTGCGACTTTCAATTCTTAAGAACAACGATGCGTACTAATTAAGATAGTACGATACTAGGTTAATATATATGTGGTGAGATAGGAGATAGTCATGTTTTCTGATGTAACAATTGCAGTTAGATTAATTGATTTATCGAATTGTAGGCGAATGGAATAATGTTATTCGATGTTTACTCAACCAATATCTCATCTGTATTGATGATTCCGCTATTCATATATTTTGGTTGAAGCTGGTGTGACATGCATATGCATAGTGAACTACAAAAAATGTGTATTTTCTTATAGCAGAATGTTAGAGATTTCTTTATTGAAATTCAATAAACACGGCATGAAAATGAGGTGATTTTTATAGAAAATTTTATTCCCCAATATACTTGATGAACTCGAAACGATCAATTGCTTATTAGCTCAGTGGCAATGAAGGAGCTAAACCACAAAACCTGCATGATTTCCATAAAGTTTCGATCTTTGCTCTCCGTGTTCTTCATATTCTCTTGTCCGAGCGTTTTTAATGTTTTTTGCTGTTTTTAATGTCGTTTAATTGATGGAGATTGCGTTTTCGTGGATACTCCATCTTTCTTAGTCACGTTGGGATACTTAGACAGGGAGGAGAGCACATCGATTTTTTTTAACAACAGCGTAGCAAGAAAATCATGTAATGAGGATTTTCTTGTTTCGTGATAGTCCCAAATAGTTGTTGAGCTATCGATCATTTTTCCTAAATTAGACGCATAAATGAGGTGTCGGGTCAAAAACGAGTAGATGATTTTCCTGGATTTAGTTCATAGCAGATGATTTTTCCTACAGCGAGGAATCAATTCAATTAATTTTAGATCTTTTTAGCTCTCAGAACTCGCACGACACTGCATTATTATGTCTAAGGTTTTCTATTCTTCGGCTCGTGTCATTTGGTTTACCGTTTTGCTATGTCATTGTAATGACTTTCTCACCCGACTCATCTCCTCCTCGTGCCCTCTAAATTCACGAGACGAGGCTAAGTTGCAGCCATAACAAATATGGATGGATAATATCCTACTTAATTTTGCAGGTTGATGGAACACGGCATGCTGTCACCGGATAGATCGAGAAAAGCATACGAGAAGAAGCAGAGGAAGCAAAAACAACTTCGTTTGGGTACTCCCATGAAATCTCCACCACCCTCGACATCAAGCAGACCCGAGAGCTCCAAGAAGCCGCAGCCGGTTCCCAGGAATGGCGATGTGAAAGCCAAGAAGCGGATAATGGATGACAGCGACGAAGATGATTTCGTGCTAAGCCACAAAAGGAAAAGAGGTTGAAACAAGTATAGTTGCAAAATCCCAAGTGTTTGTACTACTTTGTACGATTACAGACCCTTCAGGTACAACTAGACATAGCATCCTAAATTAACCAAACGACGAAATTCGACTTATTCTTTTACTTGTGGATCAAGAAAGTAATAAAGTTGATAATTTCAAAATTGTAATCTTGATTATGGATCGTGATGTTGAATTATCATATATACTAACACTTTGTATTTGGCTTCTTCTACTGCTCTTTTGTTCAATTCTCTGTGATTTCATGCAAAATGCAGATTCTTGATTTTCAGACAGATGAAATTAAAGCGCGCGCGCACACACACGCACTGTCTGAAAATCTTGAAAAGAAGTCATTCACATTTTTTAGACTGCAGAGTGATGTCTGTCTATCTTCATCAGTGTTCATCGGGTGTTGTGAACCGATCTTTTTAATGCTCGTCGTATCCATGCCCAGGATAGACTCTGCAACATGATTGTGTTATGGAACTTCTGCAGGAATAAAGCATAAAAAATTGCCTCCAAATGCTGGAAGAAGCTAACAGAAACATGCAGAGAGAGAGAGAGAGAGAGAGAGAGAGAGAGAGAGAGAGAGAGTGAGAGAGAGAGAGAGAGAGAGCATGAGCAGGTCAGAAAGCAGATGTTAATGTTGTAGTTACATTTAGCATTCATAAATACCACATGGCTCTACATGTGACACAAACAGAAAACTATCTAATAATTAGATATTAATATTTAACACACACACACACACACTCACAAGTTAAGCTTGGATTTTCTTGAAATATGATCCAATTTTAGTCATGGTATGGTTTTTAATGAAAAAACATGGTCCAAACATGAATATCTCCAAAGTTTTGTAGTATTGAGAACTGGTCCAGTTTGCATTGGGTGCAATAGATTGCTTATTACCTCAATTGGAGTCTTGAGTTTGGCAGCTCATTGATTGATTGAGAGAGAGAGAGAGAGAGAGAGAGAGGTTACTAGAGTGGAGAGGATGGTGAGAAATAAATGTGTAGGGGGCCAACACTGTTTTGGCAATAGATGGAATAGGACAAATCACAGCTTTCTCTGATGTGGCACACACAAAACACACACTGAGGGTGAGATTTGACATGTTGGGTAAATGTTAAAGGTTTGATCACAAACCAACATCACTAGGTGAAATCATCAATGAGAATGGGGAAAGATCTCTGCAGCATAAAATTTTTCTGCAACATTTTTGTTTCAAGGTGTGTAAATGAGTCGAGTCGAGCCCATCATTTGCTCATTTTCTCCTCATATGTACGAATTCGGTGTTAATTGATATGTTTGTCGAAACAAATCATTGCCATTTCGATAAAGAGTGCAAAATAATTCCCCACATTTTTTTAAATTCTGGTTTGAAACCAAAACTTCTAATTTTGCAAAAAAAATCTCCACTGTTTGTTTTTCTTAATTATCTCTCACGTTCAGTTTTTTCCCCAAATTAAAGTTGAATTGGACGCCGAAAATGCTTACATGGCAAACTAACATTTATATACGATTGATCTTTTTCCGTCTTTTTCTCCCTTCTTCCAATGTCCGTAACTTAAAAAATTCGGGAAATAATTTGAGAAATCACTCATAACGCCATGTAAGCATTTCAACGTCAAATTCAGCTTCAATTTAGAGAGGAAAAAAAAAATTGAACGTGGAAAATAATTAAGAAAATTAGATTTATTTTGGCACGAGTTACATGTATAGTCTAGCATAGTCTAACAGTGTTTTATTATGTTGTGATTTTGTCATATTTTATGAAAATGAGATTTAGGTATTTGTCAATAATTAATTATAAAATTGTACAGCTGTCATAAGACAAGTGGTGGAGAGTTTGTAGAGAGAGAGAGGGTATTGGTCAAAGTAAGGGTTTACTGCCTCTTTATGACATAATATTGGTGCCTTTATTAATATCTAAGACTTTCTGTCAGGGAATTTATCATGTCACGAAAATAATCATTCGAAAAAATAAAATGAAAAGGACTTTGTTCTTTACCAAAACTGAACCTCTAAATTATGAAGTGAGTTTTTCTTCGAATTGGCACTTTCTATAACGTGATCTGGTTATAAATAAAGACATCTTAAAATTATAGGAAGAAATTATTGAAATATTTTAATTTAAATTAACACTGAAGGAAAATAAAGTGGCTTTACAGAAATATTCCTTCTATTTTTTATTAATTGTCCTATTATGAAATTTGATTTGTTTTTTAATAAGTGTTCAATTTCATAAATTTTGAAAAAGAATGATGCAACTTTTAACAAAAATGATGCAAAACTTCCTATTTTATCTAAGTAATAAATACTAATTATTTACTTTTTAAATTTTTAAGGATTTAATTATAGATGAAAATAATAATATATCAATTTCCTTGGTTTGTGTGTTTTGACGGCTGGAGACACTTATAAAAAAATAGAGGGAGTATAACTTTTGAGAGGGCTTATATATTTTCTGATTTTTTTTATTAATTAAGTACTGTATTTATTGATTTAACATTTAGCATCAATTTAAATATTAATAAATTCGTTAAAATACTGAGTTTTTTAATTAGAATAAATGAAATTAAACGTGAGTGCAAATAATTAACACTAATTTTTTTTTTGAGGAAGTTGAAAACTATTAGTGCAAGTTAATTGCGAGAGAATAGCATGTGCATGACATCACCAAGGCGAAAATGTGCTTAAAATAATTATTTTTTGAAAAGCTAAAATCCTTTTTTCAGAATCTAAAAAGTTGTTAATATAATCAATAATCAAGGAATATAGTTTGTAATAGAAAGTTTTAATTGAAAGCTATTTTAGGTTTGTTGTTTTATCCTAATTTCGTGTTTCAACTTGTAACAAAAAAAGTTGAGAAACTGAATGGTTAATTTCATGTTGAAAATTCTAATATCTTTCTATAATAGAACATGTTTCTTTAATTTCTATCCGGATAAAATTATTTAAAGCTTCACTATTTAAAGAGACATCAACCCTCCATTAATTATTTTAATTCATTTTGTAATTTATTTTGTTCAGACATGTAAAATGTACAATTGTTTTATTGGTAGGAAATAAAATTAAAAGAATCTGATATCGTTTTAAATGACCCAATAAATTATAATGTGTATTGATTCAATTAAAGACCAAAAGTGACAGGGGTACGTTGGCGTGACACTTATTTCTCTCCCTTATGATTTTTTAAAATTTAAATTAGTTATAAATATTCAATGAGAACTCGAAATATTTATGTTGATAAATGAAGTTTATCATCAGTCAACATAAAGAATGCCATCCGTCACGTACAATTGGAGTAGAAAATAGTTATGATGAGATTTATTATTGTACTATAGTATTTTTTTAAAGCTACATATGTGGATTATTATTTATATTTATATCTCATATATAATATTAAATGTGCTCACACAAGTTAAAAATGATAATATAGGTTTTGGAAATGGAAATATACCATAATTGGGGAATCAGAAACCCTAGGGGAAAATGTGATTATTTCGACTTTCAAAATTAACTTTCTTTTTTCTTACGCGTGTGAAAATGTGACCGAATAACTTTAGTGTAATTAAATTTACATATGTTTACATTTTGTTCGTTACGCTACAAAAATAGACCGATACATTGAAATCTAGATAGAATTAGATATTTCAAATGAATGATATTTATTTTAAAATATATTTATCAAATAAACCTTCCTACTTTATTACATATTTCAAGTCTAAACGTTAACTTATTATCTAGCAATATTCTGTCAACATCGATCTTTCACTTCTTCAGAAGTGAAAACTTAATTAATTTCCGCTTTATATATATAGGTCAATGTAATATGATTTGTTTCTTCTACATGAATATTTGTGGTTTATTGTACATTAATATTCAACCAAGTGCAAAACTTGAGTAATTAATGGACCGTTGATTTTGCGCCACACCAAAAAAAGAATTAAAAAAAAATTAAAAAAGTTTAGAAAATATTGATTATTGTAAATCATTTTTCTTATTGATTAATTTCCTGAACTTTAGTAGTCACTTGTCAATTGAAGGACAATGTCGTGTTTGGAAGCATACTTTTTATGATTTAAAAGGAAAAAAGAAGGAAAAACCAAATTGTATCAAAAAAAGTCGAGTGAAGTATCGGAAATTGAGATTTGATTACTACGTTACATCTTACTCCTTTTCAATAAGGTTATTTTTCAAATAACTAACTAAATTTATCTTCATTAGATTTAAGGGGGTTATCTAAGTTGGCCTCAAATGAATTGTCGTTGTACCGTAATATCTTTTATGTAATGATCATTTTATTTTACTTTATTTTATTTCGATATATAATTTTGACTTGTAGAAAGAGGAGCGGTTGAAATTAAAACGAGAATTTTCTGATCACATATAAGATCTATTAGCACTTGAATTATTTTATAATTATACGTACTTTTTTGTATATACCAAAGTCATTTTTGTTTTCTAGCAATATCAATCACGGAATTCAGTTGGAAAAATACAAAGTGTTCCAATTTCTTTGAAATTTGCAAGGCCCATATGTCATAACATATGTGGCATCTAAAGATATGGAAATAATTCGCATTTGTCGTAAATATAATTAAATGGACCGCCAATATTAATTTTTTAATCAAATATGTAGGTAATAAATATGTCATCGATTCATATTGATGCATTATTGATGACAAAAGTATCTCCGGTTTAGACAAAAATACTCATGAGATAGATAGCTCGAGTGATAAACATAAAACAATTTACTAATGCTTATTTGTCTTGTCGAGTATTGATATTTGTACAATAGTTGTCCGACCAACGGTAGCATATTCGTAATTAAATACTTTTTCAATTTTTTTAATAATTAATATAATTAATGTTTTGTCTATAGCATCCTTTTCCACTTAATTGTATGCTAATATTAATTAAAATAAATTAATATCATGCACAAAATTTTGAAAATTGAAATATTAATTAAATTTAAAGAGTAACATATAATTAATTGAGAAAGAATATTATAGACAAAACACTAATTATATTAATTGTTAAAAAAATTGAAAAACTATTTAATTATGAATGTTATACCGTTGTCCAAATATCTTTATTCTTGTCTTAATATAATAATTAAAAGCGATATCTCAAATCTCAATGAAAAGTGATACTGACCTTATTATTTAAAAATATTTGCCACGATATGATTTCAAGGATCATTCGAACAAAGGGCCCCTCAAAAATTTGCCAATTGAAAATGATTTTTCAGCATGTTGGTGAAGTTCCATTAATCCAAACTATACTTGAACTCCCACCATAAATCAATGAAACTAACTATCTATTTTTTTTTCTTAATCTTTAAGTCAGAAATAAAATTAATTAATCTTCCAACAAGAGTTCACTCTTTATGCAGACTATTTCAACAAGCCCTAGGCTCCTCCATTTTCATGACTGATCCTTCATTTTTTCTGTGTCCGCTCCTGATCCTAAGTATCTCGTTCCAAAATTCTTGGACATGGTGAATTTACACAAATGACCCACTAACCATATCAAGAATTCAAGAGGCAATTTCCAACTTTCTAAATCCTTTTTGTTTAAATCCAATTTGTGAGCAATAAAAGTAGATAGTTATTATCTCACATTGGGAAGGGGAAATAGAAAAATGGGAGCTTGTAGAAGGTTGGACCCAATTTTGGATGTGACTAATGAGGGTTTCCAAAAAGTTGAAGATCAATGCAACAGCTACCAAACCCATGCACTAAGGGTTGGACCCCCACAAAACAAGAAAATATTTAATATAAGTAAAATAAAATAAATAAAATAATAAGGTCCAAATTAATTATATGAAATTAAATACATTGGATTAATTTTGAATGAAATTGAGTATATCAGCGCGTTACTTTGTATATATGGTCAGTCAATTATAGTGCTAATTTATTGTACAATAAATATACAACTTTCTTTCACTATTTTCGATTAAGTTTTGGTACGTGTTAGAGTACACTAAGTATTTAAGTGATAATATGTTTATGCCAGAAAATTTTAAATTGAAAATGACTTCTATTAATTAGTTTCATATTGTTGTACAATATCATGTTATGAGACTTGATGTACTGTTTTAGTTAGGCAACTTAGTCTAAAATCTCAACTATGAGTGAAATGTTAGGGTTGTAGTTCAACTTAAGTAGATTTTTTATGTAAACGAACATTGGCGAAGCCAGAAAAAAATTATTCGCAAGATTTTGTTTCATTAAGTTGTGAGGAAATATAGTGTTAATTTCTCTGAAATCGGAAAATTAGAGAAGAAAACATCCCTTAAATGCCCACCTATTTCGAGTTACAACAATCAACTAATTTTTTCGTGTTTTTTCTGTCAGAAATTTGTGCAAGAACTTTTTCTTTTGGATAAGAAAAATTTTATTCAATTACACACGAGCGGTGCAACGTGTAAAAATAATCAGATGATTAGAAAGTTGGGAATCATGCATGCACTAAAGCTCATTTGACCTAGCTAAGCTGGATATTAGTATGAGTAAAGAGGCTGCTAATCATTAATTAACAAACTGATAACAAATTTAATAATTACCAAATGGACCACTAATTATAAAAATGTGACAATTATTTAATTGGGAAAAATATTAACTTTTGTGGGTGAAAATTTATACGGCGCTTAAAAGTTTCAACGACCATTCTTAAACTGTAATTTTAACCCTCAAATCTCTCGCAAGGTTGCTTCTTGTCTGATATCTGACCTCCAAAATGGGTAGTTATCAATAAATAATAGTATTCCAATTTTTTATATTTATTTAATTTATTTTCTACGAAAAGACAAATCATCTTGTCTCAAAAGAGCAAATATAAGCAACCATGTAAGAAATACTAGTTTTAATAAAAATATAGAGCTTTTATATTTTTGCCCCTCAATGGAAATTAAATGGACCCATTGCTGAAATATTCAACTTGTCATATTTGCTTCTCATTGGGACCAACTCAAGCATAGTCCACAATTTATAAAATATCTAACATTACAAAATATTTCGATATGATGAAATTGAAAATTCTCGAGTCTTGATCTAATGATTTGTCTGTAATATGTTAAATCATTACAACTTTGGAGCTATTAATGTTGGATGATCACTGTAACCCTTAATTTGATACATCATTTCATCATTAAATATTAAACAAATAAAAAAATGTAACCCACCAACAAAATTTTGAGGAAATCTTCATTATGTCCGCAAAAAGATATGGGAATTATAGCCTTGAGGAGAGCATAATTCTTAACCCTACACAAACATAAACATAAGATGACAAGTGTCTTAAATTTATTCATGCAATATATATAGTTTTAATTGATATTATTATTCTTCTCGTTTTCAGACATCGCCCTCATCAATAATTATTTACATGTCACATTACCAACTTATTTCATCCAATTCCACCACCCATATGTTGGTAGCTAGTTTTATCTATAGGGATAATTATAATTATAAGGGTAATGATAAACGGACAACTGTTGTCCGGACAACTAATCGGTTTTAAGATTGAAAATCGGTCCAATCAATATTATTTAAAATCTTTTTTTTTTATTTTCTTGTTTTACTATTGTATCCCTTAATTAAGCTCGAACGACAAGTTATGCTAAAATCGATTAAAAATATAATTTATAATCAATTAATAAAATTATTTACAAAAAATAAAGGAATTGGTTGGACCGGCTTTTAAAAAAAACCGGCTATTTAAATAATATAAGTTGAATCGATTTTCAAGTCTAAAATTAATAGTTGTCCGGACAAGAGCTGTCTGTTTGTCATTATTGTAATTTATAATTTTATAAGGATTGATTTTTAAATGTTGTAACCTTCCAAATATTTGTAAGAAAAACGGACATTTTGGACAGATTTGATATATCAAAAAATTGAAATCTGACTCAACTCGATCAACAAAACATATTGTGACAAATATCAAAATTCATAAACTTCTTCGAAACTCAAAACTTTTTTCTTTTACAAATATTTGAAAATCGAGTCATTTTGCAAACTCGTCTCAAAATTAAGCTAAAACCATAATATAATTATATATATATATATATAAAATAATCCCCTCTTATTTACTTATCAATTTCAAGATGTCTAGGGTGATTTTTGTTTTAGGCTTTTAAGTCTCCTACGTGTTTTCCACAGGAACGTGAAGCCATGCATGAGAGAGAGAGAGAGAGAGAGAGAGAGAGAGAGAGAGAGAGAGAGAGAGAGAGAGAGAGAGCTCTTTCCATAATCTTGTTGGCGATTGAAGATACAGAAATGTTTGATGAAGATAATGGGATAAATGCACAGTGTTAACATTGGTGAAAATCAGAAAGAAATCAAAAGGTTGAAAATTAAATGAGGGGTTGCGTGGTGTATTATAGAAGGGGACCCCACTGTACAATAGGGTCTAGCAGAATGACCCATTTCTTCCATGGATCATGGACCCCTCTCCCTCTCTCTCTCTATAAAATATGTGTTGTATGAGTCATTGGGAAATGATAGTGAAGAAGAATTAATTCAAAAAAAAATAAAGACCAAATCGTTTATAAATTCATCATCTTTTACCAAATTCTCGTTTACATTCTTACCTTTTTCAATTAGGTAAAAAAAAAAAATTCACCTTTAAGTTTTCGCAATTTGATACCTATGACCATTTTCCTCCAAATTAGCGCTGACACGAAATTCGAAATTGCTTATATAACAAAACCCGACGGAAAAATAAACGACGTAATTTTAAAAACACGAAACGTCGTCGTTTCCTCAAGCACAAACACGATTTAAAATTATTTATTTATGTGTATTAGGACACTGACCGAAGAACAATATAAGTATTTGTGTTTGAGGAAAAACGACGACGTTTTGTGTTTTTTAAACAACGTCGTTTATAAAACACTGGGCTTTGCCACGTAAGCATTTTCGGATTCCATGTCAGCGCTAATTTAGTGAAAAATGGTCGGAAGTATCAAAAACTTCAAAGGTGTGGAATTTTCACCTAATTTAAAAAGGTGATGATATAAATGAGAATTTGGTAAAAAGCGGAGAATTTATATACAATTTAGCTAAAAAAAAATGAAAAAAATAAAAAATAAAAAATAAAATAAAATAATGGGAGGGGTGTACATGTTGATGATTATTTAAGGGCAACCCTATACTTATGACTTTGCATATATTATAACTATATATTCCTTCCATTTCTCTCATAAACTTTTCAACCTCTCTATCTCTCTCCTCAAATCAAAATCTCTCTCTCTCACTCTATCTCTCTCTCTCTCTGCAGAGCTCACTAATCTCTCCTAGGCCGTGCAAGAACTACTGCCAATTTGTACATTTCCCAGTATGGAAATGTGAAATCCCACACACACACACACTGAAAACGCACGTTTTCGCTTAAAGATTACTAAAAATAGCACCTAAAAGAATCACACTCTCTCTCTTATTTTGTAACAATCATGGCGTCGGAGCCTAGCTACAAAGATACCAGCACGTTTTCCTCGTTCCCGCCGTCCACGTCATCGCCGCCGCCGGATAAGAAAGCGAAGCGAATTCGAGAAGCTTCCTGCAACTCTTCGAGCAAGCACCCGGTCTACCGCGGCGTCCGGATGCGGAATTGGGGGAAATGGGTGTCGGAAATCCGGGAGCCGCGGAAGAAGTCGCGAATCTGGCTCGGCACCTTCCCCACGCCGGAGATGGCGGCGCGTGCGCACGACGTCGCCGCGCTCAGCATCAAGGGCGCCTCGGCCACGCTCAACTTCCCGGAGCTGGCGGCGCTGCTGCCGCGCCCGGCCTCGCTCAGCCCGCGCGACGTGCAGGCCGCCGCCGCGAAGGCGGCTGCGATGGACAAGTTCGACGGCGCCACTCTCTCGCCGCCGCCGTCGTCGTCGAGCGCTACCTCCACCTCGTCGTTCTCCTCGAATTCGTCGTCGTCGCTGGTGTCGCTGGTGTCGTCGATTGATCTCTCGCCGCCGGAGGAGGAGCTGAGTGAGATCGTCGAGTTGCCGAGTCTGGGATCGTATTTCGACTCGCTGGAGCCGAGGAGTGATTTTGTGTACGTCGACAACGCCGCGCTCGAAGGCTGGCTCGACCCGCCGCCGCCGTGGAGCGGCGGCGGCGGCGCCGACGACGGTGGCTGCTTCGAAACTTTGTTGTGGAATTACTGAATAATATAAATAAGTGTTTATTAATTTTATTTTTTTTGGAGTCAATTTTTGAATTCATGTGTAGTTTTTTTCGATCGTGTGCTTGAAATTAGCTCAAGCCCTTTTTTTGTTTTTGTTTTTTTTTTTTTTTTGTAGATTGAAGGGTTTCTAAATATTTTTATTTTTACCTCCTCAATCACATATGTACAGAGTTCATTAAACCTCATAAAAAGTTCATCAACTCTCTCTCTCTCTAGCTCTTTCTCTCTCTCTCTCCGCGATGAAGAAAATTTACTGCAGAAATTTTTTTTACTTTAAAGTTGTATGTAGCAAAAGAAGAAAAAACATGAGGCAAGCTAGCTAGCTAGATTCTTGATTCTTGTATGATAAATTCAGTAGATATAAATGATGAGGATGATGATGGCAATTTTTCTCCAGATAAATTCGATAGTTTTAAGTCAAAATTTGAACAGTAATTATTATAATGGATAAAATTTGTCGTGTAACATTTAAGGAACCATATACTTTTGACGGGGCAATAACATTTCTAATTTCATCCAAACCTAGGCTTGAGCTAGCTACATCTATTATGGCTTGTGTCATCATGTAAGAGCATCCACAGCGACGGCTTTTTCTGCTGGCGCTCGCCGTTGCCGCCGGTTGGTTGGCGTTCATCACTGGCGGAGTGGCACTATTTTGGTGCGCTAGGTGGAGTGAGAGAAGAGGAAGAGAGAGTTGAAGTGGCGACGTGATAATGAGAAAATTAAGGGGGAGCGCTAGTGACCTTGCCACTGGCACCGTTATGGAAATTGGAGAGGTCATTGCATATAGTACATGTACATCGATAATAGAATTTTTAAAGAAATATAGTATCAAATTTCTCTAAAAAAAATTTAAACTATTTTGTATTATTTAAATTTAATTTATTTTATTCGACCTTTTGTAACTGGTTGGGGGTTGATAATTGCTATATATATATATATATATATATATATATATGGCAGATGTTGCGATGATAGAGAATCTAGGAAACTGACAAGTTTTCCAATAAGGGCAAACAGTATCCACTTCGTTTTCTTCCATTTTTTTTAATCCAAAATTATTTTATATAAATATATACACGTAAAAGAAAGCTTCAAAAATTAACCAAACTTTTGACATTCGGATATTATGTACCAATATTGTATATTATATATTCATTTTCCCCTTTTAACCTTTTTTTTCTTTTTGGCTTTATCTACACCACACTTCATCAATTGATCAAAAATTACTTTAGAAGTGTCGAATGTCGAATTTATGATTTATTTGTCACATTGAAAACAATTGTATACGATCTATAAATAGATATGGAATTTTGCTTGTGTCCTTTTCAGATATTATTATAGCCATTGGAAAAAGGAGAGCCACATTTCTTAAAAATTTTGTGCTTTCTATTAGTTTGAGATATTGTAGGTTTTGTTTTGAGAAATAAAGTTTAGTACACGTTTTTAATTTACGACAAAAAGGGCTTTAGTCATAAATCATACTTGAGTGATTTAGTTCAAGGGTTATTTTCATACATAGTAATAGATTCCTTTTTTTTTCCGACACATTCGTAACTGTATTAAGGAAAGGGAGAATAACGATATTTTGACAACAGTTGTTCAGACAACGATGTAATATTCGCAATTAATTAGTCTTTTAGTAATTTTTTTAATAATTAATATAATTAGTGTTCTGTCTATAATACCATTTTCCACCTAATTATATGTTAATCTTTAAATTTAATTAATATTTCGAATTTCCAAAAATTTGTGCATGATATTAATTTATTAAACTTTAGTTAATATTAGAAATTAGCATATAATTAAGTGGAAAGGGTGTTGTAGACAAAATACTAATTATATTAATTATTGGAAAAAATTAAAATAGTACTTAATCACAAATATGTCACCGTTGTCCGGACAACTGTTGTTCAAATATCAATACTCTTATTGAAAATAGGAAATCAGCAAAAACTTGGGTACAGCCAACTGCACCGTGTGGTTGTTGTAATTAAAAAATAATTAAGAATATTAGGGAATACCTATAATCTATTAATCTCAATTAAAATCAATCTCAAATTAGAAATTTTAAATTAAGTATAATTATAGTTTCTTAATTTATAAACCTCATTAAAATATGTTTTAACTTTGTGAAATTGGACATGGATAAGATAGTTTCGTTCTTTCTATTTATTTATATTAGGTAGTATTTCTATATTCAATGTCACCCAACTGCTTCACTAGCTAAGAAAATCATATTTTTATTATATTTTTAATGCATCTCTTCGGGTTTTTATTTTTTTATTTTTTTATTTCAAGTGTGGGCGTTATGTTAGTTAGAGAGAATAAGTGATATCACATTTTTTTTAATGTGATGATTAGACGTACGAAGCAGAATCTCTTGAATTTTTATTAGTGTCTTGTCTTTACCGTTTAGAGAAAAATGAGCAAAAATGGTGTAAAACTCGAAAGTTTTAGAAATACTTTGATCTGTTCTAACTAAACTATATATTTTTTAATTATTTAATTTATTCTTGTTTAGTAATTATTATCATTATATATTGTGCAGTAGTTGAGTGATAATAACTTGCAAGTTTAAATGTCTTTCAAATTAAATTCGTTCAATTCTTGACTAAAACCTTACTTGATTAATTCATGTTAGAACACGAAAGAGAAGGTCGTACATATATTTAAATTCAATATCTATATATTGATACATGTATGAGAATCTGTGAAAACAAATTAATTAGTGCAATCTTGGAATATTAATTATGTCGTTTGTACTAATTTATTACTTTCATAATACATGTTCTCATGTTTCATTAATTCTGTAACAAAGTTGGCAAAAAGTTGAAAGCGTTATGCCTAACGTTTTTAAAGCTATGTATCGTTATTAATTTTGATTTATTAATTAGACCAATTTCGTAATTAATCAGAGTTTCCATTTATGGGAAGGGAACTAACTGCAAATCATCTACTTTCACATATTTGATTTTACTTTTCAAGAAAATTAATGTCGAGAAATTTTCCTTCGAAATTTTACCAGTTCTTGTTGCCCAAATTCAATTCATTTCTTGAAGAAAAAATGATTCTTTCTGGGCATATCTAATTCGCCATCACAAAATGAAAGATTCCCCCCCCCCCCCCCCCTTACATATATAAATACGAGATTAAATTGCTATGAGATTATTTGAGATTGAATTGGCTCAAGATCATCCGAATTTAATTTCGTTATAAAGTAAAAGTAAGAACTCATAAAGTAAATTAATTCTACGTGGTATAATACAGTACCGAAATAAGTCTATGCAACCAATTAACATCGTATCATAAGACTAAGTCTATTTAATTTCGTTATAGAGTAAAAATAAGGACTCATAAGGTAAATTAATTCTATGTAGCATAATACCGTACCGAAATAAATCTACGCAACCAATTAACATCGTATCATATATAGAAATACTACTACTAAAGAAACACATCAACTTTGTGGAACTATATTGCACTCAATCCTACTCTGCCAACTGTCTGCAATTCCTCAAGACAAGAAATTAAAGGGCTTTTCTTTTTCTTTTCTTTTTTTTTCCCCTTATTTTTCCCCTTCTTGTCATGTTATTTTCTCCTTTTTCTTTCATATGGTCCAAGTTTACAACTTATATTTAATTTTCCTTTTTCCTTACATTTTTTTCTTTTTGCACCTACACCTTTGGGGGGAGGGGGGGGGGGATTGGAGTTGGGTGGCATCCCTATTTGCTTGCTCAATGACAAAAGAAAGCTGTCCAAACCTTTGAAAATGGTAAGAGTTCAACATATTGATCCATAATTAATTGGTGGGTCAATATTTATTTTTATTATTTTACTTATTTTTAAATGGTGGGTCAATATTACCACAAAGAAAGAATCAACTTTCTCCACAGAGACAAAAAACACTTTTGGATTGGGAGAAAAATAAAAGCAAAAAAACCCATCTTTTCATAACCTCAAAAAAAACACATTGTTATGTACATATACATATGATTGATTTCTTTATTTGAAGAGGTTGTCCAAATATTTGCAACTGCAACTTTTACACCATACTACAAATGTTTCATATGTATAAAGCTTTTAGAAAAGTTGCTGTTTGAACCCACCACTTGTTGTGGTTTTGTGCTTTTTCTTACCAATTCTAACTTTTTTGGAGAAAAAGAAATTACTCTTTTCGATAATGACAACATTTATTTTGAAGCTTTTTTTGGTCCATTTTTCTTGTGAAATTCATGCATGCACTGCTTCTGTTCTTACCCAAGAACGACATAAAATAACTTAGGATTTTGTAACTTTTTTGAAATTGATCCTTTATCTCGATTTATCAAGTTTAATAAATCAAATCATATATAGTCACCGGCTTTACTCTCTTTCTTCATTATTGAACTTTGTGTGCATAAATATATCAATAGTTTATGTTGTGTGATCGTTCAATTTACTTGGTACGTGAATTTTGACCGAAAAAGAAAAATATTTATTTAAGGACAGAGGGAATAATTCCAAAACAACTAGCTAGTTAAATTTCTTTATGCAGGAATCCAGATTTTGTATGTGCTCAATTGCTAGGAATAGAATAATTGTAACTTGCTTGGTGTGATACGTGCAATAATGAACTATTTTATCATTATATACATTTCAAAAATTATAAATATGATTAAATAACAATATTGTAAATCATAAAATGGGGTCCAGCCTCAAAATTTCATCGTGTAACAGCTAAGAATATGCTAGAGATAAGATTGTAAGTGTACGCCATTCACCAAGAGCTTCGAGACTTTATACATATAAATATATATACTCCTAGCTACCAATATTATGCTTGTACATGAAAGTTTATATGAATGGTATCTTATATGACAAATGAGAATAAATCTAGATCGTTGATCTTTTTTAATTAATAGTTCAGATTTATTGATGCATTAAGTTATTGTAATTTATGCATTATGATGTTAATGCATTACATTATTGTATTTTATGCATTAGAATATGTATGCATTACAGTTATGCAATATATGCATTTCCAATAGAAAATACATTAAAATGTATCATTATTATGTTCTCATTTAAAATTTATTCTCACCAGATCCCTACACTATATATATAAATAATGCATTTGTGTCGTCATTCCGTAAAAAAAAATGCATCTCATGTATTAAAATAAGAGAAGAGCTTTTTTTTTGTACGGTAAATTTAACCATTTTTCAATTATAGACCAAAATTTGCGGCTTTCAATTTTAGGACAATATTTAAAATATTAATCAATTTTAGGACAATATCTAAAATATTGATCAATTTTAGGACAAAATTGAGCCCGATCGGGCTAAGTCGTACTTCACTCTCACGTGAACTCAAATCTTTCCCGATTCCCACTTCGTTGTCAACTAGGCGGTCCATTCATCAATTGTATATATTATTATTACAAACAAAAATCAATTATTCACCCTACAAAGTAAACTTGTCCAGATAAAGAAAACAAAAACACACAACAACCACCCCAAAGCTGAAGAACCCTAGTCACAATTGATTGCAAATCAGAATTTTTACTGCCCGAACTAAATGTAATTGACATAATCGACTCTTGGGGCGGCTGCGGTGTGGTTTTGTTTTCTTTTTTTGGACGAGTTTACTTTGTAGGGTGAATTGTTTGTAATAATAATATATACAATTGATGAATAGACCGCCCAGTTGGCAGCCAAGTGGGAATCGAGCTGAAGATTTGAGTTCACGTGAGAGTGAAGTGCTACTTAGCCCGATCGGGCTCAATTTTGTCCTAAAATTGATCAATATTTTAGATAATTGTCCTAAAATTGATCAATATTTTAGATATTGTCCTAAAATTGAAAGCCCTCAAAATTTTGGCCTATAATTGAAAAACAGTAAAAATTACCATCCTAAAAAAATGTTCTTCTCATTAAAATAATGCACCTTATGTACTATTATAATATATCGTCATAATAATACATTTTGATTACAACAATGCATTGTATGATAATGCATTCGATGTTCATCAATCACAATTGTTGATCTACGAAAATTCTGGTCCAAATCCCTTCTTATTTCTTACGGGAAACTAGATTTATATAAATGATCTCTTTCCTGTATATATTAAAAAATATTGAGCTATTTTTCCAGTAGTACTGTAGATTGTGGAGATCCACTTGTTTTTTAGTTTTTTAAACAAGAACAAATCGCTACTTGACAGTTGACATGTTCGAGAATTATGTACAATTAACACAAAACTTTTACCCAAAAAGTTAAATACAATATTTATACAAGAAATCAAAGCAAAAAAAAAAAACAAAAACAAAGAAGAAACTGAACCAAGATGAAGTTCAACGCATCAATTTGATTACAACTTAAATGCCACTAATTTCGATTAAATTTTAAAAAAGAAAAACAATAGCTCTTATTAAACCAAAAATCATACTTTCAAAAAAAAAAACTAATAATAATAATAATATAATAATAATGGTAATAAAAAATGAATAAAGATATTTGGACAACAGTTGTCCGAAAAACGGTGTAATATTCTTAATTAAATAGTCTTTCAATTTTTTTAATAATTAATATAATTAGTGTTTTGTCTATAATATCCTTCCCACCTAATTATATGTTAATCTTTAAATTTAGTTAATATTTCAAATCTTCAAAAATTTGTACATAATATTAATTTATTTTAATTAATATTAGAAATTAGCATACTATTAAGTGGAAAGAATGTTATAGATAAAACACTGATTATATTAATTATTAGAAAAAATTAAAAGAGTATTTAATTAGAAATATGTCACCGTTGTCCTGATAACTGTAGTCCAAATATCAACACTCTAAAAAAATTACATAAAATTTTACGCGCAACTATTAGATTTGTTTCGATTTTATTACAACCATAAACCAACCTCTACCTTTTAAGTACTCTTTCTGTGTTAAAAGCCAATCATTTTGCCTTAAAAAAAATAGCAATAAAAAGTCATATTAAAATTCAGGAACTAATCAAATGAGGTACGTGGCACTCTCACAGTCACAGGATTCCGATGTCAATTTAATCTAACACTATTAACGTGTTTAATACATAAATATTTCTTAAGCTTCTCGCTAATCAAATCTACCAACTAATCATTCCCCGACATTATAAATTATTAATTTAGCCTGAGAATGACTTGATTAATTGATTAGTTAACGACCTATGGCCATATTAAATTCAAATAAAATATTATTTAATTCTAATGTTTTACTAAATTAAAGCACTTCTACTTGCAATAAATAGACCTATGTTATTAAATTTAATCTCAAGCACGTGACGATGCCGACCAAAATTTGCTGACTGCATAGAGTGAAAGGTGGTATTTTGCATGGATTTTGCAACTTGATCTAATTTTAATAAGATTATTGGATTAATTTATGATAATTAAAGGGAAAAACAAAACAGTTATTGGAATTATTGATTCGTAATCATGATGATTGATATCGTAATATTCGTAAAGTAAAATAATTAGTTTTACTCACTATATAGCATGCACCTATCTCTTTGGCCTTAAATGAACTTCCGAAATTACAAATTAAATACATTTTGCTTAATTTTAATTAATATTCTTGTAAAAAAGATTACTAAAATTAAACACATTATATGTCGAAGAAACAATTTCACTGCAAATAAGAAAACTTTAATTTGATTTTCTGTACATGATTGCTTGGATACATGTATGTAGAAATAAACGGCTTGGATTTTGTAAAACATTGCTTTTTCGTAATTTTCACTAGTATTTTTTTTAATTATTATATTCATTGTATCAAAATGCAAAAAATATATAGTAGTTCAATCAATCTCGTTGTATAAACTGCTAATTAGTGCACAAATTAACATGAAAATAGCCCCCTGGCTTCTCTCTCTCTCTCTTTCTTTCTTTACTCTTTTTTTTTGGTGTTTTGTATTATTTGTAAAGTAATGATATTCGGACACACCGTGGCCAGACACACGCGCTAAAAATGGTAATATAGGTTTTGAAAATGGAAATATACCCTAATTGAGAAACATAAACCCTAGAGAGGAAATGTTATTATTTCTATTGTTATAGTCAACTTTCTTTTTTTTTCACGCGTGTGGCTGGTTACGGACAAAGTGTGTTCGGATATCATTACTCTTTGCATTATTATTTTTTGGTTTCTTTTGCGGCCAAAATGGAACAGGGTATTTTATTTTCTGACAATAGAGAACAGAATTGTCGATCGATAATGTACATCAGCAAAATTGACCACAGAGGAGAAGAGGTGGACTAAAATTGCCCATCAAATATATTTTTTCATTTCTTTGTCCCTCTCCATATATATTTTTATTTTTTTTTAAAAGAAGTACAATAATTAAATCGGATAACTCAAAATCAAGACATACTCTGAAATGGTGGTTGATTGATATGATGTTACATTATAAGACCTCATGCCCATAAGCTCCAAATTTAATTATGTTGTATATATAAATATAATATATAGTTATATATGGATAGGATCATATAAAAATTATTATTCATATTTTCTTTTATATATAAAGAAGTTTTTTTCAGGATCATGCTATAAATTAAGGTATATTCAAAACAAGCATGAACCTATTATGATTGATTCTCATATGAATAATTTCATGTACTATAAGTATGTGCATACTTAATTAAAAACGTATAAATTCAAATTTATTCCTAATTCACACAATAGAATTGATTCTCATATATTGATATAAATTAAAAGAATAATATTTAAACGCCTTGGAGGATAGTATCCTTAAATGCTATCATCAAATATGAGTTGTAATAAACTTAAATTATTTTTCTTATTTACAAGAAACAAAGAAATGAAAATGATGGGACGATGTTTTGATTAATAATAGGACGAGTTGGTCACTCTAGTTGTGGTTGCAATTTAATTGAGACCTCTAAAGTCAGTTGTAATTCAACTCAAATTATTGAACTCCACCACCCCTATCTAGGGGCCATAAATTAAATAACTATTTTTTTTTTCATATACACTATATATATATAATATCCAATCATAACGATATTGTTTACTTTAATGTTTATGATTTGATGATTCTTTTAACTTTTTTTGTAATGAAACGACAAAGAATATTAATAATGAGGAAGAAAGAAAAAAATCGATGACGTTTTACATCGCTTATCATATGTACGGGTTAGGGGCCTTAGGGCTAGGTGGAAGAAGTCGTAATTATTGAGATTCTATGTATATAGGGGTTGAATATTATATATATGTCACTCACATAATATATGGTTGCAGATTAATTTCATTAAACAAAATAACTAATTAGTTTGAGAATATATTATAAGTATATACTTACCTATCTGAGGCTGAGAAAAATTAGCCACACTCATACATATATCATATGTGTTTTCAATCTTTATAGTTAGAGATACTTATAGGGTGTTTGGCTGAGTTTAAAAGCTCTATAAAACTGCTTATAAACTCATAAATCTTTAATAGTGAACAACTTATAAGCTGTTTTAAGGAGCTTAAAAGCTCATCCAAACACAGTATTAGATACATGTGACTGCGTCAAATTTACGAAGGTGGCTAATTTTTCTTTCCTTTTTAAAATCTTAATCCTTTTTAAGAATAAGAAAATTTGAGGATTATACAAAAAGAAAAGACAAAAAAGCCCCACCGTCTTCCTTAGTGGCTCAAAAGTAGCATAAATGCAATAAACTTACTAATATAGATAGCTAACACTACCTTAGCTAGCCTAAATGATCTACTTTAGTATGCTAACAATCATTGGTTATATATATATATATATATATATATATATATATATATTAACAAAATTAAGATATATACTCCTTCCATTCCGAATCACTATATCAAAAATTTATTATCTTCTTTCTCTTTTTTTTTAATTGGATATAAATATCCTTTAATAAATTATTTTTCTTTTCAACTTTATTATAAATAAATGAATTTTTTTACATTTGTGTTGGGTATTCAAGCTTATTGATTAGCCCAGACAAAATGGTATTTCAAGTATTCGAACCTATACATTTGAGGCAGAAGGAATAGTGTTTTATATGAAAGTAAATACTCTTTCCATCCTCTTCAACATGGACTGTTTCTTTTCGATATGGAAGACTAAAGAAGAAGGGAAATTGAAGTATAATAAAGATGCTAATAAAGTGAATTTTTAGTTAATAAAGTATTTTGTTTAGTTAATAAAATGCAAATACTGTAAATTATCTTTTTAGCATAAAATAAACCATAACTCTTTCTATAAAAACAACAGACTATATTGAATGGGACTGTCCAAAAACTAAAACGGATCATATTGAATTGGACAAATAGAGTAGTAATCACTACTCCCTCTGTCCCACAAAATATGTCTCACTTTCCTTTTTGGGTTGTCTCACGAAAAATGTCTCGTTTCCTTTTGGAGAAATAATTAAATGCATTCACACTACTTTTACATTTGCATTCACACTACTTTTTCATTCTTTATTATTTTTTCACACCACTTTTACATTTTTTATTATTTATTCACATTACTTTTACATTCTTTATCATTTCTTCTTAATTCTCGTGCCGAACACAAGTAGGACATTTTTTCGTGAGACGGAGGGAGTATAATTTAAGTACTAAAAAGGAAAGAGAAAAAGGGAAAGGTTCTCATAAAATGGTGTGGCCCGTCACTTTGTCCCTAGCGTTGAAAATTAGGGTTTCTTTCGAATCATATCTTTGCTCATTTTAATGGCTTATTTTAATTTTATATAGTTTATTTAAGTGTACAAAAAGGAGGAACAATCAAAAGAGTGGATTTTGTTTGAAATATCCCGACTAAAATGGATGTACTTTTTGTCTGCAATAAGCCATTTTCTATTTCATTTAATACAGAAAAGTATATATCACTAACAAAATAGACTAATTTGTCTCAATACACTGAACTAGCTTAATCTTGCCCGCAGAAATAAATTAAAAAAATAATAATAATATTATTACTTCTCCCTATATAAGGTTTCATTAAATTTATTGGGTTGACCTAACAATTATACATATTTTTTTATATTAATTTTCATAGTAGAACAAATTTCTTCTATTTCAGTAGGCTGACCAAACTAATATTTGTAATAATATTAGTACGGATTAGACTTTGTGTAACAAGTATTTTTCACCTAATTCAATTAATCTAAAATGTTGGCTGCAATATTTTGCAAAAAATCGAGAGGCCGTCTCGTTTACACGTTTATTAAAATACTTCTTTATTTACATAAAAGGAAACTACAATTTTATAAATTAAATAATTATACGCGCGTGGCTATCTACAAACTTCTACGATTAATTAGTATTTATTAATAATTTACCTAATTCACAAACGTGACGTATACGTGTATTTGACATTACATGACACCATACTACAAAATTGAAGATATTTTAAAAAGGCCTGCTATTTTTTTTATTAAGGTAAAACCAAGAAACTTTAATAAGGCAAGATTTTGAAGAATTGACTACATTAATAATGTAATAATAAAATGTGTATTAAAAAAGTACAAGTAGTTATATAATATTGCGACAGAACGACGTCGTAAGTTATTAATATTATTATCATCTTCATCAAAGAATAATTGAACAGTGATGGGACCTTGACGGCTTACAATTTCAATTCTTCCAAAAAAAAATCAATTAATTACACTGTACGAAAATAATAATTATATTTGCATGAGTAATTAGGATAATATAAGAACAAAAGATCCTACGTGTGCAGTCGTATTAAGAAATTATTATGTATGGCCCCTTAATGATTCAGTTAAGATTCGCTTTAATGCCACTACTAATAATGGAATTACAAATTGATAGTAGCTCATTTAAATTATAGTATTATGTAAGTAGGGTTTTATTCAATCATAGAGTAACCCTCCACTAATTAGGGTTTTCTAGCAATTAACTATATATATAAATATCTAAATGAGGAAGGGGAGATCGTAGGGGAAAATCCTAGTATATAGTCAGAGAATCTCTCGAGTAGACTATTGGTGGACCATAATAGTACTCTCCCACCGTCACCAAATAGGTGTCCCGACTCGAAAAAAATTTTACCGCGAATAAATGTCATATCTCAAAATTCTATGCAAAATTAATATCGAGCTATCAAATTTATCCTTTTCATATTATGCAATTTTGTTACTTTCTCAATTTTTTCATACAAGATACAATCTTTCAATTGTTTTGCATATATATTATCTCAACAATGAAAAATCGGACTCTCTATCTAACGAATGGCTTGAGGCCAAACGTAGCAAAGGATAAGATCGTTATTGAATTTTCCCATGTCCATCGAGAAGCTAACAAAGCAGCTCATAGCTTAGTACGTTATGCTATCGAGCATTCTGGTGTATTTATTTGGAGGTCTGACTTTCCGTTTTGGTTTCGAGATATTTTTTCTGCTAATTTGGCTAGTTAATGGAATTGATTTCTTTTCAAAAAACAATGAAAAGTGATTATTTGTTGAATGAAAAATCTAAATGTCGACATTTGATCTCAAATGCATATAGCATTAGTTATGATATTTGAGGTTTTTTTTAGCCCCATTATAAATGTAAGTTGGTTTTAAATTTTCTTGTGATCATCATTGGAATATAATGTAAGTTGATAATTTTATCATTTTCTCATATATGATCTAACAATTTATTTACCGATGTCGATAATTCCCACTACGTTAACAACAAATGATTACATGGAACCTTCAAAACTTATTGCCGATCAAATTCATAAAGCACGTAGCTAGAAATCAATTAATTAACTAAAATTTAAGACGATTTTGACATCTTTAATTCATAGGGTGACAAAATTGTCAATCAAGTTGGAGTTCCCTTTTCCTAAAGAAGAATAAAATCAAATATAACAAAATGGGAAAAAATAGTACATCTTATTATTGCCGACCTCGATGCTTTTATTACGACAAGTGGTGATGTTGTCAAATGCCTGAAAAAGGAGAAATAATAAATTGACATACAATTTTCGTACTTGTCTATGTGTATATGCATGAATTATGATTTATGAGAAAGTTATAGGAAACTTGTAAACATGGACCAGCTGAATTTCCCAACCACATTTTTGTTTTTTTCCTCTTCTTTTCTTTGTAGATTCAACGTTACACTACAAAAAAACAAGGATTTGATGACGGATATTCAAATTTAATAAAAAAAAAAAAGAATATAAATTCACGACGGATAGTGTCCGTCGCCGATTATTACGATGGAACGTCCGTCGTCAATTTCGTCGTTAGTTATGGCCCGAAGCAATCCAGCGAAATTTTGTCGCCATTACGTGGCAAATTCTATCGTAACAACTGATGTCTTATAAATTATATCTATCATCTTTCGGTCGTCAATCGGTGACAGACCAATTTCTGTCACTGTTTCTATTTTTAATTCTGTGTTTTTTGGTAGTGTTAAATCTCGAATTAGTTTTTCTTTTTTTCCATATACAAATCAATATCTATGGGGAACTAACTCATTTTATCAAGTTAGTATATATGTTTGGTTAATTTTGTGCGACTCAAATTTAGAAACGGTGTTGGTTTTGTTAATATAAATATAAATATACCAAACGCTTTGCATCGAAATAATTTGATATAGTATTATATTGGCTCGGTTAGTATATACTAAACATTTTTTCTTTCATTATATTCGCTTTGTTATATTTTAGCTACCTAATTTATTTTCTATAAAATTTTCCTCCATGTAGCGCGCGCTTACCTTATTTGGGTTGCATTCAACTGCGGCAGACCGTACATATATGCAGTCAATTGGAATTTCTTTTTATAATTAACTAATTTAATCAATATTCATACACAATTATCACTAGGTAGTTATTACTCGTTCCGTCCCATTCAATATGACATGCTTTTTTTTTGCTATTCCACTCAATGTAGCATGTTTTCATTTATGTGAAAAATTAAGACTTACTTTAGGCTAAAAAGGTACTCTATTAATTAATATTATATTGACTGAAAAGGCCTTTATGAACACTTTATCATACCTCATTTTTTCGTAGTCTCCGTGCCAAAATGAAACAAGCCATATTAAAAGGGACGGACGTCGGACGGAGTAAATTATAATTAGAATTTTGTTAATTCTCAATTATATTTAATATTAATTTTTTAAATTATAGATCAATAACTTCATTATGAATTAATAAATTTCAATTCTGGTTAATCAATATTAATTACATATAATTTAATTTTTTATTAAAATCTTAACACTAGTACTCGTCCCTCCGTCCCGGTATTGATGACATGTTTTCTTTTTTAGGGTGTCCATCTGTTAATGGTTTGTTTCATTTTTTGGACTAAATTAGTATCTAATTAAATTTTTTAATCATCTAACATCAGTACCTATACCCTACACTATTCACTTTCTCGCCTCCTACATCTTACCTAATTTCCTTCTGCATAGTCTCCAATCTCCATACCGATATGAAACGAGCCATTAATCCCAGGATAGAGGGGTAGTGTAATTAGCAGCAGCAGAGAGTCCTTGTCATCCTCTTTTTGAGAATAAATCACAATCCCTAATATTTAAAAAAAATAGGTAAAAAATTAGAGTTAATTAAGTGAAAGAGCGACAAAATGCTGACTATTGGGGTCACAGCCTAATACAAAATAAAGATTTTAATACTACTACACTGAGACGATATTTCCCTCAACATAATTAAAATATACAGTATTAACCAAAATAGTAACTTACTATAAAATTTGTATGCCATTTCTATAATAAGACGAATTAAATAATAAAATTTGAAATTCTTTTAACATATAGTAGTAAAACCGCATCACTTTGTATATTTTTTACTAATATAAAAGTAATTAGTGTCGCGCGAGGAGCATGTCGGCACAGGGAAGATGTTGGAGTTTGCTACGGTGACGAGTGGTAGCACCGTTTCACAGGATGATTTGCTGCCACGTTTCGACTGCTCCGAAGCTGTCGACGGTAAGGTAACAGCCGTTGCGCATGACTTTCATGCAACGCCCGGTCGTTTTAGCGCTTCCCGATTGCGGCTTTATTTAATAATTTATTTTCAACGACAACGGCACGTGATGTACAGTCTCCCGGCACGTGCTCTCTCCTTTCTTCGACAAAAAAAATCTACGACAATTTTACTGAGTTTTCCACTGTCCAGTAACATCTGCGAAATTAACCGTTTTAAAGTTATTACCAGTGAAATTAAAATGTGCCTGACAATAATAATTGATTTAAGACAAAAATTTGGATGGAACAGTTCCACTGTGTAATACCTGACCCGCCCCGACTCGACAAGTGAGATTCATGTGTGTGCCTTCACGCGCATTGCGTATATCGCACGTGTTCTTGTTTTGTTTTATAATTTCAGAATTTTTATTTCCCAGATTTTTTCCCTTTCCCTTTTTTTGTTTGTTCTTATTTTTTGTTTGTCGATTCTCCTTTGGTCAAGATTCGAGCGATGAGAACCGAATGTCTTGGAGATAGCCGAAAAATTCAAATAGTGTCCGACGATTATCCTTATATTAGTAATCGAAGCGAAGGCGGAACCGTAAAATCGGAGTCTTTCGGCTCAGGCGGAAAAAAAATTGGAAAGTAAAAAAACAAAACTGGAAAAAAAAATAGTCAAAAGGCTTTGACCCCAGTCAGATTGGGTCGACCCATCTGCATGGAGCAGATGTCTCCACAGGTGACCCACTCTTAATTTAATGAGACATATTTGATTTAATGAATCGTTTACATAGATGACCAAATATAATTAATCTTTTTGGATATGCTAAAAAAAATCTTTTTGGGATTATTTTATTTGAATAATCCTTTTTTAATTAATATTATACGTTCATGATTCATTTTACCATTTTACAAACCATATTTGAATAATCTTGATGTTATACATATTTAGTCAATTTTTTTTCTAAACGCACTATAAATTACTCTAATCAATAGTGTAGTATAAGAAAGTTAGATTGTAAACTTATTTTTTCTGATATTATTCTTAATTTTATTTGCATAATAAAATACAGTGGGCCCAACAAGATCATATATAGTGCTGTGAGTGTATAAATAATTTACCTATAACATCCTAAAATTTCAATTGTTACCAAAACACACAAAAACACACACACACACACACACAAAGTACTTTATAAAACACTAGTAGGGGACGATCCATAATGGAAAATTAAACATACTTAGGATGGTTTATTTTTTGCAAACTTGGATCACTTTATTACGGGCTTGCAATTTAGGCCATTCAATTTAAAATTTTGACGTGCCACATTTAGACTAGACCGGGCTATTAAGCATGTGAATCACGTGTGACGTGTCAGGTGGAACCCGATTACTGAACAAACAAAGAATGGAATGGAACAACTCAACTCGATTTTATTTTCTTCTATAATTTTTCATGAAACCCAACCCGAAAACCCTAGCCACGGTTAAATCACTCAACAATTTCCATACTAATATTAGAAAGGAAAAAAGGTTACACATACACATGCACACGCTAGAAGAATTAATCTTATAAACCCAAATTAAGAAAAGAGAAAAACATGGTCCTCAAGAAAAAAGTCGTTGCTCTTGTGGATTTTACGAAATGGGGCTCCGTCCCATTTTCAGGGGGAGCTACATTCCGGCGAGGGGTTTTCGTGGCTCTTGTGGGTTTTACGATATAGTAATTTTTAGAATTTGGGATTTTTTTTTTTTAATTGTGGATAAATTTATCTTAATTGGGGGAATTGGGGTGTATACATATCGTTTCTGCATTAGGTTGAAGAACAAAAAAATTTAAGGTCACCTCAATTATCGAGCTTCATTGGCACGTCACGCACGCCTCACGTGCTAAATAGCCCGATCAAGCCGGCCTACAACCGCCAAATTTTTAAATTGAATAACCTAAATCTGCAAATCCGTAACAAAAATAGGCCCAAATTTGCAAACCGCCTTAAGATGGTGGTCTACGAAAAATTTAAACTCTACTTACCAAGGAGAGAATGCAGAAGAATATTGTACTAACATATTAATTTTTTCAATAGATCAAACTAACATAATTCGGCTTTCCTATCATAATTCATATGTATTAATATTAGATAAATTTAATACCTCAACAAACATAATATTAATAGAGTTATTTTAGGATTCTAGCAGTTTTAAAATGTAAAATTCAATAAAAAAAAATACCTTTTACGATTAAAATTATATCCTAATCAAACGGATCAAGACTCATCCTACGTCGTCAAGCAAAAAAACGTGTGCTCAATTTGATGACAGCTGTCTGTATATTGTTATAAGCAAAAAACATTACTAAAACTGAAAAAAAAAAAAAAAAAAAACTAATGAAAAAACACAATGATTAAACCCCCATCATGAAGAAAACTTCTCAGACATATATACTAACGTATCTATATTCAAATTCATTCGTTTCTGGGGCCTTCTTCCCCCTCCTGCAAAAAGAAAAAGAAAAAAAAAAGAACATTTAATTTCTTACAAACCCAATTATCCGGCAGTAAAATACTTCCTCCGTCCCACTTATCTTGTTTATCTTCCTGAAATGGATATCCCGCTCATCTTATCTACATTTAAATAAAGAATAATTTAACAATAAATTAGGGCCTTGATTAAAAATAAATTGGGTCACATTGAATTAAAAAAACACAAAAAACTCTACGATCACTCACATCTAAATAAAGTGATTCCGAAATAAAAATTATGCAAAGTACGTTCTTTCTTACAAACACTTTAATTCAACCCTAACCCTACAATGATATATAGTACAATGTGCATACTTCACGCGTGTTACATCTCGTATTTCAGTATTATCAACAACAATACGTGTAAAAAATAAATGAAACCCTAAGTTCAACATCAAGGGGAGAGTGAAAACAAAGATTGAGCAAAACGAAAAATGTGTGTGAAAAATTTCCACTGTCTGCAAGGATGGATGAAAGCAACTAAAGATGAGTGGTGTCAGCAAAGAATTGGTCCAAAAAAAACACTAGCTTTTCGGTCTATGAAGCTATGTTGTCGGAAATGAGAGGGTAAAATATACAACTTGAGAGAGACATTTAAATTTGGCCCATATTCTGATATATAATGTGACAGTAACGGTTACAACCCTATTTGCCCATATTCTCATATTTATTATTGTCTTAAATCTTTTATTTGATCTATAGAATATAAATGTATTTTTATGGGGATTCTATTTTCTAAATTTTCTAAAAATTCGGGGCTTTGGAAGTATTCTTTTCATACAATTCAATTTGATGATGAGAACTTTTGCACGTCGAGTCTGACAAAAATGTTCGTGTTGACCCAACGGCTTTTCGTGCATCGACTGATGAATATATACAAGATTATAATGAAGTGGTACGGATCGAAAAATTCACATTTTCATTTTCACCCTACCGCAATCGAAAGATAATAAATTGTTACTACATGTTTTCTGACTCCGAGAATTAATGTGAGAAAAAAATGTTTTAGGACCACATAACCTTTTCAAATTCTGACTCAATTTGTATCAGAATTATTTATTTTTCAACTTATTTTTTTACCAAATTTGCAAATTGAGATTTTGTCCATTTCTTGGAAAGGATGGATGAAACCCTACCGCAAAAATGATGACTTTTGAGAGTGCAAACAAATTAAATCCCTTTTCTTTTGCATTATTGCATGAAAATTTCAGACTTCAGACTGCTCAGGTGGTGGGGGAGGGTGGTGGAGTTTATTTCATCGTTATGGACAGCCAGTGGACTAAATTTTTGAGAGAGAGAGAGAGAGAGAGAGAGAGGTCTATTTTATAATTTGAGAACTATGTCTTTTTAATTTTAATTTTTTGTCACGTTGATACAGTTTGTGTTAGTATATTGTATTATTTATAAGTTGTTGATTTGAATTCTATGGAATTTTCTCTTATATATATAGCGAAACATCAGCATCAAATAATTTGTATAGATTGATTCGATTAATTACATTGGTGAATAATATTTTAGTGCATCCTTATAAAAAAGGGTTAGTCATTGAAATCCAGTACTCCTAGTAAATTTAAGTTTCAAATACTTGATCATATAGATAAATAAAATATAATTACATTCATAAAAGTTGAAAGCCAATTTCTAATTAAAAAAAAAATCAGATCATAGACAAAGAAAATATGCGATTTTGTTGCGGTCAATATAAATTCGAAAAAAAACTATCTTCACAAACTTTCTAAATTTTAAGATCCTGCTCAGACCTGGTGAAATTTCAACGCTCATACATAGGGAAAAAATTAAAAAAATTATAGTAAATAATTTGGAATAATCTAATTATAAAATTGTTGGCTAATAGCTCGGAAAAATTTATATGATCGTATTTGGGCTTGTTACGAAAGCCTTATAATTTATACTGCAAAATATTTGGGCTAGGAAACTAATCGAACAAGAGCTAATCTATGGGTTAAAATTGGACAAATAATAGTATTAAATTTTTAGAAATGGGCTTCTTCTGAAGTGAATTTAAAGCTCGAATTGTGAAAAAAAAAGCCCAATAAGGCAATAACGCCATTAGACCATATTACTATTTAAATAATGTACTTAACTTACTAGGAAAATTGGTGTTTATCTCTAATTTTAATTATAAGATTGTCAATTTATCATTGAGTAGAAACTTTTTGGTTTTTGGTCTTATTTTACACTTTATAATACCATACATTAGGGCTTGTTTGCTACAGAGTATGGGATAAAGCTTGTTATGTTTGACTCAGATGTCTTCTACGAATGAAAAATTTATATTCCATTTGGTATGACGTAGTAAGTTCTCTAGAAAAATACTAGTAATTATGGTAATTTTATGTTCTAATGAGTTGCAGTATTATGAATACCACCTCATAAGCGGTATACGTCACAACAAATATGAGTATAATTCATATGTGTCCGAATCTTATAAATGGCCGTATACTTTGTACCAAATAAAATATTAGGGAGTTGTAAACATATTATACACCTAATCATGCCTACCAAACCAACCCTAAATAGTATATAATAACACAAGCAAATGTAATTTACTTTTAACCCAACAATTGTGGAGTAGTAATTAACTTTATGAGTGGGTTTACAAAATGCTTGTCATTATCAAAATCTGAGGCTACTACCATGTTAGCAGAAAAGCCCATGGTTTTACGAAACATTATTAAAAATTACAAATTACAATAATAACAACCACGACTTCAGCTGGCATTATGTTTCTTGAAAAATAGTCACATTAGAAATTCTAGTTTCTTGTAAAAATTTACAAAGCTTAGCTAATGGTAGCAGCTTACATCATCATTTGATGATCAGTCTACTTTCGATTAAATTTGAAAAATAAATTTTGTTTTCTCTTGAAAAATTTGGCCTGAAATTGATCAATATCTTGAAAGAGTAATTATATTCGGACACACTGCTAGCTACACGCGCTATAAATGGTAATATAAGCTATGAAAATGGAAATATACCTTAATTGAGAAGTATAAACACTAGGGACGAAATGTGATTATTTCCATTTTTATAGTCAACTTTCTTTCATTTTTCATGCGTATGATCGGCAACAGTATGTCCCAATATCATTACTCATCTTGAAAATAATGTGTAGTGAGAGAATACATCCCACGTGGACAATCTCAGTGATAAAACAAGTTGCAAATGCGACACGCGTTTAATTAAAGCAATTTCTATTATTCCATATTTAACTAAATCAAGTAAAATTTATAAACATCACCTATGTGAGGATGAGAGGCAGGCTATTTTATTTATCATATGAATTTGATATTTTGATATTTAATATTTTTAATTTAAAATGGCAGTCCTTAAATATCTAAAAAGTAGTGGTGAGATGGTAGTCATAATATTTTATTATATTGTTTTTAATATTCAATACTATTGTTTTAGTGATTTCATTAATGATATCGGTGAAGTTGGAGCCCAAAAAACAAATATTATAAGGTTTTTGTGGTGATCCCTAATTTTGTCTGCCACATTTGAGAATTTTATTATTCAATTTTGGATTAATTGTGTTGGAATCAACGGAACATGAGAGGACACGACTAATTTTGATGGTTCAATTTGTCCCACATTTTGAATTATCCCCAAATTGTGAACTATGAATATCAATCACGCATTGCACCCACTTTCATTTACCCAAAGTAACTTACTATTTATTTATTGTGAGCAGTGTTATTTAGATATACTGTGACCGGTCACACATATTAAAAATGGTAATATAAGTTTTGAAAATTGAAATATATTCTAATTGGGGAAGCATAAACACTAAGGGAAAATGTAATTATCTCTATTTTCATAGTTAACTTTCTTTTTTTAAACGTTATGTGGCTGACCATCGTATGAACGAATAGATGTATTGATAATTATTTTTATTCTATTAACTTGCGCAATGTTGTTTCCATAATTGGATTCGACCACTATTTGTGGGTCTACATTGATTTTTTTCTATCTTTTTCATTTAATTTATTTCTTTATTATTATAAGGAGAAAAAAACAAATCAAATTTAATGTTTTGATTTAGAGTTTGCAATTTTTTCTAGAGATATGGACTTTATATTGAGCAATGTTTTAAAAACCGTAACGGAGATCGAACCGGCGAGGCTTCTGGATCATGGTTCAATCGGTTCAACTTGTTCAACCGTAATTGAATCGCGTAATCGAACCGTTCAATAAATAAATAAAAATATTAAATAAATAAATAAATGATAAGTAATAATTTTTAGGTAAAATAAATGATAAGTATTAAAATTTCTAAATTTTGTAACTAATAAAATGAAAGTTCATCATAAATACATATTAAAACTCATATATTTTACTTTTGCATATAATGCAAAAATAATTAAGAAACGAATAGAGGGAGAGCTAAAATTGGAGTTTGAACATGTTATAACTAAATATAATAATATTAATAATCAAATTAATAACAAAAGCTTTGTTGGTAGAGTGGTAAGAGTCCTTTGGCTTTGCTTGAAGATCTCGTGTTCAATCTTCCTACCCAACAATTTCAATATTAGGTCAACAAAGTTGACCCAGACAGTTTTCAAAAACCGGTCTGGTTCCCAATTCTTTCCTATTATGGCCGGTTCGTACCGGTTTTGGTCCACTCCTATTAAATAGCCATTAAACTAACCGGTACCAAGTCCGGTTCAGCCGGGTCCGGTCCTATTTTTAAAACATTGATATTTAGGTAGATCATATATTATATATTTCTATATAACATGTGTGTGTGTGTGTTAGAAAATAAAATTATTTTATAAATTACACATTATACCTTTTATGAAAATTATTTTTACAAATTCTTTTCGAGAATATAAATTAGGTACTAAGGAAATTGATAATAAATCAGAGTACCAATATGTACATAGTTTTGCAACTCGGCGGACTATAAATTAAACGAACCCTTTTCATCTTTTGCTTCCAAAGTGGGTAAAAATAAAATTATTATACAAATTTTTACACAATATACCTTTGATAAAAACCAACATCATTAATTGAATAATTGAACCTCCACATAATTTTCCAGTCATTTAAAAAAAAAATTTACATTGAACTTATTGTAATTAAATATTTTAAGCTGGACTACTATTCAATGTGACAGAGAAATTTTAGATTCATGATATTTTGAAGAGAAAGCGACAACGTGGCAGACACTTGGACCCCTAATGCGTTTCCTATGCTTTTTTAAATATTTCTAGAACTAATAAATATTATCAATAAATAAAAAAATATAAACCACTTTCCAAAAGGAGTATGGTCTAACCGTCTAAGAGAAATCACGATTCAATAAAAAACATTAATAATTCATTGAACTTATGCTATTTTGTCTCTCCACCAAATTGAACGGCCAAAACAAATAAAATTGACCTTCTTATGTATGTTGATTTTTTGCATCGTTCATAATTTTGCCATTTGTAATTCTTATTGTTTGATTCGACTAGTTTAGTTGCTTAAGGCTGTTTCATTATTAATGGAGAGTTAAATTTTGCTGTTGATAATGCATCATTGCAGTGCAAGCACACATTAAATTCCTAACATTGCACCAATTCATATTTAATTTCGTGAATTGATTGATCATCAATTATATGTCAAGTAGAAATTGTATGGACCTACTTATTAGTACTACATTATGTGTTCACTATCGGGGCAAGTGTCAATACGGTCAAGTCGATTCAATTTGAGGGTGTTCGGTTGTCGAAATTGGATTGACCCTAGATTAGGCGAGATCAAATAGCTCAAGATTGTTCCAAGATTATTTTTGTCATATGGGATAAGCCAAGATTGAAATGCAAGACTAATCCTACGTGGCATTAAGTTGCGGGTCGAATCTATCCAACCAAACAACATATGATCATGAGATTAAATCTTATTTAGTCATGTAATCTATCCAACCGAACTGCCCCTTTATAAATGTTTGCTCAATAAATGAATGAATATAAACGTCTTATGTGTGACGGTGTCATGATGAGACATAATATAAGATATTCGAATAAAAAATTTATATTCAATAAGTCACTGGATATGATAAAATTTGACTCGAATTTTTGATTTGTCTTATCATCACGAAACCTTACACACAACATTTTGTATAATCAATCACAAAAAAAAATATTAATAATAATAATTTTCAATCATGCTAATTTCATACATATATTTGTAATCTAATACACGTCTTCTTGGGGATGCCCTAGTAGTAGAATGGGTTGTCTGGGACTGAGAGGTTTCGGATTCAATCCCCACTGACGCCTCTATAGGTCGAGTCTGTCACACATGTACTTGGAAAGTGTGATTTACCTGCCTTGTGTAGTTTACAAGCTACTGCACAAGGACGTGGGTTTACCCAGTGCGCACCAAAGGTAGCGGCTACGGGTTCCCACAAATTCAAAAAAAATTAAAAAATAAAATAAAATAATATACGTCAATTGTCTTAAAAATGACAATTTTCGCATTATTACAAGGCTAGTATCGTCATTTCTCTTTATACCACTCGTGCGGTCAGCCAAAATCAACCAATAAAATTGTGAGATACCAAATTTGGCCATGCGACAACAAAATGTTGCAATCAAATTGATTGGCTTTGTTTTCACACCTCTAATTCTTTAAAGTCTAAAATAAATCCCTCATTGATCGAGATTAAGACATTGGGTGAATCACTCCAATTTTATTGAAATCAATCTCAAAATTAAACTTATTATGCATTAAGTCAACAAATACTACAAATCTAAACGTCTCTTGATCCGAAGTGAATCTTAATACAGACAACAAGAAGATGAAATTTTATGATGTTTTCACCAATAATAAGGTTATGAAATTGCTGCTCTATAAGTTGGACATGTTTGGACTTATGCAAGCGTTTTCTCATTGGCTGCCAAGTTATTGGATATGTACATGCGATATTATAATATACTCCCTCCGTCCTAAAAGAACATGTATTGGTTGGGACGATACGAGCTTTAAGAAATTCTATAAAATGTAGCGTGGGTGGAGAAATTGTCCCACACTATTGTAAGTGGAGATTGGAGAAGTTTTTAATTGATACTTAGGAAGTGTTTGGTTTGTAGGATATGATATATAGGATTGATGAAATTGATAAAATTATAGAATGAGTTATAAATAATTCAACCAAACTCGGAATGATAAATTATCATAATTGATGGATATGAACAAACATATGATTAGAATGGATTATTTTTCATCATGTGCTTAATAATTCAAACAAAACATATGATCAAGTTAGATTATTTTATTAATCAAACATGTCATGCCTTATCAAGCAAAGCAAAGCTACTTTAATAAATTATAATTGTGATTATATAACTCGAATTACCCATCATCTCTATTTATTATATGTTCACTATCAAATAAATCGTTACACCACAATATAATTGAGACCTCTACACCATACAAAAGTAGAACCACTACACCACTAAATAAGGTAGAAAATACTACACCGCATTCTGGCAGGAATGAACCTAAGACCTCTCACTAAGCAAAGACTTAAGGTATTTCAGTCATCCACTTGAGCTAGGCCCCATCGGTATTGCACACAATGTTGTTTAGTTATATTCATATAAAAGACTTAACATTAAATATAAATATAAATATAAATTTATGCATAATTTATATTGTCGAACATTATTGGATTAATTGCACCCAAATTCATAACGTTTCACTAAATTCTCAAATTGCACACAAATTAAAATTATGTTTCTAAACTACATAACGTTTCAATTTTCGGCAATTTTACTCCGGTGCCTGTTTTTGCCAAATTAAATCCTGCGTGGAAACCAGACTTGCCATGCTGGACTCGCCGGACGGGCAACGCAACGATGTTTTAGTGCATGAAGGAAATGATGTCATTTTATGCTCTTCACGATGGAGAACGCAATATTCCATTCTTTGAAACGATGTCGTTTCCTTCATGCACTAAAACGCCGTCATCGCATTGGTCGTCCGATGAGTCCAATGCGGCAAGTCCGGGTGCTATATGGGATTTAATTTGAGCGTAAATGGGCATCGAAGTAAAATTGTCGAAAATTGAAACGTTGTGTATTTTAAAAATATAATTTTAAATCCGTTTGCAATTTGAGAATTTGGTGAAACGTTATGAATTTAATTGCAATTAAGCCAATGTAGTTTATAGTCATCTAAAACACACACGCACTCACACACAAAAACTAGTGTAGTAGTACATATAAGTAAGATATATTTTTAAAAAAACGACAATTGCATTAGATTATGCTCGAGTATATTCTATTGTACATACTCAAATTAAACTATTGAAGAATTGTTTCATCAATGACACACTCTTGTGCAGAACTATATTATAGTTTCCAAAGAATAAAAATATACTATAGATATAGTATGAAACCATGCATCCGAACTTCGATTAAAAAATAGTTAGTGATTTATTAATTAAGTAGGTGGCAAAAATAAGCAATCTCGAAATTTAATCGAGGATACACACATTTCATTATTTACAACAAAAATATTGCGAATCTTATTTTAATTTATTTTCTGACCATATGTTGAAATTTTGACGTTACGTTGAAATTTGAAAATGGTAACGAATCTTTTTAATGATTTCTAGAGAGCAGCTCAAAATGACTTATTCACGCCACGTGGAAGGCTTGAAATAGCGTATCAGCATAAGATGACGTCATACAATTCTTTATGCAATAATAGAGGGAGTTAATTAATAAATTAATTAACTAACTAACTAGCTTAATATCTCCTAATTAAAAAAATAATGAACATTGTTGTGAAGTTCACGAGAGAGTTAACTAAGTTTGTTTCGAGAGAACTATTTTTTACATAAAATTATTTGTTTCCAAGGTATTATTCAAATAAAATTATTCTCTCGTGATAATATAAATTGGGGTTGTCGTAGAAATCACAAGGTTTTTATTGTTAAATTGCCCACTTTTTGATCTAGAAGTGTTGTTATATTTACTCCCATAAATTTTGCTTTTAGATTACGGATTTGCAAGCCGGAATATTTATTACTCCCTCCGTCCCTTCTACTTGTCTCATTTGAGACGGGCACGGAGATTAAGAGAAAAAAAATTAGATATAAAAGATGTGTTTTGCTCATGGAAATTCTTAATTATTGTCTATATATGTGAAATGTGACCATTTTTGTGAAATATCTGGTAGTTTTTTGAAATTTCTTGACACAAATTAATGGAAACCTTTTATTGGCATGTTACTACTGCTAAGACGAGTACTATATATTATTTACTAATATTTTTGCTTTAGTGATATTTAATTAATTTACTTACTAATGCTAACTATTTCGCCCACAAAGAAATGCATGATTGTAAGTCGCCATGTCTTGTAGTATAAAGGAATCCCACCAATCAAGATTCCACTAATTTTAATTTTAAAATACAAAAACATATTGTTGCGCAAACCTTGGCACCTATAAATATGTTTCCACAATCCTCACATTTAAAACCACAATCACACATATTAATGGCTTCTCTAAGAATTTCTCCCATCAAACCCTGCACTTACTCAAGGAGAATCGATAGCTTTAATAGAGTCAAACACGAGTCATCCTTATTCGGAAAAGCAATATTCCCGAATAAGGATGATCTGTCTGAAAACAACCCGCGATTAACTATCTCTAAAGTTGCTACGACACCACCTTCAGTTGTCGCTCCCTCAAAACAAGAAGATGAAAATAGTAATAGGAAACATGTTGCATGGACCAGTGTGAGGCAGGAGAGATGGCAAGGAGAGCTTCATGTTCAAGGAGAAATTCCACTCTGGCTGGTATTTTAATTTCGTCTCGTATTTTATTTCATTATTTTTCGTGTTTCATTTTACTAGCCGTGTGTAATAATTTTGATATGCTCAAATACAAATCAAAGTTTTCTTGCTAATTAGATTGATTCAAGAGCGGAATCGTCTATGATTATTGGAAATTTGGATTATTATACTAAAACCAAAAATTGGCATTAATCACTGCAATTATTTAGGTCATAGTGGCTGGACTATATAGTTACGTGACAAAAAATTTTAAATTATTGCATTACTCCAAAATGTCCACGTGGACCACAAATTTATAAAATGGGGTGATTTTGTTCCCATGCAGAATGGAACCTACCTAAGAAATGGTCCGGGGCTATGGCACGTCGGAGACTACGACTTCCGCCACCTTTTCGACGGCTACGCAACCGTCGTCCGGCTCCACTTCGAGAACGGCGGCCTCATAATGGGTCACCGTCAAATCGAATCGGAGGCGTACAAAGCCTCCAAAAAGAATAACAAGCTATGCTATCGCGAATTCTCCGAAGCCCCGAAGCCCGAAAACTTCTTTGCTTATATAGGTGAGCTAGCTAGTCTTTTCTCCGGCGCGTCGCTGACTGATAACGCGAACACGGGAGTGGTCAAGCTAGGCGACGGGCGGGTTGTTTGCTTGACGGAGACTCAAAAAGGGTCTATTATCATAGATCCGGACACGTTGGACACGTTAGGCCAGTTCGAGTATAGTGACAATTTGGGCGGGTTGATCCACTCGGCCCACCCGATTGTTACGGATAGTGAGTTTTTGACTTTGTTACCGGATTTGATAAATCCGGGATACATAGCGGCAAGGATGGAGCGCGATACAAATGAAAGGAAATTGATCGGGCGGGTGGATTGTCGGGGCGGGCCGTCACCCGGGTGGGTCCACTCGTTCCCCGTGACGGAGCATTACGTGGTGGTGCCGGAAATGCCACTTAGGTATTGTGCCCAAAATTTGCTCAAGGCGGAGCCCACACCATTGTACAAATTTCAGTGGCACCCCGAATCTAAAGCGTACATCCATATTATGTGCAAAAGTAGTGGCAAAATTGTAAGTCCCCTTATTTATTTCCATTTAATTTATAGTATGTGACATTTATTTAGATATACATCTATGTCATATATGTAAAAGTTTTGATAAGTTATTATGGTACGTATATAAGTGATAAGTGATGATTTAAGTCTTATAAGAGCAAAATGTCAATTGTTTTTCATTTAAAAGGTGGCGAGTGTGGAAGTTCCTCTATTTGTCACGTTTCATTTCATCAATGCATACGAGGAGAAAGACGAAGAGGGGCGAGTGACAGCCATCGTTGCCGATTGTTGTGAACATAATGCTGATACAACCATCTTACAGAATTTAACCCTCCAAAATCTTCAGTCTCTTTCCGGCCAAGATGTCTTGCCAGATGCAAAGTAATCTCTCTCTCTCTCTATCTCTCTCTCTCTCTCTCTCTCTCTCTCTCTCTCTCTCTCTCTCTCTCTCTCTCTCTTAATGTGTATGTATGTATGTATAGGATTGGAAGATTCAAGATTCCAATGGATGGGAGTCCAAAAGGGAGCTTAGAAGCAGCATTGGATCCAAATGAACATGGGAAAGGCATGGATATGTGTAGCATAAATCCTAAATTTTTGGGAAAGAAATATAGATATGCTTATGCATGTGGTGCTCAAAGGCCTTGCAACTTCCCTAACACCCTCACTAAGGTACACGCTTAACGACAACTCACATAACGCAACGAATAAAATTAGTTGGACGAAATTCGGACATGTGATTTATTTTTATGATATGCAGATTGATTTGGTGGATAAGAAGGCAAAGAACTGGCACGAGGAGGGTTCCGTACCCTCGGAGCCCTTCTTCGTGGCCAGGCCAGGTGCGACGGAGGAAGATGATGGTAAGTTGAGATCAAAATCGATTTGGTTAAATCTTAGTAGCAAATATTTTAGATTTTTTTTTAAATAAATTTAATAAATATAGTCATATGTAATATGATTGCAGGTGTTGTGATATCAATGATTAGTGAGAAAAATGGTGAGGGATTTGCATTATTGTTGGATGGAATTACATTTGAAGAAATTGCAAGAGCAAAATTCCCTTATGGCCTTCCTTATGGTTTGCATGGATGCTGGGTTCCAAAAATATGAAGAATATTACTATGCATTTTACAATTTTGTAAAACAAGTTTATTTTATATTATACGACTTATGTTGTAATCATCAGTTACATTTGTAACATTAGGGAAATATATACAATATGTGTGTGGAATAATGTAAGTAGGATGAACTATGAGTCATTTGTTTGTTTATATTAATAGAGATTGAGCAATAATATTGTTATAGCTGACAAAAAATTACATGTTTTATACTATAATATCTTGAATCGGCCCGATCAAAGTGCACACTATAAATAACGGTTGTAGATTACCCTCGTCTTTTATGATCATGCTTGTGATGTTTGTCAACACTCGTCAAACAAGAACAATATCCAGATCCGAATACCAGTAAAATTGTAAAAATATCATCCAATTTAGATTCGGATCAAGATATGGTACCATTTGACAGATCTAAACCCGTCAGACAATTTAACACAATTTTTCGTGATGTTAGATAAATTGTACCCAAAAAAAAAAAAAAAAAATTAGCAAGAGTTTCCCTACAACTCTTACCCTTTTTTTTGGTGTAAACTAACTAATTGTGCTGCGCATCTTATTAATACATAATATGTTTCAACAAAACTAAATTAATCTCTCAAAAAAAAGAAAAAAAAATAAATTCAAATAATGCAGCATAATCAGCTAAAAAATAAATATGCAACAAAAATTTCCTGCCATTATTTGTTTCTTGGGGAAAATTTTCTTTCTTAAATTAGAGCAAAATATCACCATGAAATAATGAACTGCGCACTGCTAACCTTCACTGCATATTCTTGGCAGAAATTTCTAATTCTTCTGCAGTGAAAGCCCGGCGACTGAATCATGTTGGAGCGAAGCGACGAACCCTAAACCCCACTGCCCGGAAACCTCAGTTTGAAAGCTGAGCAGCCGAAGAAGAAAAGGACTAATTCAAGAAAGGCAAAATCATTTCTGATCTGTATATACTGCATCGACATCATCTAGCTCGAGCAGTTTGGACAAGAGCACCTTGTTCAACTCCATAGCCTCGTCATCAACCTGCAACCGAGAGAAATAACTACTGTAACCATACTCTGTCACCTGAAACGACGAGAAAATTAACTACTGTAATTAAAACTCGGACTCCTTTCTCGGCATACCTCAACGGGAGTTATGGGAATAAGCTCGAATCCACCATCAGTTTCAAATGCAATCCCTTCCTCGCGTAATTTTGTGAATATGGCACTGTAGTTTTCCATTGAGCTTATAATTTTATAGTGTCTGTGATCAAGAAACAAGATGGATTAAAAACCAGAGAGAGATAGAGAGAGAGAGAGAGAGTTTTCTTGCATCCTAAGTAGATCTAAACCATCCCTACAGAGGCCAACACATGAGAACTTAAAGCTACAAACTTGATTATTCGAAACAAAAAATTAAGCATTTGGTCATTATCAAAAAACCAATTCATATACTATGCAATGTGTAAACAATCGGGGAAAACGAATAGGAGTAAGAGAAATTATGTCATATGACGAAAATATTTCCAAGATAGATCATAAACTGTAAGCAAAGAAAAGCCTTGCACCTTTCGGAATCTTCTTCGGAACTATCATCATCAATCGAGGGTTCAATTACGTCCTCAGCACCAGCATCTAAGGCAAGAATAAGAAGCTCGTCTTTGTCAACATCAGAAACCTTTACAGTCAAAACCCTAGCACGTCTGAACTTGAACATGATCGATCCAGAATCTGCCATCTTTCCACCATACTCCCTCGCGACATCTCTAATAGCCGCCACAGATCTAGTTACTTTATCCGTTAACACTTGAACAATCATTCCTGCTCCACCATAGCCATAGACCTGAGGATAAAAAGGTGTTTTGTTTGATCAGATTGAGAATTTGTCGAGGAAGTTCAACAAGAGATTTCTGACATGCCTAATGTGAAAAACAGCTACATCAAGTATTACGGTGGACCACCTCATAGAATTTCTCCATGTATGATTCCTGACCCTTCTCTGCAGCTCTTTTGATGTTGCGATCTACAATGTCCTTGGGTATATCGAGCTCGTTTGCTTTCTCAAACAACGCAGCCAAAGCTGGGTTCGATGCCACATTGTGACCGCCTTTCTTGACCCTGCGACATTCGTAAAAGAAAACCCGTGGTCTAATAAAACTGAAAATAAGCTGTTTCTGAATCTCATTTGCAAAGATAACCGAAAGTCTAAATCTCTTCGAAATTTATCTGCCCTACAATCAATCAACATAATCCCCACACACTCTTCCAGCTAAGCAGTTTGCATATGTGGTTAATCAAAAAGTAAGATTTTTCGGACTTTGTTAATGCGACTAATTCTTGTCGATAGGATTTAATGGGAGTTACAGGGTCATAGAAAAATTCATGACATCAACAACGAACAATCTCTTGAAAATAAATGGGCAAATAATGTGCAGGAAATTTGACAATGATGTTCATAAGTTTTAATAATTCATTCGTTCATTAACAAAACACGTTGCTTCAGTAGATTCACATTGATTTCTAACGTAAATCAGTAAACTCTAAGTTATAACAGTAGCAACTAACTTACGCAGTTACCACTTCCTTCCCAAATCTCGAGCACAGCTTCATCTTCTTAAGATTCTGGGCAGTCTGCATTGAGAAAATAGACCAAAAAACGTCATCAAACCGAACAAAGATAAATGCTTCTAGATTTTCTTCTTCCTCGTTCACATTGTTTTATAGGCCACTCGCTTTCTTTTTCCCTTTGCGATAGCTTAAATTCTCGACCCAATTAACAAATTTTCATGCCAATTTGATAGTAATAAGCTCAAAAATATCATGCAATGCACCAGTGGGACTATTCTGGCACTAACATTGGCTGCTACAAACCGGAATTCGAGCACAGATGAGCAATCAGACAGGACAAATCTAAAGCTACAAGCCATAATTCCAACCTAAATCTAATCTTATCCCACACTTCTGAAAACCCTAGATTTAATCATATCTCATTCTGCCTATAAATTATGAATAAACATCTGAAATTATGCACATTTAGACTTAATGATTCAAAGCCCCAATTTCCCACATCTAAGGCAAAGCTATCCAGTTCAAATAATCTGCAAATCATCTATGTGCCCTAACTTCAAAAATTGAATAAATGCTAAGCTTCAAAAGATAAAGATTAAAAAATCACAATCCCACACACACACACACACACACACACACACACACACAGAATACCTTTCTGCTGGCGATTTTAGAGGATCGTCTGCCCATACACAAGGGCGTGCAAGTTGATATCTTTCTCTCAGAGCTTCCATAATTAAGCCCAGAAAACGAATTCCAATCTCCAGAACAAGAATACCAAGAAATTGACGACAAATTTCTTCTCAAAAAAGCAGTTCCTGCGCCGCAAGAAATGAGCCGTTAATCATAATCGGACTTGCACTGCTAAAATATCAATCTTTTTTCTGAGAGAAGAAAGGGGAAGGGTTTAACTGTGAGGAGAGAGAGAGGTGAAGGGTTTAAGAGAACCCCCATTTGAAAATCTGACGAGTAATGCACCAAAACCTCTGATTGCTGCTGAAGACGACATTTTCTAAGTTTGGATGAAATCAAGAAAAAAATTCTTGTCAATGTGAAAAATTTCTTATCTTTCAAACTCAAATCCCCCCGAAATCGATGATTTCTCTATTTTCTTTCCAATTTTTTGTTTGTTTTTAATTATTTTTAGGTAATGCTATATGTTCTTCCTGGTTGCAGAAAATGTTCCCGATTCCCAATTTTCCGTCGATATAAAGATTTAGGGGGTGTATTGGACGGTGGAGTTTGAGGTATTTTTAAAGAGTTTGATATCTAGGGGTATTGGATTGATGGATTTCAAACTTCTTAAAAATTTTGGGTTATTGGTTTCAATAATTTTGACGTAATTCAAACTCCATGCAAATCCTCGGGTATTGAATGTGTTGATTTTAAATTCCCTCAAACTCATGTGGTGGATTTGGACGTAATTCACAGTGAAAAATACACAGAGTGAACTCCGACCTTTGGACATGGGAGTTCGACGTAATTCATATCCACGAGTGCTGATACCCGCGATCACTAACTTTGAGTAATTCCAGCGATCGCATGTATGCCATCGTCGCTAGTTTTCCACAGTAGGTATGCCATGGTCGCTGGTTCGAGCGAGGATAATAAGAATTACGTGTTTGGAGTGAGAAAGCAGCGATGGTGATTTGCGGCTGCCGCCTCTCCCACTACTCCGATTAAATGGATTCATTCTAGTTCTCAACTCTTCAAGCTATGTCGTTTCTTCCCCCACAATCATGTTCCTAACTTCAAAATTTCTGCAATTCTCTCTCCAAATCTCGATCATCCTACTCGTACTCACACTACGCCTCCCCGACAAAGTCTCATCTCTAGAAATAGACACCATCAACGCTGCTTTAGTCCTTAAGGACTCCGACACCATCCACTCTGCCGGCAGACAGTTCACTATCGGCTTCTTCACCCCCACCGGCACCCACCACCGCTACCTCGGCATCTGGTACTACGTCTCCGCCGCCTCCATCACCTGGGTCGCCAATCGTGACAACCCACTCAACGACTCCCGCGCCTCTCTCTCGATTTCCTCCGCCGGATACCTCCACCTCCGCAGCGGCGACGGCCGCCTCCATTTTCCACTGTAGAGGAAGAAAGGATTCTCTGTTAATCAACTGTAATCGGTCAGCATAGTTATTATGTATAGTCTCCGATTTTCCCATCTTTGTGTGAATCGACGCGACCAAATAAGACACGCGACCGCGGAAACTGATTGTTCACGCGCGATCGATGTAAACACGCGATCGCGTGTGGGTGGATTTCAATACGGCCGAACTCCCTAAAAATCCACCCCGAAATCCCCCAAACCCCACTCTCAAACTCCCCCAAACTCCCCCAAACTCCCTCAAATACCATTGAATTCAACTCCATGGAGTTCAATTCCATGAAATTCAATTACATTAAAATCTACATCATTGCCATTCCAATACACCCCCTTTATCCTTTTCTTAAAACTACATTTACCCGCACCGCATTGCGCCGCACCATTAGATAATATTTTAAATTCTATAATTTTAAATGTCAAGTGAAAGTTATTTAAGCATTATCATATCTATATAATATAATTAAGACAAAAACTTCTGTGCAAATTCTCCAATGTGCAGACGACCCACCCAACCCGTCTGACCCGACGCACGAGATTCACGCACACGCCTCCACGCGCAGCCCGTGTATCTCACGCGCTACAATAATTATTTTTTATTTCATAAATAAAAAAAATTCTAGATCGCCCCCTTTTTGTTGTTTGCCTATTCAATTTTTTATTTGCCGCTTCTTCTTTGGTCAAGAGGGTTGACTGGGTTGGATCCAAATCGGATCGGGTCGGGTCAATTGATTAAACTACTCCATATTTATTTATTTTTCTGCTTTGGAGAGATAGAAGTTTTTTTTTTTGAAAAGATTCGAACCCGCAGCCGGTATCTTTGGTGCGCATTGGGTAAATCCCCGTCCCCTGTAGCCTGCAAATCACACAGAGCAAGTAAGCTACACTTTCCAAGTACAAGTGTGGCAGACTCGACTTATAGAAGCGCTTCATGAGGTTCGAACCTAGAACCTCTTAATCTCAGACGCTCACATCAACAATTCGAACAACGAGTTATTGAAATATAAAACGAGTAAAATCATCCTGAAAACACTTTCCCCAAGTTGATCTATTTTCCTATTACGGTGTTTAATATTTTCACATTGTTAATCATTTTCACCCATTTATTGAATTTGTTAATTTCCCCCAAGCTTGACGAATAATTTTCCGGAGTAGTCCTATTTCGTCACTTTTCATTTTAATTGTAGAAAATATTAACATGTGTGATAATATTTTTTCATGAAATATAAGACATAAAAATAGAAAAAAATGGGAGGGCCAGATATATTTTTCTTTCTACCATTGTAAACATATAATAGAAAAGATGAGAATGATAATATTTTCAATTTTTTTTAATAATTAATTTATAACCAAAATAAACACACCATCGGAGCATGATATGTTAACATATTCTTCCAATATATTGATAGCAATAAACTTAGGATGGACCTTTTCATATAAATAGGCCCAATTATGCAAATGAGTTCAATTATAACATTGCATGAAAACAAGATTATATGGGCCTTATTTCAAGAAAATGGCCCAATCTAAGTAATACCATTTGCTGAAGCGGATTTGCTTCGTTTCATCCCATTTGTTGGAACTTAATTTTCCAGCTCTAAAATAATGTAGTTGCATGTTCCATGAATGAAGTAGCTGTCTTTATCCAAGTCACAACTACAAAATAAAAAATAAAAAATAAAATCATAATTTATCACACATATTATATCACTTAAAAAATCTATCGGTGTGACTCTAAAGTCAAAATTTCTAAAAGAAAAATAAATATTGAAGAAACAAAATGACGGATATATATGGGAATCGTGCATGATTCTTTTGATCAGAACTTTGCGTCTTTTCTCCAGGCTATATATATATATATATATATATATATATAAGGCTAAATTATCACCAGTTCTAAAATATTCCAAATGATTTTAGATTCTCGAGTTGAATAATAATATACTAAATTCAGTTTCTTGGGACGTATGAAATTTTCACTACAAAAAATAATCAAATACAGCTGCTTTGTGACAAATCAAAAGATATATAGTAAAATAATTATAATATCATAGATGCATTAAGTAACAAACCAAAGATATTTATTAAATTTTCCTGTATGAAATTAGAACATGCCAAGAATTTCTGCCACAGCGCACCTCCCCCCCCCCCCCCCCCCCTCCCTCTCTCTCGACCGAGTAAATAATTGAGAATGTGTTAAATTGGAGTGACCAAAGTGAAATTGTTGCAAAATCAATAATAATTGATTAATAAATAAATGAAGGCCCACACTTGAAATATTACCAGCCAAACTCCAGCCAATTTCCCATGTATTCCAGCTTCAAAACTACCTTTCACTTCCAATTTTGCCAAATTTTGGTTTGCAGCCTAACTAAACCAAATTTCCCAAACAAAATCTTGAAGTATTAAGTCCACTTTAATCTAAACATTTCTCTTTGTTCCTTTCCTTTTGGGATTTGTCTATCAATAGACCAAATTTTTTCCTAACTAAATGTCCTAAATTTGAAATTCACAAAAATCTTATTGGTTGAACTTGTTGCATCATGTCTTTCTTAGCCCAATTTACTTCTTATGCATGACTTTGTTAGTTATTAGACCATCGACAACGGGATCGATCGGCGGTGTTGATCCCCCCACTCGACTCACCCCATCGACACCGCGGTGTCGACGCCATTACAGGCGAGATCAAAAAATGGGGTCGAGGTACGATGTCAAGAGTGGCAAGATATCTTCTTTTTGGTGATGATAGATCCGAAGTCTATCCCTACACCACTGTGTATGCTCTTAATAATAATGAAATTTAGCAGCAAGATATCTTCTTTATTAAAAACAAATTATTAAAGATTAAAGTATCATTGAAAATTGTGTTAGCTAGTATAATAATATTTAAATATGTTTAAAGTCTTTAGTTTTATTATGTGACTCACATGGGTGCTCTCACTTTTTGTCTTTGCCTAAGTGGAATTTGTTGTTGCTGTGAAAACTTAGTCATTTGGGCTAATTATTGAGATGTTTATATCTCATCATTTGACGGTGGGCCTCTCTCTCTCTAGAGTAGTCCACACATAATCAATCTTGCCAAGTCAAATCCTATTATTGGAGATTAAATATAATTGAGGTTTTTTTTTAACAATAGGGACTTTTGGCATTTATTTTATGTAAGTATGTTTCTTATTTATAATTTTTTATTTTTGAATATAAGAAGTATGTCAGTACAATGTGAGCCTCATCTGAATAAATCTCGTTCGTATATAATAATATTGAAAAATTTTTACATTACAACTTTTTGAAAATTTTAACGAAGTTTGATTTTGTGTGATCGGTCTGTGATTACTGAGATTTTCTTTTTTCTTTTTCACTTATTTGCATATATTATTTATGAAGACACTAACATGCATTAATGTTAAAAGTATAATGAATTGAGAATATTAGTACGATCACAATTTTATAATGTACTACTCGTTATAGCTAGACAAACAAGTTTTAGTGGAACTATAATCAACATTGCGTGCCATATAATCTAAAGATTACGACAAATTAAATATAGGATCTAAATTAGTCAGTCGTATTTAAAGATTCGAAGAATTGTGATTTATTTACTATAATGGGTTTGGATTATATAATAAATCCAATATTGTGTGTTTTTAAGTGTGTGTCTGTATATCTTGAAAATGATGTGTCACCACTGTCTATTACTCCATTTTGCAGTCAAAACACTTGTTTTAGACTTGGTAAATATTGAAGTAAATACTATAAATATTATTATAAATTTGACTCGAAAACTTCAAACGCCTATAACATCATCTATTAGAATGTTCCATTATGGAAAATTTCAATCTTTTTATTTATTATTTCATATAACATGATAAATTATTGTAAGAGAGACAATATACTGCTTAAATTTTTTTAGGAAATTACGATCAGATATATATATTTATTATCAAATAAATCGTTATACTACTATATAGGTGTCACATCTACACCACACAAATGTGGGAATCACTACTCCGCATGCAGTCTGAACTATTATACCATTAAATAAGGTGGGAATACACTACACCACTTCTAAGCAGGAAATATTTGGAATATCTCAGCCAATCACTTGAATTAGGCCTCATCGGCGCAATATTTCTAAATTTAAGAGTAATTTTTGTTACCGCAAGGATTAGACTAGTATATGTAAGTAGTTTTTCTACTTACAAAATAATAATAATACTCATTCTATTACTGTTCGACACATAGTAACGAGATTGGTAAAAATAAAATAAGTAAATTACACCAATCTCGAAGGTTAATGATTTATTTTTATAAAATAAGAAAACTGAAAATAGGAAATAAAGACAATTTGATAGAGGGAATCTAATTTTTTAATCAAATTATTATATTATTACTATTATATTTAGCGGATCAACCCATATATATATATTTATCAATATAAACTTGAACTCTAGAAATTCGTGTCAAAGTGAATATTCCTTATGCCTAAACAACTTTGAAATTGTAAAAAGAAACAAAAATCATTCTTAAATATTTGAACTAAAATAAAGAAATGAATGTCATTTTATTTTTGGTCGAAAAAAGGAACGTAGTAATTTTCCTTTTTTTTAATTTTCTTAAAAAGAAAAATAATAAACGGGAAATAAATCTATCTTCTCGCACACACTTTCTCTCTCTCTGGTTTACTTTTTCTGACTCACCTTCGCTCAACACTCTCTCTCCCTCTCTCTCCTCTCTCTCTCTACACAGAGCGACAATGGCGTCTCTCTTCAGAGACCGAACCCTCGGCCACTCGAGGAGAGACTCCTTCTCTTCTTCCTCCTCCATCACCACCGCCGCCGCCACCGCCTCTCCTTCCTCCGCCACCTCCCGTTTCAACCCCGCCGCCAATTCCACCGCTCTAACCCCGCTCCCTTCCCCATTCGGCAGCCTCACCCCCACCGTCTCCGATGCCGACCTCCGCGCCACCGCCTACGAGATCTTCGTCTCCGCCAACCGCTCCTCCACCTCCAAACCTCTCACCTACATTCCCAGCAACGGCCACGCCAATTCGCCCAACGGCGGCAGCTCTAATGGCCATTCGAATGCTAATCTGCAGAGGTCACTGACGTCGGCAGCAGCATCGAAGATGAAGAAGGCGTTGGGGATGAGATCCACCAGTACTAAGCGGAGCTCCGATTCGAGCAATTCGGGCGCCGCGGGGAAAGTGAAGAAGCCGGTGACAATTGGAGAGCTAATGAGGATTCAGATGAGGGTATCGGAGGCCGCCGATTCGAGGATTCGTAGGGGTTTGTTGAGGATTTCTGCTGGACAGGTTGGGAAGATGTCTTTTCTAATCTAAAGAGGGAAAACTTGATTTGATTCTAGTGTTATACCTTCAGCCAATTATTAATTCTGATTTGAAGTGCAATCACTGTGCTTGAGCTTTTAATTTTGGTATTTTTTCAATAAATTTCTGGTTTTGATCTAGAGTCTTAAGGTTTGAAGCAGTTGGTTAATTGATAATTTTGCTTCTTTTGGAGTGAAATCGAGATTTAAGTGTGTTTAATGCACGACAAAACCTAGATTTATGCGATCTAGTTGATGTGCTTATTTTATGAAAGTCGAGATCGTTTTGATTTCAAGTTAATGTTGCTAATTTTTTGTTTGTTTTTGTTCCTATTTTGTTTATTATTATGGATATTTATTGGATTTTGATTTCTCTACAGTATAAATCTTTGTCAGTTGAGTAGATGTTTAGTTTGCATTTTCATGTACCAAATTGGATCTTGTGATGAGTCAAAAATTGTAAATTTAAGCTGGAAAGCTCAAACTTTGTATGAAAGCTTAAGCCAGGCCTTGGTTCTTAAACTTTATCGGGTTTGAAGGTATCCGTGAATTAACTGTTTCTCCTGCATTTGATTTTGCAGCAGCAGCAGCAGGTATTTCATGTGGTTTTTTAGTATTGTTGTGTGTACTGGTTGGACTATTTGAAAGATGCCAGAAACTTATTGCTAATCAAACAAAAAAGATAATAGAGTAAAAACAAAGTACTATTTTCTTTCTTAATTTTAACTTTTCTGTAATGCTGACTTTCAGTCTTTACCTATAATGGTGTGTCTTATTATACAATACAATGATATATAATGCCATATAGAGTTTCAAAAATATTTGTTCGATAAAGTATTGAAATGTAGTAGTTTCTTGTTGGGCTGATATCGGGAATCAAATTCAAATATTCTTGACTTCTAACTACCATCTAGTGAAAATGTACTTTGATTGGTTGCCTATGTAGAAGTAATTAAATAAAGACTTCCCCTTTATTTTTTGGTGCAGGTTGGGAGAAGAAATGAGTCAATGATTCTTCCGCTGGAGCTATTACAGCAATTCAAAGCTTCTGATTTTACTGATCAAGATGAGTACGAAGCATGGCAGAAGAGAAACCTTAGAATGCTCGAGGCTGGTCTCCTGCTACACCCTCACATGCCACTTGAAAAGGCTAACACTGCTGCTCAACGGCTGCGTCAGTTTATTCAAGCTGCCTTGGATCGGCCAATAGAAACTGGGAGAAACAACGAGTCCATGCAAGTTCTTCGTACAACAGTAATGGCGCTTGCAAACAGGATGTCTGATGGAGCCCCACTTGAATCCAGCCACTGGGCGGATGGCTTCCCTTTAAATATCCGTCTTTATGAAATGCTTCTAGAAGCATGTTTTGATATTAATGAGGAGACATCCTTTGTAGAGGAAGTTGATGAGCTCATGGAACTTATAAAGAAAACATGGAGTGTCCTGGGGCTGAATCAGATGCTGCATAATCTATGCCTTACATGGGTTTTGTTCAATCGATATGTTGCAACGGGGCAAGTTGAAAATGATCTATTATGTGCTGCTGATAGTCAACTTGCTGATGTTGCCAAAGATGCGAAAGTGACGAAAGATCCAGTTTACGCTAAGATATTGAGTTCTACATTGACTGCTATGTTGGGTTGGGCTGAGAAAAGACTCCTAGCATATCATGAAACATTTGATAGTGGGAATATTGATTCCATGCAGACCATTGTATCCATTGGGGTTGTGGCCGCTAAAATATTGGTTGAAGATATATCGAATGAGTATCGTCGAAGAAGAAAAAATGAAGTTGACGTGGCTCTTAGCAGGATTGACACTTACATTAGGTCGTCCCTTCGCACTGCATTTGCCCAGGCAAGTTGAAGATATGATTTGTTATTTGAGGTATAGTTGACATCAATAGGAGGTCATTTCTAAAAAGTTGAAGGTGTAACTAGCTTAGTGATTACCGATGAAGTGTCGTTACACATAATCACCATAGAATATGCGCTAATTGTTTACCTCCTTCATCTGACATTTCCTTAACTGCAATCTTTCTCTGTGGTTCTCCTTTTCTAGTTTCTTTAGTTTTGGAACACTTGGCATATATAGGTCAATAACGTGTTTCATATTTCTGATGTACAGATGATGGAAAAGGCTGATTCTAGCAGGAGAGCATCGAGAAACCAGCTGAAATCTCTACCCGTCCTTGCCATCCTGGCGAAGGATGTTGGTGAGCTTGCAATCAAAGAGAAGGACACATTTAGTCCTATCTTGAAGATATGGCACCCCTTTGCCGCAGGTGTTGCTGTTGCCACTCTACACGTTTGTTACGGGAACGAGCTAAAGCAATTTATTTCAGGCATTACTGAATTGACACCAGATGCCGTGCAAATACTGAGAGCTGCAGATAAGTTGGAAAAAGATCTAGTCCAAATTGCAGTGGAAGACTCAGTGGATAGCGATGATGGCGGAAAGGCCATTATTCGTGAGATGCCTCCTTATGAAGCAGAAGGTGCAATAGCTAACCTTGTAAAAGCATGGATAAGGACGAGGTTAGACAGGCTAAAGGAATGGGTTGACAGAAATCTTCAACAAGAGGTACTTTCTAGAATCTTTGTTACTACTTTCAAAAAAAGAAAGGAAAAAAAAAAAAAAAACGAATCTTTGTTACCACTATCCTAATAACCTCACGATTTAATAGAGCTACAGGAATACAAATACATGTATACAAGCACATGATCTTACTTGAAAGATATCATATAACGTGACTTGCTAACATTCTAGCTAGTCGACATTTTTGTTCTTCTAAAATTTGTGGGCTCCACAGCGGAGGTGGATAGGTTTTGTGTACACTGTACTCTTATACTCTTTTCTTTCTTCTAAAGGCAAAATCGTATCTAATATAAATAAGAAACCCCGAGTAGCAAGAACTGTGGTTGCCAAAATGATTTCCCCCTTTGGTGGGTCGGCTGTGAATATTTTTGATTGGTACTGGTGGAAAATTTGTTTACACGATAAAATTTCTTTATTTGAATTTATTACTTGAGTTTCACATATCAATCCTTTTCTACTTGATAGGATTGGAATCCACGGGCTAATCAGGAGGGATTTGCTCCTTCGGCAGTGGAGGTTCTACGAATAGTTGATGAGACATTGGAGGCTTTCTTTGAACTGCCAATACCAATGCATCCCGCACTACTTCCTGAATTAGTGGCTGGACTCGATAAATGCCTTCAATATTATGCAAATAAAGCAAAAACAGGCTGTGGTAAGACCGCTTTGCTTTACAGAAAATCTTGTTTTATTTAGAAATATCAGTAATTTTAGCAGTCAGTTAATGAAATTGTCCATGTGCAGGATCAAGAAACATGTATATCCCTACGATGCCGGCCTTAACGAGATGCACCACTGGTTCAGCATTCCAGTGGAAGAAGAAAGAGAAGTCAACGACCTTACAAAAGAGGAATCCCCAGGTTGCTACTGTTAATGGAGATAGCTCTATTGGGGTACCACAGCTATGTGTACGTATAAATTCATTGCATAAAATACGTTTGGAGTTGGAAGCTGTCGAGAAAAGAATAATTACCCTGTTGAGGAACTCGGAATCTGCTCACGTTGAAGACTTCTCAAATGGATTGGCGAAAAAGTTTGAACTCACTCCACCTACTTGCATCGAAGCAGTGCAACAACTGTCCGAGGGGCTGGCTTACAAAGTCGTCTTCCACGATCTAAGCCATGTTCTGTGGGATTATTTATACGTTGGCGATATTTCAACATCAAGAATCGAGCCTTTCCTCCTAGAGCTTGAGCGCAATTTGACCATCGTTGCTGACACTGTTAACGAAAGAGTCAGGACACGGATCATAGCTGACGTAATGAGAGCTTCATTCGACGGGTTTTCGATGGTACTGCTCGCTGGAGGTCCAGCACGCGCCTTTTCTAAACAGGACTCACAGATGATAGAGGATGATTTCAAGGCTCTTAAGGATCTTTTCTGGGCAGATGGTGATGGTTTGCCCAATGATATTATCGATAAATTCTCAGCCACAGTTAGGGAGGTTCTTCCACTTCTCCGAACAGATACAGACAGCCTCATTGAGCGATTCAGACGCCTCACCTTGGAGGCATACGGCTCCTCTGCTAAAACTCGACTCCCTCTCCCTGCAACGTCAGGACAATGGAGCTCTACCGATGCTAACACACTGCTACGCGTTCTGTGCTACAGGAACGACGAGGCTGCATCAAGATTTCTCAAGAAAACCTACAATCTACCCAAGAAGCTGTAAACGGACACAATAACATCCGCCATTACTGGTGAGGGAATCATCAGCTTCGTTGCAGCTGAAAACACGTTCGTCTCGTGTTAGCGTCTTCTGCAGCCGTCATCCCAGCTGATGATGCTGCCTCTTGGATTGGATATCTAAGGTTGCAGCATTCTCTTGTACAGATGCTGTTATGGGGCCTCTGGTTTTGGAGTGTGGGAAATGGAAGGTTTGCAATGAGATTGATTTGATTGCATTTATTCATCTACATATTTATTTGAATATATTTAGGTATTAGATTTTGACTGCAATGTCGATTGATAGACGACCTATATTCATTTGTTCTTTAATGTTGTTTTTGTGATGTCTATACATGAAGTTGGTATTTGTGATGTAGAAATTTTTACTTATATACGATCTAAATATATGGTGTGATTCCAAATTGTCTCAACTTGCACAATTCTGAAATTTCTACATGTAAATAATATTTTGTATTTTGGAAGGAAATGGTAATATATTGCGTGTAAATGTTGATTATTCTGAAATAAGAGAATTAAAAGAAAAGTTTACGCGTACTGAGTGTTGGCCTAATGGTAGTGGTATTAATGCTTAAGGCTAAAAAAAGTATTAATTCAATTCTAATACTCCCTTCCCGTCCGCGAAAAAGATGCATGTTTTTCCATTTTCGTCTATTCACGAATAAAATGTCTGTCCATTTTTAGAAATATGACCCACACAATCTACTTTAATTCAATCTGCCACTCAATCATTTTATATTAATTTAATCCTTCACTCAACCATTTACTTTAATTTAGTACTCCACTTAATCAATTTACATTAATTTAATCCTCCACGGCTCCACCCAATTCAAGTGAGACTTTTATTCCACTTACTCAATTTAAAACTATATAATACGTGAGACCCTTATTTCACTCACAACACACCCCACCAATTTTATTAAACTCTGTGTCATTCTGAAATAAACGTCTTTTTCGTGGACAGATGGAGTAATTATGTTTCAATCATTTTTTTTCACATCTCAATTGAGATTGCTTGTTTTATTCTACTTTGTAATATCCTATTTCAAAGAGCATACAAAATTAAATTTCCTAACATTATATTTAAATTGAACACTGATAATTTTACAAGCAACAACAACGTATGAGGGTAAATCTAATTAATCAATATAAACCTAAGAAAAATATACGTAATAGGTACATGGTGTATAGAAAACACCAATCGTACAGTGCGGTCCAACGGAGAGTGTTCCTCAACAAATATATATCTTTCTGTGGTAGATTTCATATATTAGCGTATTTTTGTTTTGTGTTTTTTTATTTTAACGTTGCTTTGTGTTTTGACATAGGGAAATTTTGGTGGTGCATTTCTTTGAGAATGTATGGATTGATTCTAAAGAAATTAGCATGTTTTTTTTGCGTATAATTGACGACTTTTAAATCTGCAATCGAAGACAGATCCTTCAATCTAAGCCGTTGACTTCATTTAAATTATCGGTAATAAATTCCAAACATAAAAATAAATGTAATAACCCGAAACTAAAGTATTTTGATGTTCTGTTTGTTCTTTGTTTCCCTAATTTGGATTTAAGCGTTTACAGAGGAAATTGATTGACTTCAAAGAAATTGACTTTTTACTTTAAATAGGCAAGTCAAACAGAAATTTTATGTACATGCAGATACAGTTTACTGCCCTTTTTTTTTTCATTTCCTTTTTCTTGTTTTTTGTTTTTTTTTTAACTGGCCTTTTTCTCTTCTTGAGGAGTTGTGAATCGTGATGCAGCTTTGTGCCCGGAGCATTTATCAAGCGGAATAAGCTGAATAAATAAAAATAATATATACTAATCAAACGTTTAACTTGTGCCCGGGGGAGCATTTACTAAGCAAAATAAACCTAATAAATAAAAATAATATATACTAATCAAACGTTTAGTTTTAATGATTTTATTTAGAGGACATCAGCCCAAGAGCATTGCTCATGTTCGGAACTATTGGACTGACAGTGAGATTGAAAGAATCATGAAAAGGGTAAGAGGAAGTTTTTCATCATTTTATCCTCAAATTTTGAAATATGGAACAAAAATTTATTTAAAATGAGACATTCTTAAAAAAAAAAAAAAAAAAAAAAAGGTGGGGGGGGGGGGGGGGGGAGTATTTCATGTCATCCCATGAATAAAATAGTAGCCAAAATCAAAAAATTTGCACGCATTTGGTCTTTGAATAAATATTAGTAGCATAATTTATGCAATTCATTTCTATTATGGCCAATTTGATCAAAAACTAAGTTACTTAATTGAGTAAAACACAATCTATAACTCATAATTATAACTATACAATAAGACAAATTTTCCAATTTATTTAACAAAAACAAAAACATAAACAAAAACAACTTGTGATTTCTGCCACTTTTACGTAGAAATCAAACTTGTCAAAGTCTACGAAATTCTCAAAAAAGAAAACTTGATCTACAATTATCACATCTCAAAAACAGCTAATGCTAGATTGAAGGGCACATGTTCTCACCATTTTTCAACCTTTATAAAAACACAACTTCATGCAACCAAGATTAATACAATCAAACAAAAACCAAACATTAGATACAAAGAGTAGCAGCATTGAGATCACATACCATGCTTCGTTTTCTTTTGTCGGCCGTCGTCCTCCTCTTGGTGGCCTCACCGGAGTGGGCGTCTGCCGCCGGACCCAAACCTAAAAAGGTCAAGTGTCAAAACAAGAACTACCCTGCCTGCTACCATAAGGACCTCTACTGTCCCGCCACTTGTGCTCGTGACTGCCTCGTCGACTGCTCGTCTTGTCAGCCCGTCTGCCCACCCGCGCCTCCTATTCCTCCCCGTAAAGTGCAAAAAGTTAAGTGCAAGGACAAGAAGCTCAAGAAGACTTGCAGCCAAGACCTCCTCTGCCCCGATGCATGTCCAGCCACATGCGTAGCTGATTGTGCTTCGTGTCGGGCTATTTGCCCTACGACTCCAACCTACAGCCCTCCTCCACCACCGGCGGTTGATCCTAGCCCGCCTCTTCCTCCACCGGTGGTAACTCCGAGTCCATATCCTCCACCACCGGTGGTTGATCCTAGCCCGCCTCTTCCTCCACCGGTGGTAACTCCGAGTCCATATCCTCCACCACCGGTGGTGGATCCTAGCCCGCCTCTTCCTCCACCGGTCGTAACTCCTAGCCCATCTCCTCCGCCACCGGTTACTCCTAGCCCTCCACCAGAAGCTGCCGGAGTGAAAAGGGTTCGTTGCAAAAACAAGAATTTCCCTAGCTGCTACCTTGTCGAGCATCGATGTCCAGATGCTTGCCCCGGAACTTGTCAGGTCGATTGTAATACTTGCAGCCCTGTTTGCAGTAAGCTCTCTCTCTCTCTCTCTCTCTCTCTCTCTCTCTCTCTCTCTCTAACACACACACAGAGTCAAACACACACACACGGGTGTTTTCTGTAGCTTGTTGACGTTTTCTGCACTCGAATAGGCTGCGACAAGCCCGGAGCAGTATGTGAAGACCCCAAGTTCGTCGGTGCTGACGGGATCACTTTCTACTTCCACGGCATAAAGGAGAAAGATTTCTGCATCGTTTCCGACACCAACCTGCATATCAACGCCCATTTCATCGGTAGGAGGAACGCGAATATGGGAAGGGACTTCACCTGGGTTCAGTCACTCGGGATCATCTTCGACAACCATCAAATCTTCATTGGCGCCAAGAAGACAGCTACCTGGGACGACGCTGTCGACCGCTTGGAAGTGTCGTTTGATGGGTCACCCGTCATTCTTGCTGCGGGAGAAGGCGCAAAATGGCAACTGGAATCTGCACCAGGCGTGAGCATCACCAGGTCTCGCGACGCAAACGCAGTGATCATCGAGGTGGAAGGCAACTTCCAGATCAGAGCAGCAGTCGTACCTATCACCAAGAAGGATTCGATGATTCACAAATACGGAGTCACGGACGAGGACTGCTTCGCTCACCTTGATCTCGGGTTCAAGTTTTACTCGTTGAGCGGTGAAGTGAACGGAGTCCTGGGACAAACATATGCAAGCAACTACGTTAGTAGGGTGAAGATGGGAGTCAGCATGCCGGTTTTGGGAGGACAGAGAGAATTCGCCTCGTCAAACCTTTTCTCGACGGACTGCGCCATTGCTAGGTTCAAGGGAACGCAGCCGAGCTCTTCAAATGACTTTCAGTATGCAAACTTGAACTGTGCAAGTGGCATTGATGGCCGTGGAGTGGTGTGCAAGAGATAAATAAATTTCGTCTACGTATTTCACTATTTGAGAACATAAAACGTTCTCGTGCCATAAAAATAAGAGCAATCCAGTATCATATCTGCACAGAATAGGCTTATTCATCCAATTATTTCCATAAATTGAACTTTATTGCTCAATCATCTTTATGTATTATTTCAAGTTATTTGTGTTTCGTTGTACTACTAAAAAAAATCTCTATCTACAGCAATCAATATAGAAAATGAAAAAAGAAAGGAGAATAAAAGTGAATTTATTCGATTTATTGCAGGAAACGTCGGACAATGGACCACGGAATACAGGAATGCTAAACAAGTAACAATAAAAAAAAATGGACTATAGCTTTTTCTACATGAATACAAACCTATACTAAATACATGAAACGATGCAATGACGATGAAAGCTAATCAAGCATGTGAGATAAACTCGACTCGGAAGGTATAAAATACAAGATATGTTGCACAAGATACCTGGCATGTAATAATCTGACCCGTTGGCGTCTGTAAAATCATAGTAGACAGCCACTATTTGCAAATCGAGACTGTAATTTATCCATTGCTGGTGGAAGCTTGTGATTTAAGGCACTCCTTCATGATCTCTTGAATCCTTTTCTTCATGAGCTTATCTTTTACACCAGCAAGCATGTTGCGGTAAAACATTTCCATATGCGCAAGTTTTCTTTGATCCGATGATTCCAACATATTCTCCCACTCTTTCCCAACATCAAATTTACCAGAGTCCTCGAGAGAGGTCGGAATTTCATGGTCTTGGAGAGGCCTCCCAAAGATGGAGCCGTGAAGCATGCTTGCGTATCTTTCCATTACAGAGAGTTTCGATTGGAGAAGTTTCATATCAGCCATTGCTGCAGATAGTCTTTTATCTGCTTCCGCACTTCCTTCACGATTTTTTTCCTCAAAACCGAGACGCTCGGTTTGCTCTGAATTGGTGTTTTCAATTTCTCCGAAGTCCTCGGAAAGAGGCGGCCAGAGTACTAACGAAGGCATATAGCAATCGGCCGTCCTACCGTTTCCGAGGACCCCACTCTTTCCCCTGCCCCATGACCAGAGCTTAAAACCCGAGTCGGCAACAAGAACCGTGTGGGCCGCACCACATGCAACCTGCAGAGGCTCTGCGAATCTAGGGTCGTAAATCCCGTTACGAGGAATCAGTATAGGAGAGAGAGCATCTCCAGATTCCGTCCCCGTAAACCTAGCATCGGGACATAGACCGAGGCCTTTCTCCATTCCCCAAGACCATACCTCTCCAGCAGATGAGACAACACTCGTGTGAAATAAGCCGCAGTCGACCGATACTAGGAGCACACTTTCCGGCAACCCCTTTACGAGTTCAGCGGATGGTAAATTCTCGGTAGTGCCATGACCGAGCTGCCCGTTATCCCCCAAGCCGAACGTCCAGCAAAAACTTTCTAAAGCGTCGCTCGGTCTCTTTCTCTGCGCCAGCAGGGCCGTATGTGAAGCACCACAAGCTACGTCGTACACCTCCCAAGGGGATTCTAAGTTGAAGGTTTCTAAAATCTCCGGTTTCCACCTGCTTTCCGTGTCTCCCAATCCTAGCTGGCCATGGCCGTTACCCCCCCAAGAGTAGCACAAAAGGTTGCCGCCTTCGTATTTTTCTCCAGCACTGACTAATGCAACAACATGCTCGTTCCCACACGCCACCTTCACAACAGTGTGTCCGTGGAAATCCCAGACCGGAAGTGGCGCTAGGCTACTTCCGAGTGCGGATTGTCCTTCCAACGAATTGCTTTGTGAAGGATGGGGACAATTTCCCCACATCCACAGCGAACCGAGACTGTCTATCGCCAATGACATCATCCCCCCGGCTTTGACCGAAGAAATCTGCGAAAGAAAGTGAAAAACTCTAAAACAACTTCAAAGAAGTTCAAAGAAGGTTTGGTAATGATAAGAAACTAAACCTAGATCACACCTTTAGTAGCTTCTCTCTCTTAGTTTCATAATCTTGCGTTGAAGAGTCAGGGGACCCCAAGCCAAAGAAACCTTCTAATAAACGAGGACTCGAATAGTTTTCTCCAGTGGATCCGATTTGGCCATCCATATCGAGGTCAAGGAACACGTGATAGGAATAAAACCAAAATATTCAACTAACACATATAGAAAAAAATGAACAGCCATAAAAAAGAAGTTCGTCACTTGTAGTAAAGGATACAGCCGCCATAACCCCACCCCCAGACCGATCCATCATCTGCCATTGTGAAAAATTAGTCAATGACAAAAGTTGAAGGCCCATGTTAACATTTACGATACCATCATATTCTTTCATGAAAATTAAAAGCACGAACAACATCAGATTGAACATAGTTGTCAACAAAACTACAGCAACTAGACAAGTTGAAATTTCATCAAAAGGCACAAATATTTGCATAAAGAACAAACCTGTCCTATATAGAGCATAACAACGAAACGAAATCAATCGGATACATCAAATTCAAGGCTGTAACTAGATTGTTTCTTGTTTTAGAGATCCAATTTTACCATAATTTCAAAAATATGACACAATCTAAAGGATCTTGATTACATGAAACATCAAACTAGCTGGGAAAATATTTATCAACAACTTCCATTATAAAATAAAAAACCAAGTGACAATCACTTAATGATAATGCCACCTCCAAATTCAACAAGGCCAAAAACACTATCTTTATAAAGAAATCCAATTTCACCATAATTTAAAAAAAAAAATGACATAATGACTTCACACAATCTAAATGAATTTTGATCACATGAAACATCAAACTAGCTGGGAAAATATTACCAGCAACTTTTGACAATCAACAGAAACAAACTTCATTTGTTCCATTTAATGAAAATACCAACTAATTCATCAAGGCTAAAAACACAATCTTTATCAAAATTTAACAGTCCCAAATATCAATAACACTAAAAATAATCAAAATTCATTAGAACATGGAAAAAAATTAGAAACTAGGAAATTGAACCTGCAAGAGCAAGACTGTGATAAGCCCCAGCAGCTACACCAACAATCTTGAGATTATCTTCCCTTTCATCATCAGAATCAAAGAATCTGACTTGAACCGGCATGTGCCGGTCTTCCTCCGAACCGGTGCCGAGCCGGCCGAATGTCCCTCTCCCCCAAGAATACACCTTTCCATCACCTACACAATTATATGCAAAATTTACACCAACCCATTAAACTAGAGAGAGAGAGAGAGAAGAGAGAGAGAGAGCTGACCAGTTAGAGCAAGAGTGTGTGCTTCTCCAGCGGAAATTGCTACGATTTTGCGCGAAAGATTGCTGGACCTCACCGGAATTTCTTCAGTTCCCTCCATTTAGAGAGAGAGAGAGAGAGGAGTATATCTATCGCTATCTGAATGCAGGATAGCAGGAGCTTGAATTTAATGTGAAAATGGGAACAGTTTTTATACTTTCTTCACCTACTAAAATCTTGTTTTTATAAGAATTACAAAATGCATTAACCAAATAATCACTCAAAAACAAGATTATCTTTGTAGTTGATGATGTTATTAGAGCGACGCCGCCGACACGACAAGTCGCGTATATGATTTTGAAATTTTGACTACGATAAATAAATTTAGTAGATACTAAGTGATAAGGTTATAGATAAGCATTTTAACATATATCAAACATTTAATTTCTCTTTAAAAATATTTCATTCCATGAATAAACCATTAAATACTAATTACTTACTACACGATAGCGATGTTATATCTATTAAAGTAGAATAATTTACCTTAAATTTCCCCGCCAAAATGTCATCCGATCATACTGTTTTGGGTTATTAAATTTATTTTTTCGAGAACTTCAAACAACACGTGCACAAAGCCCAATACAGCTATCTTGAAGTATGTTTTTGTGACTATTCATATTTCTTTTGATCAAAGATGATTTGAATCTCAAAATTCAAAAATCTTAACATAATACTATAAATCGGAACACTATTAAGATATTGTTGTAGTGCAATGCGCATTGGTAAATCTAGTTTGATATAATATGTATATATACATATATTGTATTTTTTAATCATAGATGGAATAAAGGTTGTTGAAATAAGAATCGCACTTCATTATTTTCACCACCCGCACTGTGACACAAATAGCCCAAATTATAATACCAAGAAGTATTGCTAAAAGCCTAAGTCCTTTTTATTCTCTTTTAAATTGGAAATATTTTACGTGTGGGAAACTAACTTTTTTGTTTTTTTTGGATAAAGCAGAATTGGAGATAAAAAGGTATCGATTCACCAACTTTTATATGAGATGTGAAATTTATCTAGTTTAGGTTTTGGACGGCCCAAACTTTCTTAACGTAAAGCTTCATGCATTAATACTTATAATCTCAAACAACATTATTATAATGTAGTAATTGTCCTCCACGACTAATTAATCTCATTATTTTAGAGCTATAGATCCGACAAATTAGTGATCCTAAGAGCACCGCTCGCTCGCTCGCTGTCTTGTGGCTCTCCAAAATGGCACAACTCTGTCATTCTCATGCCCCAGCGGACATGATTTATTTGCTGAAGTGGCCTTCTTCTATTGGCTTTTTTAGAGTAAAAAAATAAAATTAATTTACAAATGAATAAAAGGTTAAAGAGGGGGAGTCATTCTCCCAACAATGACGACGTTGTGGGATTTTTTGAAGTGTTAGACGGAGGAGTAATTTTCGACGGCGCCACCAAATTTGGTGGGCGTCATTGTGGATGCTCTAACACTCGGTGCTCAGTCAGGCCGAATGTCCTTCTCTCCCAAGGAATATTGAAGTATTATCCTATCGATTTACATTAAATTCAAGGAATTGGACAAACTATACAAGTCAATTAACATCATATAAAAAACATCAATAGCATTCTAAGTTGAAATTCAGGGCCTTATGTGAAGCACCACAAGCTACGTCGTACACCTCCCAAGGGGATTATAAGTTGAAGGTTTCTAAAATCTCCGATTTCCATCTGCTTTCCGTGTCTCCCAATCCTAGCTGGCCGTGGCCATTACCCCCCCAAGAGTAGCACAGAAGATTGTCGCCTTCGTATTTTTCTCCAGCACTGACTAATGCAACGACATGATTGTTCCCACACGCCACCTTCACAACAGTATGTCCGTGGAAATCCAAGACGGGAAGTGGTGCTAAGCTACTTCCGAATGCGGATTCTCCTTCCAACGAATTGCTTTGTGAAGGATGGGGACAATTTCCACCACATCCACAGCGAACCGAGACTGTCTATCGCCAGTGACATCATCCCCCCGGCTTTGACCGAAGAAATCTGCGAAAGAAAGTGAAAAACTCTACAACAATTTCAAAGAAGTTCGAAGAAGGTTTGGTAATGATAAGAAACTAAGGGGGGTGTATTGGATGGTGGAGTTTAAAAGGTTTTAAAGGATTCTCAAATCCAGCGGTATTCAATTGACGGAGTTTGACAGATTTTAAAATCTGTCAAAATCTAGGGGTATTGGATGCTTGGATTTCACACTCCACATAATTCTCGTGGTATTCAATTTGAAGTTGATTTTGATGGATTTCTGAAACTTATGGAATTCGACGGAGTTCATGATGAAAAATACACAGGCTGAACTCCGACCTATGTACCTCGAAATTCCATGGAGTTGGTATGAGCGGGCATTGGCCACACGCGACCGCTGGAAATGTGTACCTCCCGCGATCGTGGCCATACCGCGGTCGCTGGTTTTTAAATCATTCTTTCTCAATTCAACCCACGCAAATGCAGCAGCTTTGATTAACAATTATTCATCGTGATTTTCTTCTCGGTGATTCATCATCGTGATTCTGTTTCATGATTTCACTATTGTTATGATATTATTTATAAAGGTGTCGCCGGTGGAGTTCTCCGGCGTCGGAGAAGGGGAAGACGGTGCTGAATCACATCAAAGTTCTTCGTTACGCGTGGCGTTCGAATAAGCACAAGATTCAATCGGCAAATATGAACATGAAAGGTGTTGCCACTTCTCGTAAGCTACCATTTCCAATAATCAATAACCTCCAATTTCTAATCGGTGATAAAGTGTGACAAGTCATAAAATAGATTTCATCCACCAACTTGAAATGTTATGTTTAATTCCTTTTAATTCTACTTTGATTTCAAATTATAGTGGTGATTCAATCATATTTGGTTAGGATTTTGCTTCAAAGGTGATATAACTCTGATATGTGTGATTTATTGATTTGACGGAGAGAGATAAAAATGGGCGGACCTTCGCCTTGAGAGCGACGCCGTGGAAGGAGGAAGGAAATTGGGGAGATGGCGGGGAAGATTAGAGGTTGTTGAGAAGCAGAGGAGGCGGAGACGGCGGCGAGAACAGTGTGTGCGACCATGACTGCGAGTGCTGCTTGCATAGGATTGGACTGGATTGGATTAGGTGATGATGTAGTGTGAGTGAGTGGGCGAAGAGTCTAGCCACACTGTGATGATGTAGTGTGAGTGAGTGAGTGGATTTATTACTCCCGATCCCCAAGTTGGTACCCGCGACCGTGCATCATCCATGATCGCGGGAAGGGGAGGTCATCCGCGCCCGTGCATCACCCACGATTGCGAGTAGGGGAGGTCATGCGCGACTGTGCATCACCCACGATCGCGAGAATGTGGAGTTAAAATCGGCCCAACTCCTTAAAAATCCACGCCGAATTCCTCCCAACTCCACACTCAAATGTCATAAACTTCATCCAACTCTATGGAGTTCAACTCCATTAAAATCTTTCAAACTCTACCATTCTATACGCACCCTAAACCTAGATCACACCTTTAGTAGCTTCTCTCTCTTGGGGGTGAATTGGATTGGAAGTTTGGTAAATTTTAATGGAGTTGACTTCCATGGAATTGAATTTTATAGGATTTGGGTGGAGTTCATAAGGATTCTATAGGATTTGGATGGAATTGAATTCCAGATCGTGCCTGAATTTTTTTCTATTTTTTTCCCGGTTCCACCTTCGCTCCGATTATTACTAATAAAAAGATATTAAATTTATTTGGCTTGCATCGAGGCCTTCGACACCTCTCACTCGAATCTTGACAAAAAAAGAAGATGCAAATAAAAAAACGAAGAGGCAAATAAAATCTGGAATAAAAAATCTGAAAACAAAAAAAAAAGAAAAAATCTGTACAATTAAAAAAAGAAAAAATCGTACTCTCTCCATCTCTACAAAAATTCTGCCGCTACTTCTCAATCGCTGATACTAGTATTTATTGATAGAGAATTAATTATTTTTATTTTACAAGCTCCGGCCGCCGCCTGTGTTTTGTATCTCGCCGCCTTGCCTTGGGAATGATTCTTTCAGCCGTGTAAAGTAGTGTAAGCTCCTTAAATCCCTTATTCTTCAACTACCTCAACAGATCTTGAACAACAAAATTTTATTTTTTGTGTTTTGAAACTAAAAAAAACTGATCTGAATCCTTAAATCATAGGTTGTATATCTGTTTTTATGATCCTTGCCTGTTTATGCTGTATATACTAGTTCAATCAAGCTCTGGTGCTGATTTGTTTTGAATCAAATTAACAAAATTTTCACCAATTTATGGGTTGTTTTGTTGTTTGATGTATAGTGTGAATCGTTTAATAATAGGTTGTATCTGTTTTTATGATCCTTGCCTCTTTATGCTGTATATACTAGTTCAATCAATCAAGCTCTGGTGCTGATTTGTTTTGAATCAAAATTAACAAAATTTTCACCAATGTATGGGTTGTTTTGTTGTTTGATATATAGTGTGAATCCTTTAATGATAGGTTGTATCTGTTTTTATGATCCTTGCCTCTTTATGCTGTATATACTAGTTCGATCAATCAAGCTCTGGTGCTGATTTGTTTTGAATCAAAATTAACAAAACTTTCACCAATGTATGGGTTGTTTTGTTGTTTGATATATAGTGTGAATCCTTTAATGATAGGTTGTATCTGTTTTTATGATCCTTGCCTCTTTATGCTGTATATACTAGTTCGATCAATCAAGCTCTGGTGCTGATTTGTTTTGAATCAAAATTAACAAAATTTTCACCAATGTATGGGTTGTTTTGGTCGTTTGATATATAGTGTGGTATGGAATGTGAGGGGGGAATTGATAGGATAAGCCAGTTGCCTGATGATGTTATAGTGCACATACTGTCTTTCGTTACGTTGAAGCATGCCACAGCCACTAACGTTCTGTCAACTCGATGGTTAGATTTGTGGAAACACACACCTTATCTCAAGTTCCAACCTTCCATTTTGGCTGATGGAGAGATACAGCCACAACGAAAAAAACCCAATTATATAAATTGGGTAAATTCGGTTATTAAATCGCATAAAGCCCTTTCCTTGAAAGAATTCTCAATCTCTGCCGCTATAGACACATCAACTCAGTTAGAAGTTACCAAATGGCTTGAATTTGCATTCTCGAGACGAGTTAATAGGTTGGAGTTGGACTTCCAAGAGACAGATGGACAGAGGGCTGCTGTCCTTGATGAGATCTTTAGAAAGTGTAGCATAAAGATGTTCTCCTGCCAATAACTTGTTTGTTAGAAGCATCACCTCGTCTATAAGAGGTTGACGGATTGACCTAAGTAACCTATATCATGAAAATTTTATACAAATTCTCTTACTCATTAGTTTTTTTTTTTTTTTTTTTTTTTGGCAAATGCATGCAGATTACTCAGCTTCCTTTCAAAACGGGTATTTTTGAATTTCCGAAAGTCGGTGGATTTGTGCACCACCATCTCGAAGTGTTTGTTTTCTCAGCGTTTTGTGCGTAGGCGCCTGATCATGTGGAATTGGTGAAATACCTTGTGGATAACTGTGTTGTGCTTCAAAAAATTACCCTTCGTACTCAGTTTATGCATAGTAATAACTCTTGTTACACAGTTACAGATGAGGAACGGGCTTTTGTTTTAAAGGCCAGGCAAGCTATAAAGCGACGGCTTAAGGACATAGTACCTTGCCGCATTGGAGTGTATTTTAGCCACATTGGCTGTGATGTCACGGGGAAACCCCTGTAACTTACGTGGTACACTTATTTATCTCTTCTGAGCTGTGATTGTATTGGATTTGTTTTGATGATAAAGGTAAACTTATAAGTGTATTCTATTGACTTATTTATTAGTTTAAAACTCAGCTTTGTGCATACTTAATTGTTTTGTTGTGATGGTATGAGGAAAGTCATAAGTATCAACTTTTAAGTTGATGTTAACCAACAGTTTGGAGTGCGTCCAAATCTGTTTGGCTTTTAGGTGCTTAAAACCCATTGAAATTCATGTCTTAATACTAGTTGCTAGCCTGATTTAGAGGGCTTTTTTGTTATGCTGGGCTTTCATATTTCTTGCTTATTGCAATGCCACCTGCTGCTATCTAAGTAATGAATATTTATTTCTGCACAAAACTATACAGAACAGTAGATCTATTGCTGAAAAGAGTTATGTTGTTAGTTTGGTGGAGAAATCTAAATATTCTACATGAGAATTTGGCAAGTTGAACGACTGAAAGCATTGCGACTGTTGCATATAAGTTCTCTATTCTGCAGTTTTCGCTTGCACTGTACCGAGACATTGCAGGAGGATGCAACTTCGTGAATAGTGCAAAACTTCCTTGTGGGGGATGTAGTGCTCTGGTTTATGTTTGGCTAATAATTTATTTCTTGCTGGAGTTAATGAATGGAAAACTTCGAGGTAGGTGATGAAGAAGAAGGGAAGGAAGGAAGGGAAGAAGTGAATGAAGGAGAATCTGCACGAGGAATAGTGTATCGGCTGACACTCATTTAGGGCAGTGTAATGACAAATCTGTGTGTATATTGGTCATTTTCCCTCTCTTTTATTCAAGCTTAAAGAAGCTTAGATCCATCGATTCTTCATTTTCATGTAAGGATTTGATCCTTATTTTGATTCTTATACCTTGTATCTCTTTTCATGCAAGGAAAGGAAGTGAAAACCATCTCCTTGACACCCTCAAACCCATCGAGTTTACCCCAAGTCAAGAAGAAGTTAATTTAATTTTTAAAGTATGATTTTATTTATTTATTCCAAGATATGTATATGTATAAGTATGATGATAAAGAAAAAACATGCATGATTTACTTTATGCTTAGGCAAGCCTTAGGTTTATGATGATGAGATGACGATTAACAAGAAGTTTAAAAGATGATCTAGGGTTTAGAAAGATGAAGAAAACAATATAGTTTAAAACCCCAAAAATCGATTAAAAAGAAAAAAATAGGAAAAATGAGTTCTTGATGATTATTGATGATTATTTGATGCTATGATGATGATATATGTCTTTGATGATGATTTGAGTGATCTATATGAGTTTGAGAATTTTTATGAATTTTTATGAATTTTATTTCATATATGTCGAATTAATTGAGTAAAAATTGAGAAAATATGCTTAAATGCTTATTTATGGATTTGATGATGTTTATGATGAATATGAATATGATGAAGCATGAAAATATGATTAAGATGTGATTTTAAGTTATTATGTGAATTTTATGAATTTTAGTGAAAAATTCGAAATATATGATTATTTGAAGAAAATAAGTTTTTGATGATTTTAATGAAGTATGATGATATTGATGATGATGATGATGATGTTAAGATGTTAAAGATGAATTTTTGAAGAAGTCTAAATGCATGAAAATATGAGAAAATAAGATAACATGATTTTATTGAATTTTATTGTATTTTTAGAAGTAAAATTCGATTAAAAAGGAGTATAAGTATATATGTGAGTATTTTGATGTTCTTGAGATAATATGAAGATATGTATTTCATGTTCTAGAAGAAATTATGAAGATTTAAAGATGATATAAAATAATTAGAAATTAATTATTTTATTATATATAAAAAACCGAAAAATATATACGTGTATATATATATATATATATATATATATATATATATATATATATATATATGAGAAATTTCATTAGATAATGACGAATTTAAAGAGTAAATGAGATATTGAGCATGATTTGAGTGAAGTGAGAAAAGAATAAAATTCTATGAATTTTTATTCAATATATATATATATATGAAATAAAAGAAAATAAGAAAGAAGAAATAATAATAAAAAGAAGTTGTGAGTTGAATAAATAAAGAAAGGTATTTCTTGTTCAGAATGAAAAGATTTTGATGATAAGTGAAGATAATGCATGAGTATGATGTAGATGTTTAAAAGAAAATAATATATTAATATTAATATTTATTTAAGAAATAAAAAGGAAATTAGAATGAAAGGAGATAAATTTTTCTATGAGAAAATGTGTTAGAAGTCGAGTATACGAATTAAGGAGATGAATTACTCGTATTTGAGTTCGTTTATGATAAACGAGAAATTAATTAAGAAATATTATTGAAGAAATAATAAATAAAACTAGAATATTTCATTAAAATTTAAAAGAGTTGTATGATATGAGTTATGAGATGATCTCTTTGGCGGTGTTGCAAGAGATGATCTTGGGGAGGTAGGCTTTCCTAATGGATGTAGAGATGGCGCTCTTTGTGATGTTATCCAGTTGGGCATCATCCTTTCTTCAGTGTTGTACTTCTTTGGATCCTTCAATTCCACCCTAGTTATGACTTCTCCCGAACTAGGGGTTGTAGAAGGAACTATGACATTCTCAGTTATCTGGATTGGGCAACGGGAAATAGTCTCCCACATCCTTGGATGTTTGGCCGTCAATTGTATCTTCAGTCGAAATTTTAACGTCGAGTAGTCATTCACTGTGAACTCGGGTAGGTTTCCAATCAATGTCGGGTTCATCAGCCTAAAAATAAGACAAACACAAGAGAGAATATATGCAATAGAATGCACTAAGGATTTTCAAAAGATCTATTCAACTGACCACTGAAAACCTCATTTTACACCCAGTGAAACAGAAACAGTATTCTTTTGAACCACTGCTATGATACCACTTGATGGTCTCGATACGAGTTAACTGGTGTATGAAGAGGGTGGGGTGAAATACACCAGTACAGATTTTTGCTTAAAACTTAACATTAATGACTCGACAACCATGGAACTCAGTTGGAGAAGTCGCACAGTCAGATATACAGTTGACTTCTTTGATTGAGGGTCAACTGCATGGTTTGCTGACTAAGGTTTTAAGTACGGTGCGGAATATGGTGGAATTTGTTGACTCATTTTTAGAGAAAATCCAGTGAGAAGACCAAGTTCGCAAAACGCTTTAGTGTAGTTTGTAAGGATGCTTGTGGGTTAATTTTTCAGTTAGACAAAAAAATAGTAACTTGAAAGAAATAAAGACACAAGGGTTTTTACGTGGTTCATAGTCCAACTCCTATGTCCACGACCAGCTAACTTGCTGATAATCCACTAAGTTATTTGTGTGTACAAGTCAAACGTAACACTTGGTTTGCAGGTACCAAGTAACCTTTTACAAAAATTTCATTCCACTCCTTGTGTATACCAGTTATAGGAATATCATTCTTCATTCCATTCTATTTCCATCTTCATTCCATTATCAAGATCATTTCATTCACACTTCGTTTCATTCATGTGTACCTAAGTGTGCAAGAGTGCGTCTCCATACTTTATTAGCATAAACTACACTCTTTTACGCTATAACAATATATTGTACTAATAATATTGATTTTTGTTGTTACGTATACTACCTATGAGGTGGTATAAATATGATTGCAACTAATTATACCACCAAATTACCATATTTACTAATTTTGCAGAGAATTTAATACATCATCTAAAAAATATCAATCAAACATATTAGATCTTATCCCATACTTTGTAGCAAAGGAGGCCTTGCTATTAACATTTCACTCTAATTGATTTTGAGTTGATGGATCTTTAGAATGCCGCATATCTGGATGAGATAAATTCACATATGCAAATATAAAAATGTGGTATTATAAAATTAGTACTAGCTATTTAAAGAGTTTAAGATAAAATTTTTAAAAAAAAACCATTGTTTTTGAAATAACCATTCCGCAAGCTACACACGGAAAAAAGATTACATAATTATTCCTTATCATATTATTATGTATTCGTAGGAAGTTGTGAAAATTGTGAAGTTAATAAACAAACTATTTTTATTGGCTAATGTTTTTATTCAAAATTATACCAATTTTAACTAGGTTCATCGAAAAGAGCATGGATCAAGATCACATGGCATCCAATTGATATGCACATATCTCCAATATGCATCAATTAAATTAAATTTCAAATTGAACATTGGAGCATCTTCAGTAATAAATGGCAGGCTAGCTATTTTCCTTGTATTTAATTAAGTAAATAAACAAGAAGATTAGATAAAACGTGGTATTAACTTAAGTGCGATTAGTTTTCAATTTCCCAAGAGCTGCCAGCACTTTTTTTTAATGATATCCAGCTAAGACATCTCAATGCGAATCTATATGAATTATTGTTTAATGGTTTAAGATAGATTTGGCTATATTAATAAATGTTTTTAAATTCATCATTTATGCTTGTCATATGCCCTAATCAGCGTCTATATAAGAGTATTTAATTTGTTTAAAAATTAATGGCATCTTATCATAGGTGTTGTTTTTCAAATCTACAGACAGGGATGGAGGGAGCATGGGGCATGGGGGTCCTTGGGGTCCCCTCATTAAAAATTAAGACTATTTTAGTTATTTTATAATTAGTAATTAAAATTAAAGTACATTATACCCTCCGTCTCATTATAACTGGCGCTTTTCTTTTCTGGTTGTTCCATTATGAATGGCTCATTCCAAAATAATAATAGTAGTGACAACTCGTCAAATCAATGATCTCATTTCTTAGTATTCATGCCACACATGATGGCCTATTAAAATGAGATAAGGGAGTACTTACGTAGGTCTATCCTAAAATAATAATAGTAGTGACAACCCGTCAAATCAATGATCTCATTTCTTAGACTATCTGCAACGGGGCTCGAGCGGGGGTGCTCGAGCCCGGATCGAGCACGGGGTGGCTCGAGAGGGACACGCGCGGACATATTTCAAAAATAAAAAAATAAAAAACGTTGGGCGCGTGCTATACACGTGCCAACGTTAAAAATTTTAATGGCAACGAGTATTTTTTTTTTTGCCGCAACGGTAACTTGCATTTTTCATTTTTTTTATTTATTTTACCTATAAATACCCATTTCATCTCCCTCATTTTCACACCTCTCATTCCTTTATCTCTCAATTTTTTTTCATCTCCTTCATGTCTCCAGAAAAAAAATAAAAGTTTGATATTTACCACGCAGAATCTTAACCTGAGATGCAAAACACGAATTTATAGAAAAGTTGAGTATTTTACAGGCCATTCGACCTATCAAAATCAACATGGCATCCAATCAATATGAACATATTTCCATGAGCATCTAATAGATATGCATTAGTTAAATTAAATTTCAAAATTATATACAAACACTTGAGGTTCTTCTATTATTTAAGAGTCCACAAAAAGGAAACTTAAACCAGACTCAAGCCAGGTCTTTTATCAAGTTGCCCCATCCGTGAGCCCGCTGGCTCGAGCCCCGACTCTTCCTGGTGAACTTGGCTCGAAAGCGTGTATATATGGCGCGTGCAGTGTATGCTCCTTTATTATTTTAAAAAATTAAAGTTGATCTAAGTTTGGTCAAATATAGAGTGCTTGCCAACTCTGCCAACAAGCTTAGATGTTTAGATATTTTGTATCAGTGATAAGTAATTATATATTTACCTTTCAATAAATTCTTTATTCAACACTCCCACCATTCACGAAAAGTACGTCTGCTATATGCTGGACACATGTTTTTATAGATGTTGTTGTAGTTGTTGTGAGTGAAAAAAAGTCTCACTTGTTTTAGTAGAAAAAAAGTTTGAATAATGAGCTAAGGGTACAACATACGCCAATACTCCTTGGAAATAGTTTAGTTATTAATTATTTATTGAGGATAAAAGCTGTTAATTAAATATTTATTATTTACTTAAAATATTTATTTGACTTAATCTATGTCGTGAGTAGATGAATGTGGTATATTCAATATCTTTAAACCGATTTCCAGTGAGTGATATATTGTATGCTGAAGGTTGGATATGTTGGAGTAGAAATTAACATGTCTAAATGCTAGTTGTCTAACATCAGTTATTTATGGATGTTTTGACTTGTATTTAAGTCTTTGTCTATATGGCCTTAATAACTAATTGGGTTGGGGTGTATGGGTGTCCTCGCACACACACCCACACACGCACCCCGCCGACGATCGATTGACGATGCTGGCGGACGGGAGGGGCTAGGACCCAAGACTTGGATCTTGGCAATTGATGTTTCCACGTCCAAGGCTCTTCAGTCCATGAAACAACAAGCCTTCATGGTTGTGTTAGCGGCGATAGTCTCTTCACATGTCCAAGAGCTGCCATATATCGGGAGACATTTCTTTCATTGCAGATACACAACATTAAAGCATTCTGCATCTCCTCTCTCAAAGCATAGCATACCTTTTCTCTTCCGAGTTCAATTCTCGTGTTTGCCGGTGCTAGGTTCGTTTGTGGTGCTACTACAGTCGAAACGTTGAAATTGTTTTAACCTTTGGAAACATGCCGCTTTACCGTGAGCACTAGTGGGGCGTATTCTTGTCTTAGAGGCAGGAGTTTAACTTCGAATGATTTCCGGGTTTTTTTAAACTTCTTGTTTACGTTTCCTTGTAATCTCGATTCAGTTATTGTTAGTTCATCAATAAAATACCAAATATACATTGTTATTCACACGTCTCGTAACACCTGAATTTAACATATAAAATTGTACCCATTTGTGAAACATGTAGTCAATGAAAGAAGATTAAATTCTATGCTATTGTTTTTTGTAAATGTATGTTAAGATCCCAAATTTCAAATAACTAGTAAATGTAATGTGCATTTGTGTACGTAATGCAATGATTCCAACAAATAAAATGATTGAAATTTCAAAAATTCTATAATATGATTATTGAAAAGGATAGAAAATAAAGAAAAATATTACTATCACAACAATGCAACTAGTCTCAACGTTGATCTATAAGTTGAAAATAGTGAACTACTAGAAAGGCCACTCTAGATCAAAAAATAATAATTTTGTCCACTTACTTAATTTACTAAAAGAGGCCAACTTTGAGATGATGAGACAAAAAATATCCTTACTTTTTTACCAACCTTCTTATTTTCTCTCATACTTTATACCCATACGATTTTCAGAATCTCGTCGCATTGTATCACTGTCCACCACTCATTCCGCCACCTCGCCGCGGCGGCGAGATACGATCTTTGGAATCTCGCAGCATCGTACCACCATTAGCCACCCATTCTGCCGCCACCGCCGCCACCACCGCGGCTGCGATGTACGATGTTCGGAATCTCGTAGCATCGTACCACTGTCCACCATCCATTTTGCCATCGTCTCCGCTACCACCGCGGCGACGATGTACGATTTTCGGAATCTCGTAGCATCATATCACCGTCTACCACTCATTTCGCCACCGCCACAGCCACCACAGCGGCGGCGAGATACGATTTTCAGAATCTCGTAGCATCGTACCATCGTCCGCCACCCATTTCGCCACCGCCGCTGCCACCACCGCGACGACGATGTACAATTTTCAAAATCTCGTAGCATCGTTTCACCGTCCGCCACCTATTTTTTCATCGCCGCCGCCACCACCCCGGCGATAGTGTACGATTTTCTGAATCTTGTAGCATCGTACCACCGTCTACCACCCATTCCGCCACCACGGCGGTGATGTGTGATTTTCAAAATTTCGTAGTATCATACCACCGTTCGCCACCACCGCCACCACCACCACATCGGCGAGGTACGATTTTCAAAATCTCGTAGCATCGTACCATTGTCCGCCACTGCTGCCACCACCACCGTAGCGGCGAGGTACGATTTTCAGAATTTCGTAGCATCATACCACCGCCGCCACTCATTCCACCGCCACCACCACCACCGCGACGACGAGGTACGATTTTTGGAATTTCGTAGCATCATACCATGGTCTGCTAGCCATTTAGCCACCGCCGCCAACACCACCGTGGTGGCAAGGTACGATTTTAGAATTTCGTAACATCGTACCTCCGTCCGCCACTCATTCCACCACCGTTGCCGCCACCACCACCACGACGGTGATGTACGATTTTCAGAATTTCGTAGCATTGTTTGTCCGTCACCAATTCCGCTACTGCTGTCAAGACCACCTCAGCGACGAGATACAAATTTTGGAACTTCGTAACATCGTATCATTGTCAGCCACCCATTCCGCCCCCATCAAATTGTACATCACCGCGGCGGCGGTGGCGGAAGGTGGTACGATGCTACGAGATTTCAAAAAACGTACCTAGCTGTTGCGGTGGTGGCGGCGACGGCAATGGCGGAATGGGTGACCGACGGTGGTACGATGCTACGAGATTTGGAAAATCGTACATCACAGCCCAATCGGGCTCATTTTTGTCCTTCTAGTGCCTAATTCGAAACATAGTATCCTTAAACTGCAAGCCCACAAAATATCATCCTGATATTGCAACTCACCCAAAGTTATTGTCCTGAAATAACTTTTAACTCTATTATTGGTGTAAAAAGAAAACAATCAGTTGGATTTTATTTTACTAACTTTTAATGTATGTGCAATATTAGATACTGCACATATTTATCATATATTTTTTAAAGGGAAAAAAGTTGCTATGTTACGGCTTATTCAAGGAACGGGTGCATCTATCTATAAATAGGCAAACAAATACTCCCTCTGTTTTTTATTAAGTGTCCTATTATGAAATTTTATTTGTTTTTTAATAAGTGTCGTATTTCATACATTTTGAAAAAAATGATGCAATTTTTGAGAAAAATCATGCAAAACTTTCTATTTTACCTAAGTAATAAATGTTAATTATTTACATTTTAAGTTTCCTTGGCAATAATTATAGATGAAAATAGTAACATATTAATTTCCTTGGTTTGTGTGTTTTGACGGCTGAGGACACTTATAAAAAAACAGAGGGAGTATTGCTTTGCATATCTACCAATCATCTTATTTAAGAAGCAAAAAAAGGGATCGGAACAAAGTATAGTATTTTTGTAAGCAATATAATGGCTGCTGCTTCAAGCAACGTGAGGCATCTACGTCCCCCGATTGTCACCTTCAAGCCAAGCATGTGGGGTGATATTTTCTCCACCTTTTCTTTCGATCATCAGGTAATCAATATTCATGTATGTAGATGTATGTATATATTTACTATCTCCGTTCGGTTAAATATGGCTCACTTATCTTTTTAGGCGTCCTACTAAATATGCCTCAAAATCCAAAATGGCAAAATATGAAGTATGACAAGTAAGATGATGTTTGGCTTAGCTTAAAAGCTCTTTAAAACAACTTATAAGCTCCTAAATTCTTAATAATGAACCGCTTAGAAGCTATTTTAAGGAACTTAAAAGCTCAGCCAAACACCCTGTAAATCACTTACTACTTTTCTATGTTTTGCACTTGCTTATTAATTCTCGTGCTCATAAGTATGAGCCATATTTAGCGGGACAGTAATTATTTACCTAGTTGTATAACTTTATTTTATACAAACGAATTAATAATATTGGCTATTCTTTCTTCATATTCGATAGGGTAACGTTTAAATGTTCTCAAGTTGAATATTGGAATTTCCAGAATTAATTAGTAAACAAAAGAATTTGTCTCTACACGTGCAGGAGAGATATACAAAGGAAATAGAAGCGTTAAAAAAAGAAGCAAGAAGCATGCTAATGGCCGCGACGTCCACCAAACTTATGATACTGATTGACAAGCTTGAGCGTCTGGGATTGGCATATCATTTTGAGACAGAAATCGAGGAGAAGCTCAAAAAAATTAATGATGAAGAAGAAGAAGAAGAAGACGACTACGACCTGTTCACTACTCACTACTGCTCTTCGATTTCGTTTGCTCAGACAACATCAATATCACATTTCTTGCAGTAGAGTCTAAATATTTAGTATTAAATCATTCCTTGTTAATAATTTCACCACATTACCTATAATTTTACATGTGATGCTATTGCTAGATGTTTTCGACAAATTTGCGGACAAAGACGGCAAATGGAAATTGGAAAACCCTAGCTGCAGCGATGTTGAGGGGATCTTAAGTTTGTACGAGGCAGCTCATGTCCGAATCCGCGACGAGAAAGTTCTAGACGAAGCTGCGGAATTTACAGTCCATCATTTGACTAACATGTTACCAACATTAGAGTCTTCCATTAAAGAGAAAGTGCAGCAAGCTCTCAAACACTCCATTCATATGGATAAACATATTATTTAGTGAATATTAATTGTAATTACTATTATAATTATAATTATATATTGTTGACTTATGCGAAGGTGGTGGGACAAATTTGACCTAAAGAGCAAATTGCCATATGCCAGAGACAGAATTGTTGAGTGTTATATTTGGGGTACTGCATTCCGCTACGAACCTCAATACTCTTTCGTTCGAGTGATTGTCGCCACAAACATAATGATCGTTTCGATTATGGATGATACATATGATAATTATGCTACACTTGAAGAAACTGACCTATTTACCGAAATTTTGGAGAGGTACGTACTACAAATTAATTATCTCATTCTGAATAAAAAAGATGTCGATTTATGTTTTCCAAAATCATCTTTTGATTGCTAACACGTACGTACATCGATCAATAAAGTTAAAACAATCCCATCATCGGATATGATTCGACATTAATTAGTAGTTTTACTTTGTGTATGAAATTATGTGCACATAATTAATGGTTATTTATATGATCAAGTGGAATTTGGATGAGATTGATGCACTCCCTTATTTCATGAAAGTTGTTTATAGATTCATTATGAGTGTATATGAAGATTATGAACGTGAAGCAGAAAAGCAAGGAAAATCTTTTGTACTTCCTTACTGTTGGAAATAATGGTTTGAAAATCATTATTTATGGCGGTTATTATTTAATTGTTGATAATTAAATAATTGTGGATATATATATACATGTTCTCAATAAACCATTATTTGGTGAGTGAGAAATGATATATTTGAATTGTGTGTTGAAGATAAATTTATTTGTTGAAGGCAAATTTATTATTGTGATTATTTCACGTTGAGAGAACGAGCTCGGTTTTAACCGTTAGCTTTAATTGAATTTGGGCTTTTCCATTTGCTATTTAACTAATTATTCTTAGTTGATTAATTAGTTATTTGTGGCCCAAATTAACAATTGGTTTTGGCCCAATTGTGTAACCAACATACAAATTTAAATAAAGTTTACGTATATAATTTGATTTCCTTTTTGAAAGTGCCTTTTGGCTTTCTTTGGTTGGAACCGTCAATCTTTAAGTTTGTGGAATGTGGAATGTTTGATATTTTTCAATACATTAATTCCATGAAACTTTTGAGATGTCATTATCGGCAGTTTTTCATTACTTGTGGTGATGGCTCTTAATGTGTATTAATTTTTCCATGGGTGATGTTGCCTATATAAAGAGCTTAGTTCATTGTAGAACTCACTCAATTATTCATTTTCTCATCTCTCAAAGCAAGCATAGGATAGCATAGTATTCGAGTTCAGTCCTCGTTCTAGTTCCAGTTCGCCGGTGCTTGGTTCTGTTTGTGGTGCTACTACAACCGAGACGTCAAGATCGTTTTAACCTTTGGGGACGAGCCGCCTTACCGTGAGCACTACCGGGGCGTATTCTCGTCTTGCGGGCAGAAGTTTTACTTCGGACGATCTTTGGTTTATTCTAAACTTAGTTCTTCAGTTTCATTGTAATACTTATAAGTTTGTTCGTGTTCAAATCGATCAATAAAGAAGTATTGTCCATTGTTATCTACACGAGCAAGTACCCGATTCCTAACAATCGCAAGACGAGAATATCAAAGTTACTTGTTCGTGTGCTTCCTCAAAACTGAAGTTCAAATCCTGCTGGAAAAATTGTCTACCAATTCGAGCACCGGCGCTTCCACTCTTTCTTCCACCACTTCTGGAACCATTGGCTCCTCGAGCTCAACCATGGCTCCTGTTCAACCTGCTGCTCGGCTCATGCCTATGGCCGAGAAACCTCCCAGTTTTTCGGGAACTGACTTCAAAAGGTGGTCCCAAAAGATGATGTTCTACATCACCACAATGGGGCTTGCCAGCTTCCTGCGTGAAGAAAGACCTCCTGTCCCAGCCGATGACGAGGCAAATGTGCAAGTTCGTATTGACTACGGTACTTGGGTGCATTCTGACTATCTGTGTCGGAATATGTTGTTGAACGGGCTTGATGATGGTCTGTTCAATGTGTTCAACATCAAGGAGACCGCCAAAGAAATTTGGGATGCTCTTGAGTTGAAGTACCGTGTTAATCCTGCTAGCACGAAGAAGTTCGTAGTGACGAGGCTCACCGAATTCCAAATGGTGGACAGTCGTCCTATGATGCCCCAAGTACAAGAATTCCAAACTCTTATACACGATGTTCATTTCGAGGGGATGCCTCTGCCCGAGGCGTATACTGTGGCGCTCTTGGTTGACAAGTTGCCGCCAAGTTGGAAGGAGTTCAAGGGATATCTTAAGCACAAGCGAAAGGAGATGACCCTTGAGCGTTGGTGGCTAAGCTTCAAACCGAAGCTCAAGTCCGTGATCAAGACATGAAGGCCAAGGCTCCAATGGAGGCTAAGGCAAACTTGACCGATGGTAGGGGCAGACCTTCTAAGAAGCGTCCTTATCCTGCCAAAGGCAAAGGAAAAGAAGTGGTTGCTACATGAAAGATAAAGGTGTATCAAAGCAAGAGACAATGTCCGACTTTGAGGTGCTTGTTGAGAATGGATGGAAGGATGTAAGTGCAGAATGGGTAAAGGGCAGCTTTGTACCTAAAGAGATGGTGGAGCAACTATTAAACTATGCTCGTATAGCTGAGGTGACTTACACTAATAAACAAGATCACTTTACCTACCAAGAAAAGCATATGGGCCCACTCATTGCACACCTCTATGTGGACCCTCTCCTCATTTGATTATGCATTTTAGCATTATCATTGTTTGTCCGTGTGTAAGAGCATGTACTACGGGCTTCTTAGAGGGGTGTTGAAGGGGTGTGTCGAAGGCACTAGACGCAGCTCCGTTAGACACACCCTATGTCTAAGCCATAATGGAGCTTAGACCCACCCTTGTGTCTAAGGGTGTGTGGAAGGGTGTGTCTAAATTTCAACACACCCTTCGGCTCCGCTAGTCAGCAACATGGGGACACGTGGCGTGTCCTCATTGGTCCGATGTAATTTTTTTTTAATTTTCTGATTAAATTTTATTTTTGAATTTAATTAAGTTATTTTTTATAATATTTATTACAAATAAAAAAAATAACAACAAAATAAAATCTATTCAATCATTAAAATCACGCTTCCTAGTGCTTCAACCTAGGTCTTACTCAACCCCATTATAGTGGAAAAATCAACCTAGATCTAACTCAACCACCAATCATTAAAATCACGCTTCCCAGTATTTCAACCTAGATCTAACTCAACCTCTGTAGTGGATGCTCTAACAAGTGCTCAAATCTTTCAAAACTACTTGAGCCTATCCATTTCTTTCCGTTCAGCTTTTTGCTTTAATTTCCTAGTGATATAATTAAATAATAATCCCATGAACGTGTCTCTCTTGATTCCATTTTACATTTTATTTCAATTTTAGTAACTTTTATCATTGTCATCATTTGTATAATTTGTTTCTTAATTTTTTTTTTACTTCTTCCATCCAAAAACAATGTATGTTATTTCTAGTCCACAAAATTATATCACATCTATTTTTGGACCACTTCACACGTACAAACCGACCCATACAAATATCTATCACATATTTCTTAAAATTGTCGATCCCTTTTTCCAATCTATAAATATCTTCTACACATTTCTTAAAATGCATGTGGGTTCACTTTTCCATTTAATAAACATCTACCAAATAGTTCTTAAACCCGTGCTACCAAAAAGATGATAATGTTTTTCGAGGTCGTTGGAATATATGATTTTTAGAAGTGTATGTGATATGGACGAAGGACCCGTTGGATAAAATATAACACATTTTATGGTTGGGACTTTATAGTTCATATATGATTTTCTGTGGTAGCTCTTGTGTTTGTTTTCTTGACTATAGTTTGTGGTGTCAAAGTTTATTTATGTATTGCATTTTCATGAAATTTGTACTCAATTTCACAATTTTAAATACTTGCAATCTAATGGTGGATCTCTCTACACAAACACACTTTCTTAATAAGATCGTAATTAATTATTTCTCAAATTCTTGGAAGGCTTCAAGATAAAAGAAAGCCCACCAATAAATTAAATTATAAAAATAGATAATGTTTTGAGTAATTGATAGTTATGTTCTGAATTTCAAATTTAATTTACAAAGAATAAAACAAGTTTAATTTAAAAGAGTACCCTTCACAAAGTATGGAGGCTCATCCTTCGACTATTAAGATTATGAAATAGCCATAACAATACGCAACGAGAGATATTAATAATATGGGTAAAGATATTGGGTCACATGGTGGCCAGCCACACGCGTAAAAAGAAAAAGTAAAGTTGACTGTAAAAATGTAAATAATGACATCTCCCTCCTAGGGCGACGCGAAGAAGAAGCTAGGCTTTCTGGGAAGACGAAGAAGGATAACAAGTTGAACAACGAACCATTGCAAGCATACGCGCGATTGAAGGTCAGTATTCATCGAAGTTGATTCGTGCAAAAGTGGTTTAGAGAACATGCAAATCTTATCTGATTTCAAATTTTTATTCAAGATCAGTAGTCATATTCTTTGCATGATGAGCAGCAGATTGCTTCATTTTTACTGTGTTTTTATTATTTCACTAGACATAGGTAGACTGCCTTATGGTCATTATATTTAACACAAAGTAATATATACACGTTAATTAACATAAATAAGGACAGTATATACCAACTGATGGGATGAAAATATCTTGATGTTACGTTCATCAAATTTTGATTTGCACATGTTTGTGTGAATCAGAGCTTTCCCTTGTCATGATCACCTGTAGTAAAATTTCCATAAATTTAGTGCGTGCTGTGTGTGTGAATTTATTGTAGATGGTCTCTAATAGCTGGAAGAATTTCCACAAATTTTTTTCTTCTTCGACTATAGCATGAACAAAGTTGTGAAATGTTTTCTTCTCCTCTGTATTTCTGTGCAGCATGCCGCCTCGTGTTAATTTTATTTTCAACTTTTGGGGTATATGGAAAAAAGATGAAGCTAATGGTGAATTGATTTATGATGGTTATAATTCTGTTGAGATTGAGGATAAACAACAACCAGTTGAAATGGCCTTTGTCAACTTGTTTTAGATAGAACTAAAGTTTCTTTTTTGGTGTTTTGAATTGTTGAGCAGAGTCGAACTATGGCTCAAGCTGATTTTGGGAAGTTACTTTGTTTTTGTTTGGAATGGATTGAACTATGGCATTTGGAACTTACTTATGAATGAAGTCAGTTTTTAGAAATTAGAATCTACTTTAGAGCTTATCTATGAATCAAGTAATGAAGCTACCTGATATATTTTGTCACTCCATTAAGAATGAAAAACAGAATGAATCATGCCGAAATTAAAGGGCCGTTGCAAATCATTAGAAGTGGGCCCCAGAATTAGAATTAGACAAGTCAAGCCGGAACAAGTTGACTAGAAGTCAAATATGGCAGCTAGGGATGGCAGTGGATCTTGGATCCGCTCCAGATCCGCAATACCAGATCTATTTTTTAGGATCTGGAACGAAAAATTTTGGATCCGACAGATATGGGACGGATCTGGATTTATTTAATTTTTTTTACCGCGGATCTGGTATTTCTATTTTCAGATTCGGATCCGTCCCAGATCCGATCCTCGGATCTTATATATATATATATATATATATATATATATATATATATATATATATATAGGGATAGGATCATATAGGAACCACATTTTATATAGGAACTAGGAACCAATCCAAGCCATCCATCATACAAGATCAATGGATATGATTTAATCTCATAATTAGTTGGTCAAACCCGCTTTTTTTGGTCAATCCCGTGTCTTTTACTTAAGTAGGGTTATAATAGTAATTTTCGTCATTTACGCAGTACAAAATCGTGATGCATTAACTAGTATAAAACGATGCATAAATTAGTACAAAGTGATGCATAAATGCATATTGTTATAATGAACAAATAAACTTTATAAAGTGTGTACTTATACAGTTAATGCATTACATATTCGTATTCGTATTCGTATTCTTATATAATATCATAATTAATGCATTACATACATTATTTTCGTATTTATTACTTGATATTCTGGACAAAATTTTATGATGCAATAACACGATTTACACGATGCATCAATATGATACTGTAAATGCACAAACTAGGAGATGATTCATTACCATAGTTAATGCATTACATATATGATATTCGTGCTTTAAATTGATTAGATTTATGCATTACGTTATGTATATTTTGATACTTCAGTGCATCAGCTTACAATGCACAAACAATACTAATGAAATGTATTAATAGTAATAATGTGATGCATATATACTACAAATCTGTGCAAAGAACTTAATAAAATTCGCAATAGAAACGATGCCATTGAGAAGAGATGTTGGTACTACATTTCGACGTCAAATTTGTGAATTGCATAATTTACAGTTTCTGGCAATTAACTAACAAGAAGAGGGAAGAATATTGGTGTGTATGGTCGCTGCAATTAGAAACTTGGAGTTATGACGTATGACGACAACAGAAGAGTAAGAGGGACTGAGCATTATTTGCACAGGCAGAGGCGAAGTTCGGCGACGGGGCTAGGCGAGAAAGAGAGAGAGAGAGAGAGAGAGAGAGAGAGAGAGAGAGAGAGAGAGAGACTCTTGTGATGTCCAGTCGCGACGGTGGCAGAAGCAGCATCAATAGCAAAAAAAGATGAAGAAAGAAACGGTGATGGCACGAGATGGAAGAAGCTATGGTGGTGGTGGTGTTAGGCGGTCAGGCGGCGCCACAGCGGCAACTGATGTTGTTGGAGTCAGAGATAGAGAAATGGACTGAGATTGTCAACGACGATGACAATAGACGTTTGGGCTTCTAATTGCTCGTGAAAGGCGGCGGCGAGAGCTTCCGATTATGAGGGAGAACGACGATTTTATTAATGGCGTCGGCCTATAGTGAAGATAAGAGAAGATGAGTTGTGATTGGTGATTGAAATTGGGGAAGAAGATTAATTCTGAAAGAACGATGAGGGGAGAGAGAGTGTCGAAAACAACTTTCCAAATTTAACCCTCTGCTTTTTTTTATTAATTCTTATTTAAGTTTTCAGATTAAATTACAGCCACACAACCTTAATAAATGTGTGGTGAGGATTAGTTCCTAGTTCTCATATAAGGAGTGGTTCTCACCAGATCCACACCCTATATATATATATATTAATATTATATATATATATATTATTATAATTATAAATTTTAATTAGTTTCATTTATTCATTGTTTACCTTTAACATTCATACTTATTCATAATTTTTTTTTGTTGGCAAGGTGAATTGGGTGACACACATGCTTGTTCCACAGTCAATGAGGATTATGATGAAGATGGAGAAGAACAGATCGATATTATTGATATGGTAATTATTTTACATCAATCTTATACTTTTATTATTGAAATAAATTTGTGTTGCTTTGCTTATGGTCTTTCTTTCTTCATTTTTTTAGGACGTCGATGATGTTGAAAGCAGCTGTAATATGGACGACTTGTTCCCATATTCTCAAGATTGATTGATCGCATTCACTTATTTTTCTATTACATGTGACTTTAGAAATGTTTGTGTGATGTTTTAGTACTTATTATTGTATTGTTATGGACGACTTGGTGACTTGTTTTGGTACTTATTATTGTGTTGTTATGGACGACTTGATGACTTGTTTTGGTACTTATTATTGTGTTTGAGGTGATTTTGTTATTTTAAACTTTAATTTAAACAAAAGAACAGATCCGTGGATCGGATCCACAGAACCGCAAATCCGATGGATATGGATCTGGATTATAAATTTTTAGATCCGATGAATCTGGGACGGATCTGGATCTCAACAAAAATAATGGATCTGGATCTAAAATTAACACGATGCGGTCCAGATCCGATCCGTTGCCATCCCTAATGGCAGCTCATGAATGAATTATTATATTATCGATTCGATCAGCTCCAACACATCATCCTCATTCTTCTATATATTTCCTTCTCATAGCTACAAATTATATACTCACACAACCTGCAGCTTAAAAATAATAGCGTCTTCTCTCCAACTACTACCACTAACATATTATATACTACTTGTGACATCTTAAAATATCAAAATAAGAATACAAGCTGACTACAAGTCAGCGGCTATGTGGATGGTGGCACCACCCGTGGTGCATCCCATATCCATAATCTGCCGACATGTGTTACAGAGATTTAGAAGAATAAAACTAATTCAAAAAATATTAACTGTGAACTATGGTTGGGCTTTGCTTCAAAGTTCTATAATGACTACTTGCATTTTCAAAATTTAAATACATTTTTATTGTCCACGACCCCACTTAAGTTAACATTTTATAATTATTTTTCTCTTTACGTGGCATCTTCTTTTATTTTTCATTTCCTGTCTTGTTTAATTACATATAGGCACATCTTATCTTTAATTATTTTTTAATATTAAATTTTTAATTATTCATGACCTATTGTATCCAAATGAATCTACTTTGGTAGTACAATTATGTGTTGATTGCTATGTTTTGACTGAAAATTATGATATAATAAAATATATATTTTGAGGTATCTAAGTACAGCAGAACTTCCTTAAATTAATACTCAATAAATTAATAATCTCTCTAATATAATAATATTCTCCGGTCTCGAGTTGGGCATTGGACGTAAATTAATAATTTTGATAAATTGATAAGATAATAATTTTTCAGAAGATTCTTATATAAATATAAGGCCCCAACAAAATCATAAATTAATAATTCCCTAAAATTACATAGATAACTAGGTCAACTTAGTAAAATATGAACTAATTGTTGTTTGCTTTCTATTGAAATTTATATCAAAATTAATTTCATTTTTAACTTATCTCACGACACTCAAAAGCTCCGGTGTGGTATTCTCGAACTGGGACAAAAAATTGTGAAGGGTTATATCTTTTGTACTCATTACGTATTTGGTCTGTCATGGTTTGTTTTTCGACTCCTTTTAGACGAGAAACCATTGCATTTTTTTCAATGATTTTAAAAACCTTCTATTTTGAATGTATAGTAGTTCTTTCATTAATACGGAACACTGAACGTCGATATGCATATAGTTAAATGTTCTATGAATTAGTTTAGAATATACATTCGTTGAATTAATTTTAAATTTTACTAATGCAATATATGCATCTAGTTTTCTAATACATTGCACTTACCATTCGATGCCATTTGTTGAATTCATGTATTGTAATTCATATCTATTCACTTAATACGAGATACCTCCTTTAATTATTAAGTAATTAATTTATCTATAAGATAATAAAATTTTACAGTCCCAAGAGTATTAATTTATAGAAGTTCAACTGTAATTAATTTCTAACTACAATAAAATGGTTCGTTGAAATTTAAATTCAAAAATAAAACCCTATTTATGAAATAAATAACCCTATTTAAAATCATTAATTCAAAAATAAATATTTATAAACATAGAGTGTAATTATGAGAATGGGTTTGTATTGATTATTTAAAAAATGATTAATTATAAGGACCTGTCATATATTAGTATATTACATATCATGTACGTGTATATATGAGATTGAAAACAAGAGAAATGAGATGTAAGTTTTCTTTGACGAATAAGAGATATGAGTGATATACTATCAAAAACTGATATATATATATATATATATATATATATATATATATATCAAAATATTAAAAATAAAGATATCAAGATATCAAAGATTTTAATTTGATATTTATATACCGATATACCAAACATAAGGTATGGATATGATTCATCTCTCATACTTATACTTGATATACGTATATGGATACCAAACGACCTCTGAAGTAATTAATTATGGTTATGAAATAAAAAGTGGCTAATTAAAAATTACCAGCTACAAACTAAAATAAAAAAAATTACAAAAATATGAAATGTAATGACAAAAAGGAAAAGGAAAAAAAATAAAAGTTACTACTGTACAACAGAAGAAAAAATCGATGACTAATAAATTGATTTTGGCTAGCTAAATATATAAATACATTCGTTTTTTATTTATTTATTTATATATATTCTATACAACAATTATTACAAGTTGCAAAGTCAAATCATACTTAAACACATAAATTGTGCTTGAAAACAAATTCGTCGTTTGTATATAATACTTTCAGCATATTTCATAAATTTATACTATTAATTTTTAATATATTTGATTTTATCTTTATCTTTTAATCACATCACATGCTATCTTTTATTCAAGTCGAAAAAATTCATATAATTATTTATATTTTTCTAAAATCTTGAAACCATGTTGATTTAGCAAATAAATAACTAATTCATCGTGCATTACTCGCTAGAAAAAGAATCATCCAGTTTTCTTTGATTGAAGAAGATATGAAATGATCATCGCACATCAATTTTTTAATTGTATTCATTAATTGAAGAAATATATAAGAGGATATATTCAAAATGTTACTCTTTAAACAATTTTATGTATATATTTATATTATATCATGCAATCTTTTGAAAGATCATATCATATGAGAACAAATCTTATCCTAAGAAATGAGAATAAATTTCCGCCATAGATTTATAGGTGATGGATGGTTAGATTTGACGGGATCAAACTGGGTCAAATCCAGTCAATGCATTGATTTTTTTTTTCAATTTTTTTTATAGTCAGATCATATGCACCACAATGTGTATTTATATGAACTACACTATTTAATGAGATGCACCACTAAGTGTATTGAGATGCACCAATTTGTTTTTTTTTTATTTCAGTTTTTTTTTTTTTTTGTATTTTTTTTTACGATTAGATCATTCGCACCACAACGTGTATTTATATGCATTACACTGTATAATGAGATGCACATCCATGTGTACCGTTTATTTTTCTTTTGTTTTAAGAGTCGAGTGAGGGGAGCTGAAGGCCTCGGAGTGAGCTAAGGACATGAATGCTGTCATATTATTATATATAAATTAAAATCGAAGCTGAAGGCGGAGCTGGAAAAAAAATTAAAATTAAAAACTAATGTATCTCAATTAACTTATTGGTGTATCTGATTATACCGTGTAATACATATAAATAAACGTTGTGTTGCATATGATCTGACCGTAAAAAAAATGAAATGCACCACACAACGTAATGAAATGCACTAGACTTTATTAATGAAAATCGAAAAAACGGGAAAAAAAATCGAAGATAAAAAAACAGAAATTAAAAAAAATTGAAAAGTCAACGGATTGACCCCGGTTGATCAAGGTTAGATCTTAACCGTCCATCACTCATAGATCAATGGTGGAGATTAATTTTTATTTATTAGGATAATGATCTTTTTCAATATATAGAATCACTCCTTATAATTTGAAATTAAAAAAAAAAAAGGACACTTAGATTCACATTAAATTTACTAAGAAAGATATGGAATATTTGGACATCAAATATTTATGAAATACACCAATAAGTTAATTGAGATACACTAGTTTTTAATTTTAATTTTTTTTCCAGCTCCGCCTTCAGCTTCGATTTTAATTTATATATAATAATATGACAGCATTCATGTCCTTAGCTCACTCCGAGGCCTTCAGCTCCCCTCACTCGACTCTTAAAACAAAAGAAAAAAAACGGTACACATGAATGTGCATCTCATTATACAGTGTAATGCATATAAATACACGTTGTGGTGCGAATGATCTAATCGTAAAAAAATACAAAAAAAAAGACTGAAAATAAAAACAAATTGGTGCATCTCAATACACTTAGTGGTGCATCTCATTAAATAGTGTAGTTCATATAAATACACATTGTGGTGCATGTGATGTGACTGTAAAAAAAATTGAAAAAACAAAAGTCAATGCATTGACTGGATTTGACCCAGTTTGATCCCGTCAAATCTAACCATCCATCACCTATAAATCTATGGCGGAAATTTATTCTCATTTCTTAGGATAAGATTTGTTCTCATATGATATGATCTTTCAAAAGATTGCATGATATAATATAAATATATACATAAAATTGTTTAAAGAGTAACATTTTGAATATATGTGATCCTCTTATATATTTCTCCAATTAATGAATACTATTAAAAAATTGATGTGCGATAATCATTTCATATCTTCTTCAATCAAAGAAAACTGGATGATTCTTTTTCTAGCGAGTAATGCACGATGAATTAGTTATTTATTTGCTAAATCAACATAGTTTCAAGATTTTAGAAAAATATAAATAATTATATGAATTTTTTCGACTTGAATAAAAGATAGCATGTGATGTGATTAAAAGATAAAGATAAAATCAAATATATGAAAAATTAATAGTATAAATTTATGAAATATGCTGGAAGTATTATATACAAACGACGAATTTGTTTTCAAGCACAATTTATGTGTTTAAGTATGATTTGACTTTGCAACTTGTAATAATTGTTATATAGAATATATATAAATAAATAAATAAAAAACGAATGTATTTATATATTTAGCTAGCCAAAATCAATTTATTAGTCATCGATTTTTTCTTCTGTTGTACAGTAGTAACTTTTATTTTTTTTCCTTTTCCTTTTTGTCATTACATTTCATATTTTTGTAATTTTTTTTATTTTAGTTTGTAGCTGGTAATTTTTAATTAGCCACTTTTTATTTCATAACCATAAATAATTACTTCAGAGGTCGTTTGGTATCCATATACGTATATCAAGTATAAGTATGAGAGATGAATCATATCCATACCTTGTGTTTGGTATATCGGTATATAAATATCAAATTAAAATCTTTGATATCTTGATATCTTTATTTTTAATATTTTGATATATATATATATATATATATATATATATATATATATATATATATATATATATACATCAGTTTTTGATAGTATATCACTCATATCTCTTATTCGTCAAAGAAAACTTACATCTCATTTCTCTTGTTTTCAATCTCATATATACACGTACATGATATGTAATATACTAATATATGACAGGTCCTTATTGTTTTCTATAATTAATCATTTTTTAAATAATCAATACAAACCCATTCTCATAATTACACTCTATGTTTATAAATATTTATTTTTGAATTAATGATTTTAAATAGGGTTATTTATTTCATAAATAGGGTTTTATTTTTGAATTTGAATTTCAACGAACCATTTTATTGTAGTTAGAAATTAATTACAGTTGAACCTCTATAAATTAATACTCTCGGGACTGTAAAATTTTATTATCTTATAGATAAATTAATTACTTAATAATTAAAGGAGGTATCTCGTATTAAGTGAATAGATATGAATTACAATACATGAATTCAACAAATGGCATCGAATGGTAAGTGCAATGTATTAGAAAACTAGATGCATATATTGCATTAGTAAAATTTAAAATTAATTCAACGAATGTATATTCTAAACTAATTCATAGAACATTTAACTATATGCATATCGACGTTCAGTGTTCCGTATTAATGAAAGAACTACTATACATTCAAAATAGAAGGTTTTTAAAATCATTGAAAAAAATGCAATGGTTTCTCGTCTAAAAGGAGTCGAAAAACAAACCATGACAGACCAAATACGTAATGAGTACAAAAGATATAACCCTTCACAATTTTTTGTCGTAGTTCGAGAATACCACACCGGAGCTTTTGAGTGTCGTGAGATAAGTTAAAAATGAAATTAATTTTGATATAAATTTCAATAGAAAGCAAACAACAATTAGTTCATATTTTACTAAGTTGACCTAGTTATCTATGTAATTTTAGGGAATTATTAATTTATGATTTTGTTGGGGCCTTATATTTATATAAGAATCTTCTGAAAAATTATTATCTTATCAATTTATCAAAATTATTAATTTACGCCCAATGCCCAACTCGAGACCGGAGAATATTATTATATTAGAGAGATTATTAATTTATTGAGTATTAATTTAAGGAAGTTCTGCTGTACTTAGATATCTCAAAATATATATTTTATTATATCATAATTTTCAGTCAAAACATAGCAATCAACACATAATTGTACTACCAAAGTAGATTCATTTGGATACAATAGGTCATGAATAATTAAAAATTTAATATTAAAAAATAATTAAAGATAAGATCTGCCTATATGTAATTAAACAAGACAGGAAATGAAAAATAAAAGAAGATGCCACGTAAAGAGAAAAATAATTAAAAATGTTAACTTAAGTGGGGTCGTGAACAATAAAAATGTATTTAAATTTTGAAAATGCAAGTAGTCATTATAGAACTTTGAAGCAAAGCCCAACCATAGTTCACAGTTAACATTTTTGAATTAGTTTTATTCTTCTAAATCTCTGTAACACGTGTCGGCAGATTATGGATATGGGATGCACCACGGGTGGTGCCACCATCCACATAGCTCATAGCATGTATACAATCCACTATACAAAAATAAAATGTTTTATCAATCTAGAATAGAGGGGTGAGGGGAGGGATTTGTTGTTGAGCACTCTAAAGCCGAAAATAAATTTGAGAATTTGTTTTGTAAGGTATGTAATCGTGGACAACCATTTTGTCATTACTTTTCTCCCTAAGTCAAGCCAGAACAAGTTGACTAGAAGTCAAATATGGCAGCTCATGAATGAATTATTATATCATCCATTCGATCAGCTCCAACTTCTATATGTATTATCCACAACCTGCAGCTTAAACAACTCATTTTTGAACCTTACAAACTGTAACAAAACATTTCAGATCTTAGAGATTTATCATGGCAGCTTATGCAGCTCTGGTTTCTCTTATGCATATCATCGAGAAGATCGAGCATCATCCTTCTCCTCCAATCTCTCTCCACAAAGACCAAGTTGAATCTCTCACTGCAACACTCAACTTCTTGCAGGAATTTCTCGAGACCTACCGTTCCCCCTATGACTACAGCGACGAAGCAGATCCCTTGGAGCTTCGCATCGCAGATGCAGCTCATGCGGCTGAAGATGTGATCGAAACAGAAATTGTGGATCGAATTCATAGTAAATTTCTTGGCCGGTCCACAATTCTTGGGAAGGTAGCCAATTTCTCTAAGCTCTTGTTTGCATTCAAATGCGCAGGTACCACGACCAAAGACCACTTCAATGAAGATCTGCAGAAAGTGATAGAAGAAATGGAGTTGATCAAGAATGATGTGACGGAGATGGTTAAGGAGAAGGCTGCAGTCCAACCTCAATTCCACGGAAGAAACGTCTCCGCTGATGATGCTGGTGAGAGGAGCAGTCATGAGATGGTGGGATGCGATGATGTGGTTCTTCAACTACTGGATAGGCTCACCGGAGGAGAATCCAGCCGCCAAATCATCCCCGTTGTAGGGATGGGCGGCATCGGTAAGACCACTCTTGCCAAAACTGTGTTTGCACACCCACTTATTAAACGTCATTTTGATGTTTGTGTGTGGGCTACAATTTCCCAAGATTATGATGTGAAGGGAACTCTTGATGAAGTTCTCTCTCAAGTTAGAGGGAAATCGACGGATAAGAGTGAGGAAGAATTAGGACTAGAACTACACAAATATTTATGGGGTAGGAGGTATTTTGTCGTAATGGATGACATGTGGAGTCTCGAAGTGTGGGACAAGATGAAAGTTTACTTTCCTGAGTACAATAACGAGAGTCGAATATTGGTAACAACTAGGATGTCAAACTTGGCTGCCCACTTAACCAACTCGAATACCCTTATTGATATGAAACTTTTGGATAAGGGTAGTGCTTGGGATTTGTTCTCTAAAATTGTATTTGGGGAAGAAATTTTTCCGGTTGAACTCGAACGAATTGGGAGGGGAATTGTGGAGAGGTGTAAGGGACTTCCTTTGTCGATTGTGGTGATTGGGGGTCTCTTGGCAAAATCCCAACATACCCCACAATATTGGCATGAGATAGAGAGAAACTTGAGTTCGAAGAATGATAAGTATTGTTTGAGTATACTGAAAACAAGTTATAACCATTTGCCCGCCTACCTAAAGCCTTGTTTTTTGTACATGGGAACGTTTGAGGAGGATAGTTCGATTCGTGTCGCAAAACTCATGAGGCTATGGGTCTGTGAAGGATTTCTTAAGCCAATAAACAATAAAAGCCCTGAAACAATTGCTAAGGAGTACTTAAAGGAGCTAGTGGATAGAAATCTTGTTCTAGTAGATAGGTTGGGGGTACTAGGGGATATCAAATTCTGCAAAATTCATGATTTATTAAGAGATTTGTCTTTGAAAGAAGCTCAAAAACAAAGGTTTTATCACGTTGTGAGAAAAGGTAGTCATCGTGAAGGGGCAAGCAGCCATCGTCGAATTGTTGTTCGCAAAGAGTTTTTTTGGAATTTCATTGCCAACAATTACATGAAACATGTTCGTTCTTATAATGCTTGTTCTAGTAGAAAATTGCCTCGTAGCAGTAGATTGTTGAGGACACTGAATATAGACGAACATTATCCAGCAGTAGATGATCTTCTTCAATTCGTAAATGCACGGTACGTTAATGCAACTTTTAGATCCAAACACAATGCCAGAATACCTTCTTCAATCAGTCAGCTTTGGAATTTGCACACACTAATTATTACATGTCAATTAGACACTGATGCAATTATTGCACCTATTGAAATTTGGAAAATGCCTCAACTTAGGCATGTTGAGGTCAGCTATAAATTAGTAATCCCAAATCCACCCAGCAGCAAAGATGACGACGGTATTGTTGTGATGGAGAATCTGCATACGCTCAAAGGAGTGAGTAATCTGGAGTTGAATGAAGAGGTGGTTAAAAGAATTCCCAATATCAAGAAACTGATGATAAGATTTTGGGAAGGTAGCGGAGTGTATGGTATTAGCTATCTTCATTGCCTGGAAAACTTATGCATCCGCTCCTTATCCACAGTGTATCTCCAAAAGATCACTAGCTTCCCACATTCCCTCAAGAAGATGACTCTGGGACTCCCAATAGATTTTGAAGGTTTGTTGCAAAAGATAGGTTCGTTACCCCTTCTTCAGAAGCTCGAATTGCTAATTGGTGGCTTCAGAAGAGGCAAATGGGAAACAAGTGAAGGCCAATTCCCCAGCCTCAAGTTCCTATCATTGTTCAGTTGTAGCAATCTAGAAAACTGGACGGTGTCGGAGAGCTCCCCCTTTCCACGTCTTCAGGAGCTTCGCCTTGCTCGATTACTAGAACCCACATTGGAGATTCCTTCAGAAATCGGAGATATAGCAACGCTCAAAAAGATTGTGGTTGTGGAGTGCAGTGAATCAGTGGTGCTGTCTGCTAAAAAGATAGCAGAAGAGCAAGAGGATTTATGCGGAGAGCTTCAGGTTAGAGCTGCAGTACGCCGGGACGAAGAAGCGTTGCAAAGCTTGGCAGGTCCCAACTTTCAGGTTGAAGTGCTTAGATATTGACAAATATGTTCTGATATATGTGTTGAAGGGTATAAAATTGCGGATCAAATTGCAAATCGATCATCGCCAGATGGTTGGTGGCTCTATCATTATACTAGTTGTATATATTTGTAATGATTAATTGCGATCTTAGTATGATTAATTGCACTCAAATATTGAATATCTATGTCTGCATAAAAACTATAAAGAGCAGTAGATCTTAGTATGATTAATTGCTCGAAAGAGTTATGTCGTTAGTATGGTGGAGAAAATAAAATATACTAATACTACACTAGAATTTGGCTAACTGAAGAATGACCATGGAAAGCATTGAGTTTAATTTCTTTGGAATTGATGGCCAATAGTCAAAGTATAATATATTGTTTCAGGGGAAAAACTAAAATTATTCTTATTTTGATGTTAATATTCAGTTTTCAGTTATCCTTCTCATACTATCTCATCTCACTTGGTGGTTTATTATTATGTAGGAATCTATACTTCTATACTATACTAAAAACGAGAGTTGTGACTATATTTAACAAATGTATCATTTTGCCGCCATATACACCTCAACGGTTAATAATGATGGACCTCAAATTCTTTAGTGGTCAACATTCATTATTTTTGGTCATGAGTATTGATATTTGGACAATAGTTATCCAGACAACGGTGTCATATTCATAATTAAATATTTTTTCAATTTTTTTTAATAATTAATATAATTAGTGTTTTGTATATAACACCATTTTCCATTTAATTGTATGTTCATTTCCAATATTAATTAAAATAAATCAATATCATGCACAAATCTGTGAACTTAAGTGTATTCTATTGACTTATTTATTAGTTTAAAACTCAGCTTTGTGCATACTTAATTGTTTTGTTGTGATGGTATGAGGAAAGTCATAAGTAGAGCTGTGAATGGAACAACTTTTAAGTTGATACTAACTAACAGTTTGGAGTGCGTCCAAATCTGTTTGGCTTTTAGGTGCTTAAAACCCATTGAAATTCATGTCTTAATACTAGTTGCTAGCCTGATTTAGAGGGCTTTTTTGTTATGCTGGGCATTCATATTTCTTGCTTATTGCAATGCCACCTGCTGCTATCTAAGTAATGAAATTTACTTCTTGCATGGAAAATTTACTTCTTGCATGGAAAATTTCCCTTTTTAATTTCATCTTTTCTTGTGTAGAAAACTGGAACGAAGCCTATGATCTAAAAATTAGACGATTGGAGATATAAGAAGCCTATGATCTAAAAATTAGACGATTGGAGATATAAGAAGCCTATGATCTAAAAATTTCCCTTTTTAATTAATTGACCTAAAAATTAGACGATTGGATTCCTTAATTTATTTTGGGAGATATAAGATGAAGTAGAGAGAATTTCGATGTCGGGAAAGAGTCGAGGAGAATTAATAGACGAATGCATGAAATTATGAGAAAATAAGATAATATGATTTTATTGAATTTTATTGTATTTTTAGAAGTAAAATTCGATTAAAAAGGAGTATAAGTATATATGTGAGTATTTTGATGTTCTTGAGATAATATGAAGATATGAAGATGTGTTCTTCATGTTCTTGAAGAAATTATGAAGATGTAAAGATGATATAAAAGAATTAGAAATTGATTATTTTATTTTATATATATAACCGAAAAATATATATATGTATATATATATATATATATATATATATATATATATATACATGAGGAATTTCATTAGATAATGATGAATTTAAAGAATAAATGAGATATTGAGCATGATTTGAGTGAAGTGAGAAAAGAATAAAATTCTATGAATTTTTATTCAATATATAAATATATATATATATATATATATATATATATATATGAAATAAAAGAAAATAAGAAAGAAGAAATAATAATAAAAAAAAAGTTGTGAGTTGAATAAAATAAAGAAAGGTATTTCTTGTTGAGAATGAAAAGATTTTGATGATAAGTGAAGATAATGCATGAGCATGATGTAGATGTTTAAAAGAAAATAAAATATTAATATTAATATTTATTTAAGAAACAAAAAGGAAATTAGAATGAAAGGAGATAAATTTTTCTATGAGGAAATGTGTTAGAAGTCGAGTATACGAATTAAGGAGATGAATTACTCGTATTTGAGTTCGTTTATGATAAACGAGAAATTAATTAAGAAATATTATTGAAGAAATAATAATAATAAAACTAGAATATTCCATTAAAAATTAAAAGAGTTGTATGATATGAGTTATGAGATGATGTTTATGACATTAAGTATGCTTGGATGTTTGATTGATGATATAAAATGATAAGTAAATGAAAAAGAGTTATAGAAGTGGAAAAACGAGTGAGTTTTACATATTAAAATACGAGAAAAATGAGATTAATGAGTTTAAATATTGAAAACTGAATTATTGATGATATATGATGTATTAAGTGACTTGATGATGATGCTTGAGTAGAAATAAGCAAGTTTGCTTTTTGAATCACTTGAATTGGAGTTAAAATGTAGAAGTTATTAAGCAATGAAGTTTTGAAATGAAACGACGAGTTTTTATTAAATAAAAACGAAAATTTAGGATTAATTAATAAAGAAAAAGATTAAATGATAACTATTTGATGTTGAGTATTAAGTTGAGAAGTATATACGAGTATATGATCGTATTTTGAGAAAATGACGACGTATTTTAGAATCGAGAAATTCTAAACAAAAGTATGAATATTAAATTCAAAATGATAATTATTATTTGAGCTATTATTATATAACGAAATTATTTTCGTTAGAAGTTCAAAGTGATAAGTTTTTAAAGAATAAGAGTCGAGCAGTAGCAAGTTAACAATTAACTATGAGAAATGTGTTTTAAGTTATAAAACTTGATTGAAATTATGTGCCTAAGTAGGATTTTAATAACCTACTTGCTTGAGAAGTTAATTATATCAAGTGTTCAATGATTGATAATGAATGCTCGATTATGATAAAAATGTTTGAGATTATGATATAAATACTTGAATATGATGTGAGTACCTGAATATGATGTGAATACTTGAAAATGATGTGATTATCGAAATAAATATTTGATTGTTAATGTGAATACTTGAATGTGACGTGAAATGGATCATGGAACGACGAATGCCTTCGTACGAAGAGTATATGACGAATTCAGTTATTACGAGCTGTATGTATGTGATTTTCACAGCTCTTGTTCCCGGCATGAAATCTGTAACTGAAGAACATGTTCAATGGCTGGTTGGTGAGGCCAAAATTGTAATATCCACTGCTAGGATGGTCCGGGCCCTCCAAGACCTGGGCAGCAATGAAGTAAGCACGTGCATGCACTACTATATCGAGGGTGTTTGGCTGAGCTTAAAAGCTCCTTAAAACAGCTTGTAATCTCCTAAATCCTTAATAATGAACTGCTTTAACGAACTTAAAAGCTCAGCCAAACATCCCTATAATCCTACTGCTTTTTCTTGACTATAAAATTTAACCGAAAAATAGTAGTATAACATGATTCCGCATATGAAGCGTGAGAATAGGGATGGAAAATTGCCAACGGTGGTGGATTGCTACATGAAAGATAAAGGTGTATCAAAGCAAGAGACAATTTCCGACTTTGAGGTGCTTGTTGAGAATGGATGGAAGGATGTAAGTGCAGAATGGGTAAAGGGCAGCTTTGTACCTAAAGAGATGGTGGAGCAACTATTAAACTATGCTCGTATAGCTGAGGTGACTTACACTAATAAACAAGATCACTTTACCTACCCAGAAAAGTATATGGGCCCACTCATTGCACACCTCTATGTGGACCCTCTCCTCATTTGATTATGCATTTTAGCATTATCATTGTTTGTCGGTGTGTAAGAGCATGTACTACGGGCTTCTTAGAGGGGTGTTGAAGGGGTGTGTCGAAGGCACTAGATGCAGCTCCGCTAAACACACCATATGTCTAAGCCATAGTGGAGGTTAGACCCACCCTTGTGTCTAAGGGTGTGTCGAAGGGTGTGTCTAAATTTCAACAAGTGCTCAAATCTTTCAAAACTACTTGAGCCTATCCATTTCTTTCCGTTCAGCTTTTTGCTTTAATTTCCTAGTGATATAATTAAATAATAATCCCATGAACGTGTCTCTCTTGATTCCATTTTACATTTTATTTCTTAGTAACTTTTATCATTGTCATCATATATATATTTTGTATAATTTGTTTCTTAAATTTTTTTTTACTTCTTCCATCCAAAAACAATGTATGTTATTTCTAGTCCACAAAATTACATCATATCTATTTTTGGACATGACTTCACACATACAAACCGACCCATGCAAATATCTATCACATATTTCTTAAAATTGTCGAACCCTTTTTCCAATCTATAAATATCTTCTACACATTTCTTAAAATGCATGTGGGTTCACTTTTCCATTTAATAAACATCTACCAAATAATTCTTCAAACCCATGCTACCAAAAAGATGATAATGTTTTTCGAGGTCGTTGGAATATATGATTTTTAGAAGTGTATGTGATATGAACGAAGGACTCGTTGGATAAAATATAACACATTTTATGGTTGGGACTTTATAGTTCATATATGATTTTCTGTGGTAGCTCTTGTGTTTGTTTTCTCGACTATAGTTTGTGGTGTCAAAGTTTATTTATGTATTGCATTTTCATGAAATTTGTACTCAATTTCACAATTTTAAATACTTGCAATCTAATGGTGGATCTCTCTACACAAACACACTTTCTTAATAAGATCGTAATTAATTATTTCTCAAATTCTTGGAAGGCTTCAAGATAAAAGAAAGCCCACCAATAAATTAAATTATAAAAATAGATAATGTTTTGCTGAGTAATTGATAATTATGTTCTGAATTTCAAATTTACTTTACAAAGAATAAAAACAAGTTTAATTTAAAAGAGTACCCTTCACAAAGTATGGAGGCTCATCCTTCGACTATTAAGATTATGAAATAGCCATAACAATACGCAACGAGAGATATTAATAATATGAGTAAAGATATTCGGTCACATGGTGGCCAGCCACACGCGTAAAAAGAAAAAAGAAAGTTGACTGTAAAAATGAAAATAATCACATTTCTCCCCTAGGCAGAGACGGAGACAGGGGGGTGGCTGGTGGTGGCGACCGCCCCCCTCAAGTCTATAATTTTATTTATTTATATATATACAAATACTATTTTTTTTTTAAGGATACTCCAATATTATTGTCATCAAAATTTTAAGGTTCCAATTCCTTTCTCATCATCTATCCTGAATCGCATTTCATGTTTTTTTTGAGATAGTGGGACATTAATCTTTATTATATGTTATAAATTTAATCAGTATAATTCATTAGTTTTCACTAGTAATAATGTAAATCAAAAAGTCTTATTATTTAAATTTATTTAATACTTGAGACAGTGTGTAGGTGAAATAATATGTAGTTAAGGCATCATTTTATATAATCTCTCTATTTTTTTTTATCTAAGTATCGTATTTTAATTTGTTCGTATTTCCCCGTAAGTATTCATTACAAAATTTGAGGGTAAAATCATGATCTCATTTTATTATTCATAAACATTTTTCATAATTCGGTAATTAGTTGTATGTATATATTTATGAGGAATTGGAGGAAAATAACACTTTAACTAGATAAAAAAACTAAATATAGCCCACCTCTTGAAAAAACTACAAAAAGTAGCATTTTATGACATTATACCTATGGTTATTTTATTATCATATCGTTTTCACATTTACACAAAAATGTTAATTCACGTATAAATATACGTGTGAGTTTTACATAATTGTGATTTCTCAATTTTTTTTCCTGTGAAAGCACATGTATAAACCAAGATATGCATCGTTACACATTTGTAAAAATGTGAGTTCACAGTATTATTATACATATGATTTTTAAATATATTTACATAATATTTGTACTTTAACATACTACAATCTACAGTGATGTCATTTTACATATTATACCGATTAAAATAGGGGAGGAAAGATAAAAATATCTAAAAGTGTTTGGTTTTTTTTTTTTATAGTTTTTCCAAAAGATGCTATAATAATTGTTATTTTTCTTGAAAATGCTATTATCCCCCTTACCCTTTTATTTAACATGGTAATTAATAAGGTTACATATATACCTTTCTTTATTTTCTTGGTATTTCTTTTTTCACCTATAAATATGTACATATTTTGCCAAAAATAATATTAATTTTAAATGTATATATCAAGTTTTTATAACTTAAACGATTCTGAAAAAGTTCGTTACTCTTGAAATTTCGCCACCCCTATACAGAAATCCTGGCTCCGTCCCTGCCCCTAGGGCGACGCGAAGAAGAAGCTAGGTTTTCTGGGAAGACGAAGAAGGATAACAAGTTGAACAACGAACCATTGCAAGCATACGCGCGATTGAAGGTCAGTATTCATCAAAGTTGATTCGTGCAAAAGTGGTTTAGAGAACATGCAAATCTTATCTGATTTCAATTTTTTATTCAAGATCAGTAGTCATATTCTTTGCATGATGAGCAGCAGTTTGCTTCATTTTTACTGTATTTTTATTATTTCACTAGACATAGGTAGACTGCCTTATGGTCATTATATTTAACACAAAGTAATATATACACGTTAATTAACATAAATAAGTACATCATATACCAATTGATGGGATGAAAATATCTTGATGTTACGTTCATCAAATTTTGACTTGCACATGTTTGTGTGAATCAGAGCTTTCCCTTGTCATGATCACCAATTTCCATAAATTTAGTGCGTGTTGTGTGTGTGAAATTATTGTAGATGGTCTCTAATAGCTGGAAGAATTTCCACAATTTTTTTTCTTCTTCATCATCAATCAATCACATATTTCATAAATTTATACTATTAATTTTTCATAAATTTATAATACTTCCAGCATATTTCATAAATTTATACTATTAATTTTTCATATATTTGATTTTATCTTTATCTTTTAATCACATCACATGCTATCTTTTATTCAAGTCGAAAAAATTCATATAATTATTTATATTTTTCTAAAATCTTGAAACCATGTTGATTTAGCAAATAAATAACTAATTCATCGTGCATTACTCGCTAGAAAAAGAATCATCCAGTTTTCTTTGATTGAAGAAGATATGAAATGATCATCGCACATCAATTTTTTAATAGTATTCATTAATTGAAGAAATATATAAGAGGATCACATATATTCAAAATGTTACTCTTTAAACAATTTTATGTATATATTTATATTATATCATGCAATCTTTTGAAAGATCATATCATATGAGAACAAATCTTATCCTAAGAAATGAGAATAAATTTCCGCCATAGATTTATAGGTGATGGATGGTTAGATTTGACGGGATCAAACTGGGTCAAATCCAGTCATTGCATTGACTTTTTTTTTTCAATTTTTTTTACAGTCAGATCATATGCACCACAATGTGTATTTATATGAACTACACTATTTAATGAGATGCACCACTAAGTTTATTGAGATGCACCAATTTGTTTTTTTTTTATTTCAGTTTTTTTTTTTTTTTTGTATTTTTTTTACGATTAGATCATTCGCACCACAACGTGTATTTATATGCATTACACTCTATAATGAGATGCACATCCATGTGTACCGTTTTTTTTTCTTTTGTTTTAAGAGTCGAGTGAGGGGAGTTGAAGGCCTCGGAGTGAGCTAAGGACATGAATGCTGTCATATTATTATATATAAATTAAAATCGAAGCTGAAGGCGGAGCTGGAAAAAAAATTAAAATTAAAAACTAGTGTATCTCAATTAACTTATTGGTGTATCTCATTATACCGTGTAATACATATAAATAAACGTTGTGTTGCATATGATCTGACCGTAAAAAAAATAAAATGCACCACACAACGTAATGAAATGCACTAGACTTTATTAATGAAAATAGAAAAAACGGGAAAAAAAATCGAAGATAAAAAACAGAAATTAAAAAAAATTGAAAAGTCAACGGATTGACCCGGGTTGATCAAGGTTAGATCTTAACCGTCCATCACTCATAGATCAATGGTGGAGATTAATTTTTATTTATTAGGATAATGATCTTTTTCAATAGAATCACTCCTTATAATTGGAAATTAAAAAAAAAAAAAAAGGACACTTAGATTCACATTAAATTTACTAAGAAAGATATGGAATATTTAGACATCAAATTTTTAATTTTATATTTATACGTCTCATTTTTCTTTTTTATTATTAAATTTGCGATAACTAAATGATAATTATATTTTTCTCTCGTCTCTCTCCGTCGAAGGTGTGGTTGCTGTAGATTCCACCAAAAAAAAAACTCTTTTATCAATGCTACAGATGTTTTGCTCATGCTATCAATTTTATAAAGAAAAAATTTTGAGTTTATGAAATTTGAAGTTCTGATTCTAGGACTTAGGGTCTTTGGAGAGTAATGGAGATCTCAAAGAGGATAAGTTTTGATGAATTCAGTGCGATTAATTTGTTGATAAAAGACAAGCCACTGAAATAAAATGATAATTAACGAAATAATCAAATCTATTAAGAATAATTAAGTAAGAATGAAAAAATGAGACAAATGAAAAAATTGGAATGAAAATAAGAGAAGGTAAAAGGAAATTTGTGCCAGCTAGATTTCTAACTATACCATGATTTAAGTCTTACTATCAAAATATTACAAAAGCATACCAAAATATAATTAATTCAAAATAAAAACTGAATTCCACATGTATGGTTGATACTACAAGGATGCATGTTGGGTGGTGCCACCATGAACTCTCAATATATTTTGAGCTTGAAGGTTTGTTGCAAAAGATAGGTTCGTTACCCCTTCTTCAGAAGCTCAAATTGTTTCATGGTGGCTTCAGAAGAGGCAAATGGGAAACAAGTGAAGGCCAATTCCCCAGCCTCAAGTTCCTATCATTGTCCTATTGTCGCAATCTAGAAAACTGGACGGTGTCGGAGAGCACCCACTTTCCACGTCTTCAGGAGCTTCGCCTTGCTCAATTACGTGAACCCACATTGGAGATTCCTTCAGAAATCGGAGATATAGCAACGCTCAAAAAGATTGTGGTTGTGGAGTGCAGTGAATCAGTGGTGCTGTCTGCTAAAAAGATAGCAGACGAGCAAGAGGATTTATGCGGAGAGCTTCATGTTACAGCTACAGTACGCAAGGAAGAAGAAGCGTTGCAAAGCTTGGCAGGTCCCAACTTTCAGGTTGAAGTGCAAATCGATCATCGCCAATATTAAATTGTATATATTTGCAAATCGATCATCGCCAGATGGTTGGTGGCTCTATCATTATCCTAGTTGTATATATTTGTAATGATTAATTGCGATCTTAGTATGATTAATTGCACTCAAATATTGAATATCTATGTCTGCATAAAAACGATAAGAAGCAGTAGATCTATTGCTCGAAAGAGTTATGTCGTTAGTATGGTGGAGAGAATTAAATTGAGGAATGACTATGTAGGAATCTATACTTCTATACTATACTAAAAACGAGAGTTGTGACTATATTTAACAAATGAATCATTTTGCCGCCATATACACCTCAACGGTTAATAATGATGGACCTCAAGTTCTTTAGTGGTCAACATTCATTATTTTTGGTTATGAGTATTGATATTTGGACAATAATTGTCCGGACAACAGTGTCATATTCATAATTAAATTTTTTTTCAATTTTTTTTAATAATTAATATAATTAGTGTTTTGTATGAAACAACATTTTCCATTTAATTGTATGTTCATTTCCAATATTAATTAAAATAAATCAATATCATGCACAATTTTTTGAACATTCGAAATATTAATTAAATTTAAAGATTAACATATAATTAGGTGGGAAAGGATATTATAGATAAAATACTAATTATATTAATTATTAAAAATATTGAAAGACTATTTAATTATAAATATTACATCGTTGTTCGGACAATTGTTGTCCAAATGTTTTTATTATTTGAGTATTTGGCTGGCTTTTATGATTTGTAAAATTGTTAGTATTTAATAAGTTATTTTTCATTCAGCTTGGCAGGTACCTCACACCAAGTTTAGTTAAGTTTTTTTTTTTTTTTTTTTTTTTTTTTTTTTTTTTTTTTGAAAAACATTATAATGAAATTTAAATACCGTGGGACGGAGGACTCGAACCCGTGACCTTTGGCCCGGGCATTAATCTCACTACCACTAGGCTACCACACACACAAGTTTAGTTAAGTTAATTGGCTGGTACCGTGCTTAGAGGTGTTCTCTCTGCTGCTTAATGACGTATGTCTAAGGTAATCCATCTTGTTTTCTTACTTTGAAATTGATGGATTTTGGTTCAATACAGTGAGCTCCTGTCGTGTAGATATGAGGACATCCATAAACAATCTAAGGGTTAAGGGTCCCTTTCCCTTTGGGGCCAAGAAATCAGCTAGCGGATACTAACCAAATAAGTTTTGATTGATATGTCCTTACAATCATCTCTTATACTTATGAGTATAATAGCGATTTGAGTAAACACCACTACAAAATATGACCTACTTCAACATTGTCTTTGGTAAAATGGACAGTAATTAAACAGTTGTTAGATACTCCCTCCGTCTCAGTAGGCTTGGTCTGTTTCTTTTGGACACGGGGAATAAAGTGAGTAGACATAGAAGAAGAATAGTGAATGACACAGAAAATGAGGTGGAAAAGTATGATGAAAGGAGTAAAGTGGATTGTTTAACAAATTAATTATCTCCTAATTATTTCCAAAAACGAAAACCGGACAAAAATAACGGGACAATCCAAAAAAAAGTTACATGTCAATAATAACGAGACGGAGGGAGTATGTTTTTTAAGAAACAGTTGATTGCAGATTGTAAAATTTAGTATTTGGCTTACCTTTTCATGAAATAAAGTCATGAGATCAAATCATATCTTGCTTTTAGTCAAACCTAATCTTTACAACCGAGTGGAGCCTTTACATTACATCTATACCTAATTACAATAACTTGTATGCGAGTGTGCCGGTTATTACACGCGCCCGACATATTTTTTTTAATTTTGCTGTTTCTTCTTTAGTTAAGATTCGAACGAGGGGAGCCCAAGTATTCAAATTGTTGCCACTAAGTTTATCTTTATACTAGTAATTGTAACGAAGGCGGAGCCGAAAAAAAAAACTGAAATTAAAAATAAAGATTCAAAAAAAAAGACTGAGCCAACCCGATCCGGATCAGATCGTATGACCATACAGCATGTCGTAGGGGAGAGCGCCTCATACCTAATTCTGGCATGCATTGAAATTGCTGTTGTACATGCTACATATACTTAAGATATTATTGATGTCAATGAATTTTATCTATCTATGAGTTTGTGTGTTTCACTGTCCACGTGAAGTTGATCATTTAGATCAAAGAATACTAGTAACATTATTGTACCACAATAAATCGGATAAATGTGTTATTTTGTACAGGATGGATGTGTTATGTGAAGTCTATTTGGCCCAACTCAATCCAAGCTTGGTATGGACCGGCCTAGTTGGGCCTATTTCCTAGCCCAGAACCGAGCCCAAATCAACTGTAAGAGTTTCAATTTACGGGGAAATTGAGAATAAATTAGTATGTTATCTTACAAACAAAATTAATTAACCAGATAACTTAAACAAAATTATCTCTAAAATTGATGATGTTATATAGATGAGCTGAGCATAATTATTTATCAAACATTTAATATCTCAAAAACAAATATTTCATCTGATGAAATATACCGTATAATGTTTAGGATAAATAAAGAAGATAAATAAAGAGGTAGTTTTTCTATTTTCATCATAGAATTATTTTTCCTCTTTGTATCATATAATTCAATCAAAATTTCTTGAGTTATTTGAATCACTAACTTCAATGAAATCAGAATAGTTCGCTTTGTTGGTATACTACTACATTAGGATTAGGATGAAATCGAACCGGGTTGGACTATTTCTCATTGATTCCTGTCAAAAAATAACAATTGAAATAGAATCCCATAATTTTTTTTTTTGCAAATCAATATATTTTTATATTATTTCGTATTGTATAATTCTTTTCTTTGTGGGATTATTTTCCTACGAGGTGGAATGAGAAAAAGTTGAAGATGGATTACTGGCTATGCCTAGATCGCGGATAAATGGAAATTTTATTGATAAGACCTTTTCAAGTTTAGCTAATATCTTATTGCAAATAATTCCTACAACTTCAGGAGAAAAGGAGGCATTTACCTATTACAGAGATGGTGTGATATGATTCTTTTTTTATTTTATTGAATTTCTCTCGGTCTCACGAGAAAGACACATGATTCGGGAAATTTTTAGAAAGAATCTACGCTTGTTGAAGGTGAAGTTTGGAAATAGAACAATTCCTAGCCTTCTGTCGTGCATCCTCGATTAATGCAATCTCAGATTCTATGTTTCAATTTTCGATTCTAGTATTGAGCGAAAGGTTATACCTAAAGGTGTATTATGGGATAATCCTACTCCACTAGTACCAACGGACGTCTCTTCACTGAACCTATACTCGTGGGAGGAGCAAAACGACTTGGCACGCTCGTGTTTAGAGAAGGGCTGCAAGCAGATGAAAAACTGGGTCGACGAGAAGAGACGACCGAAGGAGTTCATTGTTGGAGACCAAGTAATGATGAAGCTAATATCTCAGCAGTTCAAGGCGTTACAGGGCATGCACAAAGGCTTGTTGCACAAATATGAGGGGTCGTTTCCAATCGTTTCGCGGGTAAGCAAGGTGTCTTAACCCTTTTGAATAACCCATACTTGTGGCCCAAGCTCATAGGCCCATTTATACTTAAGTTAGAAAAGAAGAGTAGAGTTCTCGGTGCTAAAAAAAAAGAGTAGAGTTCTCTAGAACATAATAGTTAGTTTTAGGTTGAGGAAAATCCTCTAGAGGGCCACTCTCTACCTTTGGATCAAATCAATCTCAACCATCCATTAGGGATGAGAACTTGTATATAAAGGGGAGACCCCTCATTTGTAACCATCAAACAATTTAGCAACAAACATTCTCTCAAAGTTCTCTTGAGCTCTTAGCTTCCTTACTTAGTCACTTTTCACACACTTTGCACATACAACATAAGGGGTTGAATAACGGCAAAGGCCGCACGGGTCAATATTAAGGGAACAAGTCCGTGGCATATTGTTTCTTGCGTAGAAAACTGGAAAAAAGCCTATTGCTGTGTCTGCTTAATGACGTTTGTCTGAGGTAATCCACCTTGTTTCTCACTCCATCACACTCCCTATTAAGAGAATCAGAGGCTGTTTTCACCTTGTTATAATATATGGTTTGTGTCCAGAAACATTTTCATTTTATCCTTTATTTGTAAGCAAATTCTATCAATGCTAGTTTTCATAAAAATCAATTTACTACCTTTCTCTCTCTCTCTCTTTACCCAAAACATCAATATAATCTTGTGTGGGTTCATGAAAACCACTTCACACCCTCTCTCTCGTGCCCTTCTCTTCCATTCTCTGCGCCGATATAAACACTTCTTACATATTTTCAGTGATAGATAAGGGAGGGAGGATGGGATGAGTAAAGTGTTGTGCATTGAAATTGTTGTTGTACATGCTACAAATACTTTTTTTTTAGGAAAACATACTACATATACTTAGATATTATTGATATCAATGAATTTTATCTATGAGTTTGTGTGTTTCATTGTCCATGTGAATTCAATTTTACATAGAAGCGGTAATGACCATTTTATTCTCATTCAATTCCAGCATACCAACCACTACCTTAGATCAAAAAAAATATTAAAATTATTGTTCCATAATAAATCGGATAAATGTGTTATTTTGTACAGAATGGATGCGTTAGTGATGTCAATTCGGCCCAACTTGGTCCAAGTATGGAGCGGTCTAGTTAGGCCTATTTCCTAGCCCATAATCGGGCCTAAATCAACCGTAGGAGTTTCAATTTACGGTGAAATTGAGAATATTTTAATTTGTTATCTTACAAACAAATTATCTCTAAAATTGATGATGTTATATAGATGAGCTGAGCATAATTATTTATCAAATATTTAATTTCTCAAAAACAAATATTTATATCGTAGAATGTTTATTACTCTCTCGGTCCCATTCACATGTCTCAATTCTTTTCGGTACGGGGATTAAGAAAATAACGATTAGATGTAAGTTGTGTGTTTAGTGTAGTGAATAAAGCGATATAAAATATTTTTTAATTGATAAAGTGATATAAAGTGTTTTTAAAGTGATATAAAGTAATTTTGAAGTAATATAAAGTGAATAAGGTAATTTCTTAATTATTTTCTTAAAAGGAAATGAGACATGTTGTACGGGATACCCAAAAAAAAAAAAGTGAAACATATTGAACGGGATGGAGGGAGTATATTTCTAAAGGGAATACATAAATTTAGATAGTTATGTTTATGTTTAAGATAGAATAATAATAAAATATTTTTCTTTTCAGAAAACCAACATTAATATCTTCCTTTACCACAAAGATATAATTCAGTCATGTATTTACAAATTAATGAACAAATCTAAAATAAGAATTACACTAAATTAAATCCTAATTAATCACTAATTAATCAAATTAATTAATCCCTGCATCGCCCATCCTCCTCCACCATATCATCTTCATTCACATAAGCCGAGAGGTTCAAATACTTATCCGGATCATCGCCGCCGCTCCGCCACCGCGCGCGGCAGAGCACGCAGGTGGCGGACCTCCTCCGGCAGCTCCTCTTCCAATTCAAGAAACACTCTTCATGTATCACATTCTTGCAGGTCCCACACGCCACCACCTTCTCCTCTCTCTCCATCTCCTCCAAGCACACCGGGCAGGCGGCGCCGCCCTCCGCCACCACCTCCGGCCGCCGCGATCCGCCGCCTCCGCCCCCCCTCGACTGCGCGAACAGCTGGTGGAACCTCTCCCGGACGGCAGCGCCGGCGAGGGCCTCGCGGGAGGTGGGGAGGCCGAGGAGGCGGTGGAGCTGGCACGGCCGGAGCGTGCGCCGCCACAGGCAGCTGTCGTCGAGCGGCAGCCCGAGCACCCGGATGAAGACGAAGAGGATGTGCTTGCACGGGGTGGCCCGGTCGGGGCACGAGCACGAGACGGCGGTGGAGATGCTGACGGTGTAGACGTTGCCGGTGGCGCCGAGGACGAAGAAGAGGGAGCCGGTGCGGTGGAGGAGGCGGAGGCGGTGGCGGACGGCGCGGATGATCCGGTCGGAGAAGGATTGGGCCGGGTTGAAGCGGGGCCGGTGGAGCGGCGGCGGCGCGGAGCTCGAGGCGACGGATTCCATGGGTGGCGGGAAAATTAGTTAGTTATAGCGGTTGGCGGTTATGGATAAAATGGAGAGAGAGAGAGATTATTATTTGTCGGAATTTGGTAATTTTTGGTAATAAAAATGTGGTGAAGATGCTTTGGAGAGTTTGAGGGTACACGTGAGGGATTGTGTGAGGTTGAAGATTATGAAGAATTTGAATTCTCTTACTAAATTTGGTTGTGTTTTAAGGCAAGTTATGTCTTGAATTTACAACTTCTACGGTCAAGGCAATGAAGAATACAATAAATTAATAAATAAATGAAAAAACTTGTTTATTTAAATGTTTATTGCATGGGGTAGATTGCAGAAGCTACAAGAAATGTTAAGAAAATTGTACGTTTGTTACTACCATAATCAATTAATATTATATTGACTTAATTTTGTTTTTGGGCGGTTTGCTTATTAGAAGTACATCATACGTCAAAGTTTGCGTATATATATGGATAACTGTAAATATAACCTTCATTTTACTTTTTATAGCAATTTTAATTAAAAATATAATTAAAATTGAATGAATTTACAATTTTATCCACATAACCCTAATAATTATAATTAATATTTAACTAAAATTTGATTAATTATATATGACGATGCTGCATTGCCGCCTCAAACATTTGACGTCGACGAAACCTTCTTGCAATCTTGGAGAGTTCGCATCGAAAATCATATCTCAGTTGATTGGTGTTCTTATTCAGTTTTTGGAGTTCTTAATTTGAGATTGATGGTTGATTTCTACAAATTTTGAGGGAAAGGATTAATGTGTGGTATCTGCCGATTTATTTATTTTCTTCAAGTATCTGGGTTGGGAATTGGGGTTATTATATTATCAAATTGGATTTTATGTGTTTTGGAGGGCCATGCACTATTTAATTATAATTTAAGCTTATCTTTATTATTTGAAAGTTTTGTTATTAGTTATAGTTACTAGGGGTTATGAGTATAAAATACTAGTACATTTACAATTAAAGGGGCTATAAAATAAATTGGAGGCTACATCTAGAAGTACCCTACATATATGGATTGTATAGTTGTCAACTGAGCTGGTTCGGGCTGGGTCGATCCAAACCCGGTCAAGCCCACAAGCTTCAAAGCCCGGCTCGGTCCAGACCCACGAGTGAAGCGGGTCGGGCATGAGTCGGCCTTTTACATAAAAATATGTGCACTAGAGGTCTAATTAGTGCAAAGTCCGTAACGAGCTCGGACTGCAAAATTGGCTCAGATGGAGCCCATTTCAACATAAAGGCCCAATCTAGACCCGTATCATTTTCCAAAATGGATCGGACCGACCCATTTGACAACTCTAATGGATCGACAAACATATGCAATAATAAAGTAAAACCAAACATTTAGAAATTAGGGATATAGGAAAAGTAAAAACGAAGTGATGTACATTTTTATTTGTTGCATTCTATTTTTAAAGGCTTAAAATGCAAAGCTGATAAGTGAAGCAAATGGAATGGTTTATTTAAACGGGCTAGCCATTTTTCAAGAAAACTAGTGTGTTAACCTGTCGTTCGACGTGGTCATTTAATATTATAATATTTTATTTTAAAAATATAATTAAATAATTTGTTTAAATTATAGTACCACGACGAATTACTAAAAAATTACTACATTATATACAATAATAAGAATTTAAATGAAAAGAAGGAATTCATTCAATTTTTCTCAACTTCTTAATTTCATCAGTAAGAAATCAAAATAAATCAAACTAAATATATGCATTTAAACTATCCGGCCATTTCATCAACTATATAAGATTATCTCAAAAGGGGCTACTATAGAAAGGAGAATATAAAACATCATATCTTAACTTGTCCACAAAAAAGTTTATTAAAAAAAAAAATTGTACCTAGCTAGTAGCAAATGCGATGAATATTCCACAACATATAGAGTAACTCGATTCTATCTTGTAGCAATCCAGACCAACTTCTCAAATCAGAAAATTAAGATCGTGCGTGATTCAAATCGGGAATATGCAATTATATTTCTTAAATTAAGGGCTTGTCGCCTTGTCGTGATTTATGCATTATTAAATTTTAATTCATTATTAATTGTTAGATATATAGAAGAACGACAACTTGCATTAATCTAAACTTGTAGCAGTTATACATATCATTTCCAAAATTAGCATGTTAGAGCCATATAAATTAAAAAAAAATAGATAAATATAAAAGAAAGTTGTAGAAAATGCTACCTAGCTAGTATAGAGGATGATTGTAGTACCTCCAAAAAGTATTGCTATAATAAATTTGACTGGTTTGACAAAAAAAAAATTAAATACTACTAGTAAACTTCTTACATTTCATTATTATGTATCGAACATATAATTTTTATATGAGGAGTTTATACTTAAGTTTAGTTAGAATAAATTAAGGAGAATAATTCTTATATATGAGGAGTTTATCCTTAAATTTAGTTAGAATATAATTTTAATATAGATTTACAATATTGCCCTTTCAATAAATATAATAAGAGGGATATAATAAGTAAACCTAATTTTGTATGAATCCGTTCTTTTATACAATAAGTATATAGATTTTATTACATATGTATATGTATATGTGTATATATATATATATGGTGTGGATCTGGTAGGAACTCGTTATTATATGAGTCCGTAGGAACCATGCATTAATATCACTTCGGAAATGCACAAAATGCAGTTTTTTAATGCACAAACATGGCAAAGGGCATATTACACTAATTCAATGCACAAACAACAGTAATCTAATGCATCAATTAATCTGGACCGTAGATAAAAAAAATCAACGGTCCAGATTAGTTTCTAATTCCTACCTAAGGATGAGTTCCTATATGATCCTATCCCTATATATATCAGTACTTATGAAACGATAAAGATATTTAAAATTCATAAATTAGTAGTAATTCACAATATTTCTATACAAAACTTAAGCTTTTTCAATAAAGTAATATGACGAAACAAATACTCCCTCCGTCCACGAAATGGTTGCCACATTGTGAGTGATACGGGTTTTAAGAAAATGGTAGGTAGTAGTGAATTATAGTGAGTATTATCGTGAGTGGAGTAAGGGTTCCACAATAAATGTGAGTGGAGTAGTAAAAGTGACAACTATTTCGTGGACAAATTTAAGTTACAAAAGTGACAACTATTTGGTGAACGGAAGGAGCATTCAAATACTACAATGTACACCTTCCGTCGTGTTCAACATGGCACAACTTTTTTCGATATGGAAACCAAGAAGAATGGAATTAGGAATCTAGGATAATAAAGTGCTAACAATAAAGTGCGTTTTGTAGTAGTGTGGAAGGACGATTCTAAACCTAACCCATTTTTAGTTTTAGACTTCTTTAGCGTACGTTTTAATAAAATAATAGATGTACTCTTCTCCCCTATAATCCCTAAATTTGATTCCAAATATAATAATTTCATGAAGTCCATAGAAACAACGAAAACAAGTACTAAAAATTAAATATATCTTTAAAACCCCTATAAAGGGAAGAGAGAGAAAAAACAAAAAGCGAAACAAAACACAAAAGAAAAAAGAAACGTTCTATAGATGTAACTAAAACCACAACATTGACACTTTAAATATTATATTTATTTTTTGATCGATTGTCTTAAATTTTATAACAGGTCAAATTGCATACATATTTCTCAGCTTATACCAATTTTTTGTTTATTTCCCACATCTTTTAAAAAATTTGTGACAATTCCTTATCTTTCAATTTTTCTTAATTTAATCATGGTGGCCATTTTCTCCCAAATTGAAGTTGAGGTGGACGTCAGAATTGTTTACATAGTAACTCGCCCCGACTAAACAAACGACGTCGTTTATAATTTAGCCCAAAACAACGTTTACTTGTATGAATTTTTAATTTTTAAATGCAAAACGACGCAGTTTTAAGGTAAAATTGTAAATGACATCGTATATCTAATCGCAGCGAGTTGCCATGCAAGCAATTCCGTCATCCACATCAACTTCAAATTTGGGAAAAATAGCCGTCGGGATAAAATTGGGAAATTTTGAAAAATGAGGAATTATCACAAATTTTGAAAAGGTGAGGAAATAATAGAGAATTTGGTATAAGATGGGAAAGAGAAAGTAACAAAGGCGCCTATAAATACCAATGATCTTTCAACTGATTTAAACACTTTTCTCACACACACACACACACTCTGTAATTGTAAGATGGAAGTATGTTCATCAACCATCCCTGCAGTCAAGAATGTCAAGAGTTTGGATGAAATCCGACGATCGGCGAAAGCTCTTCCAACCATTTGGGGAGACTATTTTCTAGCATATAATTCAGATAATACGGTACACGTCTATTAAATTGTTGTTTTATTTTCTTCGTAATTTTAATATTGGAAAAAATGCTCAAAAATACATGAACTTTACTATGTCTTTCATTTTGCACATGACTTTTAAATTTCTCCGATAAAATCACAACCTTTCGAATTTGTTCAATTTTTTTCTAATATGAAAATTTTCGACCAAATCTCCTATATTACTGAACCAGAACTCTATAGATCACGATGAGAAGATGACATAATATAAAAGTGAAGAATTTTTGCTTTATTTCACCATAAAATTGTCGCAGATTTCGCAAAATCGTATGAGAGAAAAATTTGGCAAAATGTAGTTCAGGTATGAAACGATGTCTTACAAAACTTGTAAAAACTATCTTGTTTAATTTCCCGAACATAAGAGGTCGGCATGTGTCCGGTTGTTACATAAGCGCCAATTAGTAAGATTCAATTTAGGTGGAGTTTAAAATTAGGGAAAACATGAAGAAAATTGAAAGTTGATGTTTTGAAGTCATGAGATGGAGCAAAATTCATGTACTTCTATCCATTTTACACTTTGATTTATTATTATTATTTCTTTTTTTTTGTTTTTCGTGATAATGGATCATATATTAATTTGTGTAGAAAATCTCTGATGTTGAAGAGGAAGAAGTGGCAAAGCAAAAAGAAATGATTAGGAAATTACTAACCCAAACTCCAGATGATTCTACTTATAAAATGGAACTCATCGATGTGATCCAACTGTTGGGAGTGGATTATCATTTTGAGAAAGAAATTGAGAAAACCTTGCAATATATTCATGACAATTATACGCTGCATATTAGCAAAGATAAAGATCTCCGCACTGTGGCTCTTCGTTTTCGTTTGCTCAGACAACAAGGTTACAATATCCCATGTGGTAAGAATCCGATAGCATTTTTTTTTTTTTATTAATAGAAGAATGAGTCATTATTTAAAATAACGTCTAAAACTAAGACCGAATAAAAATTTGGCTATTTTTCGGCGATTAGCAGAAAAATTATTAACGATTTGTCAACAAGCCAGTTCTGACCCAGAATTGTGCGCATAGAGGGACCAATTCAGTACCATCGAAACAACTTTTATTTTTTTTTATAATTTTATGTTGAATTCATAAATAAATATTTGCTATTAAAAAGTACCACCTCAATTCTCATACAAAATCAACACAAGACAATCTATTTGAGAGGTAAATAGTTTTTGTCTTACATCAGTTTTAAGAAGAAAGAGGACTGTAAAAATAAATAAATAATCTATAAAAATTGATGTGAATTAAATTTGAATTTTTAATAGGTATTATTTAAAATTAATAATTAACAAACAATACATTTCTTATACTATCACATTATTAATTTATTAATTTTATTAAATAATAATTTTTCGTCGATACTACACACTAATTTTTATTAATACATCTTCAAATCTCTTTAATATGTTGTGTAATAGTGCCTTTACATGTGAACTAATTGTCTTAACTTATTTAAAATTTGGAATTTATAATTAATCTATACTTATCTATTCCATTCTCAACATAAAACATTTCTTGTTTACAAAATTTAATTTTCCTTTTATATCTCTATTATGTACTTTTTACGTTTACGACAACATGCACCTCTTTCCTTTTCGTCTTTCCACTAAAAATATGCACATTTCTTTTATAGAATATTTTATCTATAACCCACTCTCTCTTAACTTATTAACATAATTTATGGCTCAGCATAATTTTCTTTCAACACTATAAGAAATAGTAGGGCACGGTATGATATGAAATTTGTCATACTAAGGTATAAGGTATGACATAAAATTGACGGTATACGGTACCGATCACCCCTAGCATCGATTACTCATTAGTTTCGTTTACAACAGATGTGTTCCGCATATTCATTGACAATGAAGGGAATTTTGTGGAGAGATTGAAAAATGATGTTGAAGGTTTGTTGAACTTATACGAGGCCACACATCTTCTCACACATGGGGAGGAAATTCTCGACAAAGCAATGCAGTTTTGTTGGTCTAATCTTCAAACATCGGTCAACCAGTTGACCAATATTTCTCTCTCTAAACTTGTTAACGAGGCTCTGCAGATGCCAATTCGCAAGAGTCTAACAAGATTGGGTGCTAGAAAGTTCATTTCTATATACCAAGAAGATGAGTCACACAATGAAGTACTATTAAATTTTGCAAAAATGGATTTCAATTTAGTGCAAAAGATGCACCAGAGAGAGCTGAGTGATGCTACAAGGTTAGTCTTTTTATTAGGTGGCGCTTGGTTTGCTTGATTATGAGTGATTAATAATATAATCCTACCTAATTACATGTTTCATCCAGTGGCGGAACCACGTTTAAGAGTGGTGGGGCAATTGTCCCCCCTTAATTTTGTAGAATTACCCCCTAATGATACTTATTTATGCATAATATTTATAAAATTAAAGAATTTTGCCCCACCAAAAAATTATAAAGAGAGGGGCAAATGAAAAAAGGATAATAAGTGATTTATTTCCTTAATTTCTGCATTTTCAAACTTCATATTTTTCGTTATTATAGAAAAATAAACTTGCTCATTTTTTTTATTCTTTCAAGACAATCTATGTTTCTCTCTTGTTCGCCTATTATACTCTATTCACTAATTTAGTGCAATTTTTTTTTACTATCTATTTACTTCTATTAATTTGTGTCATAATTTCATTTATAACAAAATATTATTTTCTACTCAAACTAAAATTATAATTTTTAGGCTGATAGGAATGGATAACTTTTGTACCGAATAAATATCAGTTTGTATCTATTGTTTCTAGTTTCTACAATATTATTATGTGTACATTTAAAAAAAAATATATAATTGATTTGTACTAAACAGACTAGTATAGAAGGATTTTGAAACGGAAATTATTTTGTCTCTAATTTTAGACGGATTAATGATGAACTTTGGACGGTGAAAATAACGATGAAAATAGCGACGGAATAATGATGATTATCATCTCATGTAGTTATAATCAACGACGTGTGATGAGACAAATCAAATAGAAAATCGAACACCGATAATCATCTCATGTAATTATAAATTCTAAAAAGTTATTGTAATTTTAACGATATTATATTATTTATATTTATATAAATTAATTTTAATATTCTTAATAATTTGCCCCCCCAACACCCGGGGGCCTAGCTCCGCCACTGGTTTCATCTGAGATGGAACCCGTGATAAATAACTAGCTAGGCATGTGCTCCAGTAACTCAAATGGATGACTTATCATTCCAAATTTGGGTTGATTATTAATTTTCGTCTAATCCATGATACAAAATTCCAAAAATAACCACACACCGCACACGCACACACACACACACACATATTGCACACAGCAGCACGCACTCACATAAACCTTCAATTATCCTACAACACAATAAACCAATCCAAACACAAGACTAAATAATCGAATCATACACAATCCTATCAAACATCTTCTATCCCATCCATCAAACCAAACGTCCCTTAAAGAATACTAGTACTTCCTCTGTCCCGCTCATTTTGTTTCACTTCCTTTAAATGGATGTCCACTCAATTTGTCACATATCAAATAAGGAAACAATCTACCCTTAAAAATCCTTAAAAGTGGTGGAACCTATCCACTTCTTATTGTTTCACCCTTATTCATAATTTCCGTACCCAACAGGCAACAGTAATGGGACAAATTGAACGGGACGGAGGGAGTACAATATTAGTTGGTTATAATATTAATTTACTACTGATTTAAATAATTATGGTTCTAATTCATGTGGTGTTGGTTTGGCGTGTATATTTATTTATGAGAGTTGAATCTGATAAAATGTATATGTACGTAGGTGGTGGAATTTTTTTGACGTAGCAAATAAAATGCCTTATGCAAGAGATAGACTTGTGGAGTGCTTTTATTGGATGGTGGGAGTCTATTTCGAGCCATGCTATGCTACTGCAAGAAGAATATTACTTAAATGCATAAGTATGGCTTCCATTATTGATGACACGTATGAATATGCAACCCTAGGTGAACTGCAAATTCTCACTGACGCTATTCAACGGTTGGTTAATTAATTAATTTTTCGTTTTGATACATATATGGTTGGTTCACGTATAAAATAATTTTCCCGTAAAAAATAAAAATATTGCCTTTTATATATTTAAAAGAATGCATTTTGTGTATTATTACAATGCATCGTCATAATAATGCATTTTTGGATTACTACAATACATCGTTATGATAATCCATTTTGTATTCAATTATAATGCAGTGGTCAATCTCAACCGTAGATCTACAAAAATCAATGGTCCAGATCGCTTATCATTTCTTACGGGAAAATGAATTTACATATATATGAGAAACGATCTGGACCATTGATCCTAAACCCTAAACCGTAAACCCTAAACCCTAAAACCCTAATCCATTTTCCCGTAAGAAATGAAAAGTAATCTGGACCATTGATCTTTGTAGATCTACGGTTGATATTGATCGATGCATTATAATTGAACACGGAATGCATTATCATAACAATGCACTGTAGTATTCCAAAAATGCATTATTATGAGGATGCATGGTACTAATACACAAAATGCATTATTTTTATTTTTTATGCGAAAAGTATTTTGTACGTGAACCAATCCATATATATTTTATATATATATTCGATCGATCTAAATGCGTTCTCTTGTCAGTTGGGATGTGAAGGAAATGATGGAGGATTCACCATCACACATCCAAATGTGCTACAGAAGCCTTATTGAAACTTATGCAGAAATAGAAAATGAAATGGCGAAATTGGGAGAATCGTATCGTGTCCAATATGCCATACAAGAAGTGTGTATATACAGTAAAACCTCCTTAAATTAATACTCGATAAATTAATAACCTCTTTAAAATAATAATCAATTAAATATGCTTTGATTGTGTATTATATTATTTTTTTTTTAATAATTTGCAGATGAAAAAATTAGTGATGGCATATTTTGAAGAGGCAAAGTGGTTGTATAATAATTATATTCCAACTGTGGAGGAGTATATGAAGGTGTCCATCATATCCTGTGGCTACATGACACTTTCCACTACTTCTTTAGTGGGTATGAGAGATCAAATTAGCAAAGAAGACTTTGATTGGATTACAAATGAACCTCTTATAGTTCGAGCGTCGTCAGTTATTTGTCGATTAATGGATGATTTAGTCGGAGATGAGGTGCGTATATATATAGATATATACTCCCGCCGTCCATGAAATGGTTGCCACTTTTGCTACTCTACTCACATTTATTGTGGGACTCATACTTCAGTCACAATAATACTCACTATAATTCATTATTACATACCATTTTCTTAAAATCCGTATCATCCACAATGTGGCAACCATTTCGTGCACGAGAGAAGTAATATATAGTAAGTTTGTTCTTAATAACTTGACATAAGAAGTAATGGTTTTGATTTGGCTCTTTTCTAGTATGAACAAAAAACCTCATCAGTGGTTTGTTACATGAAACAATATGGTATGTCAAAGGACGAAGCTCGTAGTGAACTCCAACGCCAAGTGACGAATGCGTGGAAGGATATGAATCAGGAATGGCTCGAGCCAAGATCGGCCTCTTTGCCAATTCTTATGCGAGTTTTTAATCTTGGTCGCGTCATAAACCTTCTCTATGCCGACGATGATTGCTATGCCAATCCCATCAAGTCTAAAGAATGGGTGAAGATGGTGCTTGTAGACCCCGTGACAATTTAAAGATATTAGCAGAGTCAACGTACGTTGCACGTATTTTTATTTTTCTTTAATAAAGAGCAAAAAATTACACAATTAAATCTACATTTGAAATAATGTTAACTTATTCACATTACTGACTTTTTATGTGTATTCTGAAATATTAAGATTAATCAAGAATATATAACATAGATGAATTTTAAATTCATTTCTAAACCCTTAAGATAATCATTTGTGGGAAAAAATTGGTAAATGTACTATTGAAATTATGTGAAATTAAACAAAAGAGTAAAAATCATAACCAATTATGTCATTGTTAATGTATCTAAATTATTGAAATTGTGGATCTAAATTCACATCAAATCTTATTTTTCTTAATAGTAGCGGGAGGAGAATTATTTTTTTCCAGATAATAGATAAAGTTTGTTCATCGTGGTTGTTTAGAATTAAAATATAATCTTCATTCTTTTTTCTTGAGATTCTTCTTTTGTTGTCTTTTCCTTGCACTTATTGAGAGTGCAACTATGATGTAATTAAGTATGATTTTACTTAATTTTTATTTTATTTTTTTAATCAACTCATTTTTCCATTTAATATAGTAAAATTAAAAAATATATATATATATATATATAATTTATTATTTTCATTAGTTCAGATTTTCCAAAAGCAATCATTATGAATTTCATACAAGATCACTATATAATATACAGGCAAATATTTTCCATGATGACAGTAAAAATGAGAAATAAAGGCTATTAAATTTGATTATATATATATATATATATATGTGTGTGTGTGTGTGTGTGTGTGTGTGTGTGTGTGTTTTGTTGTGAACATAAAATAAAATTATAACAACAAATATTAAATTCGATAAATTACGTACTCTTTGTTTATTATATTTATGTCTCTTACAACTCTGATTTTATAGATAATATTGGCCCTGCTGCCATCTTATGGTCTTCAACGTGTACCAAAAGTTTCATAAATATCTGTATAATATAAACATCCAAATATTATACATAAAATTTGTCTCAATTAGTAATTATAAGTTTTTGAATTGAACAAAATTGTAATTTATGTTAAAAGGAAAGAAGAAAGAGCACAAAGAAGTTGAAGGAGAATTATTTCTTATCAATCATGTCTTGTTCACTCGGAAGAGAGGAACTAAGAGAATATGAAATGTGGATGAAATTGGTTGCATAATTCTAGAATTTATAGGTAAAACGATAGTATAGAAAGGGAAAGTTTATTATCATAATTAATTTTTTTACCACAAATTATGCTTTTATAATGTCCGATATTAATTAGTTGATTGATAAATAGTAATGAACAATTAGAATTATATCATTATGAAAATTATTTCCAAAAATGAAATATTAAATAAAAAAGTTTCTAAATGGAAAGCCAAACTTGCTATTATAGTTCATAAGGATGAGCTACATCATAAAGGGTCTCCAGAAGAAAAGACAGGGAAATATGTTTAAATAAAGGAATGAAAAGGGAATAAAATCAAGTAGGGGAGAAATGATAACAAGTAGGGTGTTTGGTTCGATAATGAAAATGAATAACATGTAAGGGAAATGAATCCAAAGCTGAAATGATGTTTTTATTCTTCTAATTTAGAAGTAACATTTTGAGGGTTTGGGTTAACATCGAGTGAGGATAATGGTTACCCACAATCCAAACCAAACATGAAGTAATCGATTCATTGCAAAAACAGTGTTCTTAGAGAGTTTATTCTCTGTTAGGAAAGAAAAGTGAGCGTTATGATAAGTGTTTAAAGTGGTTATTTTTTGTTTCTATAGTGCTCTCAAGTTTGTGACTTCTGATCTAAAATGGGATCCTTGAAAAATGCAGTAAAAACAAGTTCATTATAGTTTGGGAAATTTTCATATGATTTGATTGTAAATTTAACTTTACTTTGAATGGCCTTTGAAGCATATGAGCTTGAGCAAAGAGGATGTTGTCACACAGAGCTCGGCTCCTAAACAAAGTTAATGATCAATTTCTCTCAAATTTGTTGATGAAAATCAATACAAAGGTTAGCATAATAATATAATTTTACATTGATTATGTCTTTTTTTGTTTACAATGCGTTATTACAATGCAACTCGGTGGTGTGAACTCAAGGCTAGTCAGTGAGATGAGACATGGGATTCCAATAGTCCCAGATGTTCCCACATTGATACTTGGGATGCATGTGTCTCATGGCTCCGTTGCAGCGGTAAAATCCATTAAAATTATCATGTTACTGTTCAGCACAAAAATTAAGAATAAGGGTAAAAAGATATAAAGTGGGTATGTTCCATTATTTATGGATGATTTTGAAGAGTTAATTTTTTCCTTATTTGGAAAAGACGATATGAATGAGACACCTAAATAAAAAAAATGATGACATATGAGTGGATCGGAGGAAGTATATTGTTTAGTTTGTTAAACTTTCACTTTTATTTTAATAATGCATGCATTATCATGGCGTGTGACATCTCATTACAAGCGGCTATCCACACCCTAACATTGTAGTTTGTGAATCTCAGTTTTTCAAGCTTCTCATTGAACTTAATCAAATTATCATGGCGTGTGACATGCTTAGGGCCGGCCCTGGGCGAAAAAGGAAAAAAAAAAGGGCCATTTCTCATTATATAATCCTTTGCTTCCGTATTTTTTACCGCATAGATTTCATTTTCACACACGCAAACAACTTTTAGAAATTAATCCAAATCCCCTTAAACATGTGTTAGAGCGTATACTTAGGTTTCTTTGGCTTCTATACCTTCATTTAGAGGTAAATGGAGGGATGAATAAAAATTTCACCCTTTAAATCATCCCTTCTTTTTTAAATCTCTTCTTTCCACCACCACAAGAGGGATAATATTATCCCCCCTAAATTGGAGTGATAATATTATCCCTTCTTGTGGTGGAAATGAGAGATGTGATGATATTATCTCTCCTTGTGGTGGTGGAAATGAGAAATTAATTTAAAAAAGAAGAGATGATTTAAAGGGTGCGATTTTTGTTTATCCCTCCATTTACCTTCAAATGGAGGTATAAATTTATACTTCGAAATAAACACACCCTTAAGCTTTAATCATCTCTCGCATCCACATGGACACGAACACAAACATAAAAATATTTGTGACCATTGTTTGTGTTACTGGATATCTTCTTCAAGATTGAGAGATACAAACTGAAATTTGTACCTCAAAATTAATTATGTTAAAGTTTTGTTTTGTCTAAAGATACAAGATGACATGATTTATTGATCAACAATATGCACTAATTTTTGAAATTTGGTGCCTAAGTCTTTGCCCCATTTGGCCTAGTTGATGTTGGACCCTTATTCCCGTTTCTAGAACTTATTTTTAAACTTGAGACGACAGCCTAGCTTAGGTAGTATCAAGGCTCTTCTCTTTCGTATTTGAACTTTCGCTACGTCAGTTGGTATCATGAGTCTAGGTACGACGCCTCCCCATCGCCAACCTACGGTGGAAACTGCTGCTCAGGCGCAATTGGGGCCGGCTCTGGACATGCTTAAGAAGGGATGGTGTCAAAGCTTCGTGGTGCTTATTGCCCAAAGACCAAGTATGCAATTTTGACATACTTCAAAATATCTCATCGGTTCAGCAATTTACATCAAAATCTTAGGTTCATCGTTTCGGACTATTATATGATTAATATCATGTATTTCATTTTAGTTGATAATTTTTATTATATTTAGCACTTTTTAATTCAATTGTTGAGTTTTTTGTTACATATTTCAAACAAATAAAACTCTACTACTTATTATTGACTTTTATTTTTGTTTTCAATAAAATGAGGTCAGGTATGCACCATATTTATAGTTAAGAACTAATTAAATCAATAATTATGATATTTTAAATACATATTTGATCCAATAACAATAATTAATCGACCATAAAGTTCCATAAAATACTATATTTTAATTAATATTCTAATACAGGGGTAATTGAAGGATATAAAGTCCTAGAATGCACTTATTTTACACCAATTTCACTTCTAATTTAATGAGAATTCTCTTACATACATATTTGATAAGTTGAGAAGTGCAAGATTTTTAAGTTTATGATTCAACGATACGTTCTAAATAGAAATGTAATAAAACGAGAAAATATTCAATCTTGAATTCTCCACTCAACTTCTGCATAAAACTTACGAGATCAACACATTTTAATAAATAAAAAATTTATACATTGATTCCTCAAAAAATTTATATATATATATTGCTTAGTGAAACACAAAAGTAACAAATGCAGTTCTCACAAGCCACAACATAAAAATGAAAGATTTTACAAATTTATTGATATTTATCTAATCTGTACATGACTCATTTAGCCTGTATCATTATTGGGATAAGCCCGAAGCCCAAGTAACCGTTTTGAGCCCACTAAACCTCTTAACGGTGTACAACACTTGAAGCATGACGTACCAACACTTGTAGGTTTTAAAAGCCCTCCAAAATCCTCAAAACCCGCATAAAAATTCCACATTTCGAAACCCGTATATCCGACCCGACCCGTTTTCATCATTCAAATAGTCCGATCGTCTCAACTCCGGAAATCAAGATTCAATCTTTCTTGCCTTTATGCAAGCCTTTTCGAAGCTTTGCTCAATATTTGATTCTTCCCAATTCATTGTGAAATGGCGGCCACTTTTTATTTATTTATTTTGTTTTAATTTATTGTGTGTGTTTCATAATGTAACTTTAGGCCATTCATTACCTAAATTATGGAGCAGTTTTTTTAAGTGCATGCATGAATTGAAGTAGCTATTGAGTATTATATAAAATAGCGAGAAATATTGCAGAAATCTGATTATGATAGTACATCTTCAATGTCAATAGTCTTTCTAAATTTGCATTCCCAAAACTATGAATTTTAGTTAGATTTTGGCAATATCTTGATATCTGTTACTGTTGAAAGTTATAACAATGATTGAGATATTATCTTTAAAAAAAATGATTGAGATATTATCTTTAAAAAAAAATGATTGAGATATTATCAAATGACAAATACTTGTGTGACATTGGTCTCACAATGACCGGGTCGACCCGGGTGATGCGGTCAAACCCGTTGATTTTTTAAGTTTTTTTATTTTTAAGGGTCAGATCATATGCACCACAAATTGTACTTATATGCAGTACACCGTATAATAAAATGCACCACTAAGTGCATTGAGATGCACTAATTTTTAAATTTTATTAATATTTTTCCCCTATTTTTTGAGATGCACCACATAGTGTATCCATATGCACAACCATGTGTATCGAGATACACCACGTTGTGTTTCCATATGCACCACCATGTATAATGAGATGCACACCGCCGTTGCCTTCACCGCCACCTTCGCCCGCTACCCCGATTTCTTTTCCGGAGAAAAGGAGATCTGTGTGGAAGTGGTGGTGGTTGTTGGAAGAAAGAGATGGGGGGAGAGAGAGGGTCGAGTTTTGGGGAGTGAAGGCTAGAGAGGGGGAGGAGGAGAGGGAGAGAGTGGCGCCGAAGTCTTTTAAGGAGGGGCGGAGAGGGGTTTTGCGGCGGGTGGAGAACCAGCCCAGGAGGCAGGTGGAGGAGGAAACTGGCGGTGGCGACGAGAAGTGAGGTGGCGGCGGTGGTGGAGGGGTGGTCAGAGAGAGAGTTTTCGGTGGATACGGCAGCGTAGCCAAAGAGGTAGCTGTGGGTGTCGCCGATGGTGGAGGAGGCGCGATGGAGGAGGGAGGGAGGCGCCGGAAATTTGGATCTTGTCGAAGTCGTCCATTGCTGCTCAGTTCCAACATTTCATTTCTTAATTTTTGTTTTTTTTTTTTTTAAGTGAGGTAGAAACAAAACGACGTCGTTTGGTATTAAGTGGAATGACGTCGTGTGCTTAGCCGGTCCGATGTGCTTAGACGTGCATTATATTATAAAACACTAGAAAACCTCAAATTCTAAACAACCAAAAACACACACATCATAGCCCCAAATGTGACCTAATTAATCTATTAATTGAAGTAATAGTTTGACAAATAAAAGATCTCATAATGTACCAAATAACGACATTTTGTTGCAAGGTGATGTGCTCAAAACAAAAATACTCCTATTTTGTTAGGGAAGAGCTAGCATACAACCACTGGCTAGCTAGCTAGATGTTGGCGTCAAACTTAACCAATAATTAAGAATAGTTAATGATGTTCGAATTTGAGAGCTTTTATCATAAAAAGGGAATATATTTGCCATTTTGGAAGACACATACGTTTTGTGTATGCGTGTTAACCTTATGTTAGTATCTAACAATGTTCCTGACAGTGTTCATCACAAGTCAATTAATTTATGTACTTATAATTACGATTAACTATTCTTCTTACCGATATCTTATATTCAATTCTCTTCTCTAACAAGTACAAGACTAATGAACATAATTTAGACTAATTACAGTAATCGAACACTTGCAATCTTTGGGATGACGACGATAATTCCGCCTTTTTGGGATAATATTGAATAGCAAGTAAATTAGAAAGAAAGACCACACCGTGTGAGTGTGATCGCATCTTAGCTAGCCGTCAAGTGGGCCCAAGGCGTCCAACGTGGAAGCTAAACACTTGATCTCACAATATTAATGTAGCTCTAACACTGACAAGTCAGAAATCAAGTACTATATATTTGTAGTTTACATATAATTTTCTTTAAATACTGTCATACAACTATCGCCTCAAGGGCAAATACTAGTTAGAGTAATTACACACTTGTTGTGTGCAAACGGATTATGATGATATTTTGGAATTTGACTAGCATCTAATTTTAGCCCCCAAATTAATTCCTAAATAAATTGATGGAATTTACTTTTTCTGTTGTTAAATTTCTTTTCTGCGAATTTGTTGAACTGTATGTGTTGTAACTTGTAAGCGTGTGTGTGAAGTGATATTAACTTCATTCATTTTTCTCTATCGAATTTTGTTTTATTAAAATTGCAACAAGACAATCAAAGTACGAGAAAATTACAATAATTGAGTTCTTGTCATAAAATCATATTATAGAAAGAAAATAAATAATCAAAAGAAATTAACAATATACTTGAAATTTAATCTTAATAATCATATCGTATTATTTTATTTATAGGCACCATGCTCGTCTCGTACAATTGTGAACGAATCATTAACGACAACAACAATATGAAAAAGGTGGTTTAGTGCAACTGCCTGATGTAAACAATTCAAGTGATATGCAATGCTCATTGCAATCTGGAAAAGCAGAACAGGATCCAACGCATTGATTTACACCTTCTATTACTGCACATTCTGCAAAAGTAAAACAAAAATTTTATAAAAACTGCTTGTGTTACTAATTGAACAATGGTGAACGAGGTAGTCTTGTGTGAAACTATCTTAAGTTGAGGGATAATCAGGATTATTTCAAACACGATCAAATATGTACCAAAAAAAGTTATATATAATTGAATACGGATTCATATATATTCGGAAAATATTCTCAAACATGTTGAGTATCTTGGCGCATTTCAATTTCAAATATAATCCATATATACCTTAATAACTAAGACATACTTTTTAATTTTATCTCGTTCGAAAATATTTTATGTACAATTACAGATATAAATTAATCGTAAGCCGAATATGAAAAAATATGACTAAATAACCAAATATGCATAATTTTTTTAAAGAATTACCAAGGGATACCAGCAAAATTGTTATCATGAAGATTGTTGCAAATTTTTTGATGGTGAAATTGGGATTGGCCTTCTCCATTTCAACTCAATAAAGTTTTAAATAATAAAAATTAGTTGTACTTGGATTAGATATAAAACAAAGAAAAATACTTCTGTATATATAGATAGATATATGTACTATGTAATTAATAACATTTGGTATAAAAAGGCAACGTAATATATTATAACGTACGGATTTGATACAATACTATGTAATTAATTATATTATAACGTACTAAGTATTTAATACTATATTATAACATAATGAATCTCGTTATATCTTCATTTTAATGTGAAGGTTCCATGTAAGGATCTTTACCTTTTAAGATCCATTTATTAATAAACACAAATACTCATATGTGGAAGGTTGCATCCAATGGACCGCGCGCGTGGGGAGCACGCGCCTTTTTTTTCAGATTTTTTTTTTTAATTTCTAGATTTTTTCCCTTTTTTTGTTAGTCTCTTCATTTTTTTGTTTACCGCTTATTCTTTGGTCAAGAGTGGAGCGAGGGGATCCGAAGGCGTCTGAGCGAGCCAAATAAATTTAAATTATTGCCCAACGATTATCCTTATATTAATAATCGGAGCGAAGGTGGTGCCGTAAAGTTAAAGCTGAAGGCTCTGTCAAAAAAAAATCTGAAAAGAAATAATAAAAATAGGGCCACGTGCCCCACGCGTGATTGCATGGGGTGCAACAGGTTGCACAGGAGATCACCTCATTAATAAATGATGATATCTCTCTTATAGTATCTTCATTTTTGTTCATGCCAAATCATGTTTTTTATTTATTTTAAAATTAATATTTTATTGAAGTTTATGTAGAATAATCATATGTACATTGTGTGCATACATTAAAATTCATATTTATATGTCACTATTTATAATACGATCAAATATCATTTGTTGTAAAATAATTTATATGTGCAAATATTTCTTTTAAAGGTAAATGACCTCTAAATTTCCAAACTATTGTCATTTTCTTATTTTGTAACCCAAAAATAAAATCTGTGTCAGAATATCCGAACTTCTAATTACGTCTGATTTTGTAACCCGCGTTAAAACAACGAAATTAAATTTGAGATTAAATTTTCAAAATTTGAAATATCCGAACATTTAATTCCATCTATTGTCGGATTCTGTCAAAATTAAATTTGAGATATCGCCTACGTGGAAAATTAATAACATAGATGGTATCAAAACGACGTTGCTTTTAATATTTTGTTGATTAAAAAAAAATAAAAATCCACATAATCTAACCCTCTCTCTCTGTCTTCGTCTTCCACCTCTCTTTCCGCAACCACCATTTTCTACGCCGTCTCTCTCATTGATGCCAACCACCACCTCCACTATATCCACTTAGGTGGGTGCTGTTGACGTAGGAGTGTTACTATAGAGATTGCAGAGAGGGAAGATAGAGAGAGGTGAGAATTTTTTTTATTAATTATAGTTGCAAAACGACGTCATTCATATAGGATAGAACAAAGTTGTTTTGTTAGCCGGATGAAATTGCCACAAAGGATTTTTCAGGTCACTGTGTCAACACATATTCGAGGACATTGGACTCGGGTTGCAAAATCAGACGAAACTAAAATTCAGATATTTTGAGGCAAATTTTTTTGTGGGATGCAAAATGAGAAAATGATAACAATTTAAAATTTTAGATGCTATTTACCCATATTTATATTGCTATTTATAGCATTTATATATAAAAAAAGTTTGGGAACGTTAACTTCTTTTGTACTAGCATTAGATATGGATTCTCTTGAAAACATCTCTAATTCTAGGCATCATTTATCCAATAACAAAATACAGTTTTAGGCAATGTTTCAAAAATCGGACCGTAGGGCCTAATTAACTTGTGTGGTAGGAAACGGGTATCGGACCGTTCAAACCGCTAAGAACCGGCCGGAATGAAGAACTGGAGGTGGTTATAGAAAACATGCCAGTTCTCAGTTTATGTGTAAAAATGCAAATTGCCTTGAATAAGGATCGAACTTATGACCTTTTTGATAAGAGCCTAGGTTCAATACCAACTCAACCACCCAGCTTAGTAGTCATTAACTCAAATTTATTATACTTATTATAGACTAATTTCGAATTATCAATATGTTTATATTAATTGAGAATATTAAATATATCTAAAAATCTTATTATACATTCAATTTTATCTATATATGTTATGAAGTTTATACCATATTATTATATACATCGATTATTTATTATTAAATTATACCTGTAATATTTTTTAAGGATTGTTTAATAATGTAGTACACCAATTCATGAAAATTGTATAAATAAGTTTATGGTATATTTTTTCTATTTTTTCAATACTTTCAAATTTAATTAATTATCTATTAATATATGATTATTCAATTTTTTGATTTATATTTATGGTCTCATTAATTATAATATTATTGTTTTTGTTATGAATTTTTCTAATTTTTCTGTAATAGTTGCCAAGTTATGAAATTATGAATATTTTTTATAGTTTTTAAGATATTTAATTAATTAATTATTATTATTATTGAACGGTTCGATTAAACAGTTCAATCATGAACCATGACCCGGAAGCCTCGCCAGTTCGACCTCTGGTCCGATTTTAAAACATTGGTTTATTTCACCTATTCCCTTCCCAAAATTTTCATGATTTTTTCTGATTAATATTCTACAAAATTAACATTAGAGCACTACACTAACTTGAAAATGGAAAGTAAAGCAAGATAAATAACATCTAGCTCTCATCAGCAGTTCCATTCATATCATAAATAAAGAAGTTGGTACAGATTCAGATAATGCAATTGCGAGATAATGTGAAAAGTTAATGAGGTCTTTACTGGGTCACTAACGTTATTGGACGGTTAATTGCAATATGCATTATTCTTCTATCAAATTTTATATTGTCAAATAAACTGATTTTGTTACTTTTAAAATTGTGACCCTAAAGTACTAATAATTAAAGACCGATCATTCTGTTCCTTGTGTATACCAACCTTGGGAATATCATTCTTTGATTCATATCTTTCTCATATTCATTCCATTACAAGTATTATTTCATTCCTACTAAATTTCACGCATTCCAACCATCCCCTAATTAATTAGTAATCATTTTAATTGTTTAACTATATTTTGGTAGTAATCTTATTCAATTTCTTTAATTTATTGAAAAAAGGGATGAATTTTTCAAATAATTCATACATAAAAAAAAGCAAATGGATAATATATAAAATTAATTTTCTAAAATTAACTTATAGCAACATTACAACTTCTAAAGTTAAATGATAAACTTATTTTCCGTCGAATGTCAACGGGTTACTTGGTAGTTTGAAAATAAAATAAAATATGAAATTTATGCAGGCGAACTATAGTCGTTACTCATATATTTATAAGTGATGAAACTACACGTCAACTGTAACGATTGGATTAAAGGTGATTTAATTAGTGAATAAGTGAACTTCAATTGCATCAATTGCACTAGGGATGAACAAAATAATAGAAAATAGAATATCCCAAGCGAACCAATTTAAAAAATTAAGTTAAGTTTCGATTTTCGTTTCGTTTCAGATTTTTTTTTCTTTCCAATTTTGTATCTCGGATCGGTTCAATTTGGTGTTTTTCAAATATATTAAATTAAGTTAGAAATTTGAAATATATATATATATATATATAATTAGATTTAAATAATTTAACATATTTCTAAAAATGGAATGAAAAAACTATATATATATATATATATATATTAATTAGAATAAATTACTAATTTAAAAAAAATACAAATATCGCACTTAATGCTGAATTTCATTAATCATATTTATGGATGAATTATTATTCAACTAATAATTATATATGAGGAAATGCACTCATATGTCATTAGTCTAATGGTAATATAAAAACAGTCACTAGTTCAAATTTTATCAATTTTTGTCATATATTTACTTGTTGGACATTTATACCCATATCTTTTATACTTTATTCCATCTTACAACACTCTCTCTCCTACTTTTTCACTTTTACTTTTTTCTCTCTTTTTTCTCTCTCTTCTTCCCTCACCTCACGTGTTTCTTGCTCTCTTTTTTTTCTCTCTCTCTTCTTCCTCACCCAGCTCCCACCGCCGCCCCTAAGCTCAAAATCGCCGCCCCTCAGCTCGCCGTCGAAAACTTGAAGTTGATTTTCTTCGTCGTCGTTGTACTCGATTTTGAGCTGGAAGTTGCTACGTCATCGTCGTCTCTCTCTCCTGCGATTTTTGCTACAAGTTGCTTCGTTTTTTTTCTGCAATTTGCTTAATTATTTTCTTTTGCAATTTTGCTATGATTTTGTGCGATTTGGTGCGATTTATTCTTGGATATCCGTCTAGAAAGTGTTACTTGTGTTTTATTGTAATTTTCCGGCGATCTTTGGTTGTGGCGAGAAAGCTATGGAGGTAATTTTCCCTCAGCATGAATTCTGATTTTCGATTTCAATTGCTGGTTTTGAGTTGGTACGTTTTTGCAATTGCGTACTGGTGCGTACCAAGTGAACTTGGTACGCAGTACGTATTGATATACGTATTATGGACATGTATTGAATTCGATTATAAACGTACTGTTTGTTACTGTTTTTATTTTGAATGTTTAATTGTTTTTAATTGTGCTATTGATCGGTACGTATTTGTAAAACCGTACCAATTTTACCAGCAATGCACTAGTAAAGTTGGTACATATTTACAAATACGTACCAAATGTACCAGTAAAGTAATTAAGCATTGGCAAAGAAGTAGTAGCGAAAAATCAAATTACTGGTACAGTAGGTATGCATTTGCTTGTGCGTACCGAGTGTACTTGTAGTGTAGGTACGCATTTGCAAATATGTACTAGCAAACAATCATATTACTAGTACATCCGATACGTTTTTTACAATGCGTACCGAGTGTACCAGTAAAGTAGGTACGTTTTTGCAATTGCGTACTAGCAAAAAATCAAATTACTGGTACACTCGGTACGTATTTGCAAATGCGTACCGAGTTTACCAGGAACACACTAGTTATGTTGGTACGTATTTACAAATGCTTACCAAGTTGCAACTTATATGCTTCGGAACTGGGTACACATTTACAAAATCGTTCTAATTTTAATCATACAATGCCATATTCACATCAACCGAATTACATCAACCGAATGCAAAATTTATCATGCATAATCTCAGAAAATTAATAACAAACTATCCTCAATTCAAGAAATTACATATACCAATATTCAATCATTCACAATAAACTAATATTCATACAAAAACTAATTATACTTCATCATTCATTCATTCCCTGCATCCACATCTATAAGGATTGTCGGCGTCTGTTCCTCCTTGACGTGAGCATAAATTGACTCATAACCATGAGTCATTACCTTAGAGTTCAAGTTACTAAGGTCAAGCTTCTTGTATGACTAGTTATAGTGCAATAAGAGAAACAACAAATCAATAACAAATTCACATTCACTGTTTAGTCATACACTGCTTGGTACAAGTGGTACGCTTTTACAAATATGTACTAACTTTACTTGTAAAGTAGGTACGCATTTGTAAATACGTACTAACAAAAAATTATATTACTCGTACACTCGGTACATATTTGTCAATGCGTACCGAGTGTACTTGTAAAGTAGGTATGCATTTGCAGATACGTACTAGCAAATAAAAATATTAAAAGTACACTTGGTACGTATTTGTCAATGCGTACCGAGTGTACTTGTAAAGTATGTAAGCATTTGCAATGACGTACTAGCAAATAAACATATTACTGGTACGCTCGGTACGTATTTGCAAAAACGTACCAATTTTACAAGTAATGCACTAGTAAAGTTGGTACGTATTTGCAAATACGTACCAAGTGTACCAGTAAAGTAGTTACGCATTGGCAAAGAAGTAGTAGCAAAAAATCAAATTACTGGTACAGTAGGTACGCATTTGCTTGTGCGTACCGAGTGTAGTAGTGTAGGTACGCATTTGCAAATATGTACTAGCATACAATCATATTACTAGTACATCCGGTACGTTTTTGACAAAATCAATTTAGGAGAATTGGGGCAAATCTGTCAATTTACTTATAAGAGAGCCAATTATGTGTTGGTATTAAGCTATTTTTCTTGCATATGTTTGTCAATTTAGTAGTATGGATTAGTAGAGAGATTGTGAAGATGATGTTTGACAGTTTGAGAAGAAAATCGAAATGAAATGCTTAACATTCATTCCTACATGAATTTACATTTATTTTTGTGGATTATGTTTTGATATTTAGCTGTTTTGCTTGCCTATGTTTGTCAATTTTGTGCTTGTCTTTTCTCAGTTATGCATTTGTTTTGATATGCATGTGAACTTGTGATTTCAGTTGTTGAATTTGATGTTTTGACAGTTTGAGTTTGATGTTGTGATATTTCAATGATATTTGATGCTCAGACTCAAAACAAGTGAAAAATCAAAGAAATTTTCAATTTTTTTTTTTAAAAACATTCAGTTAACCGGTGAACCAAACCGACTAAGTGACTCGGTTACTGTTACCGAAAATTTGTGTTGTGTTAACCGTGACCGAACTGATTATCAGCCCTAACGTCACATGCTTAGAAATACATAATTATAGATACAAAACGCCATACTACAGTTCATTTGATGTACTAATAGTTTGAGTTGTCTTCTTATTCAATCTCAGAGATGAAAACGAGAAAGAGAAAAGTAGAACTCATGTTTATTACTTTGAATCAAAATAAGCATACATCACACATGGTCTTAGCTCATAGGGAGTATCGATACTCATTACAATAACCGCCTCACACTCTCTAAACAAACACACTTTTGACACCTCAGCAAACTAAATCATAACCATCAAATCATCATACAATGAATGGTCTAGATCATAGGACATCTCATCACTGGGATTATGTACTCATTACTCGGATCAGATAGCTTAATATTTATGGTAGTTATTGCGTAAATTCGTGATGTAGGAGTACTAGTGTTCAAGAAACCCAAAGAAGCCTGATATGTTGCTGAAAAATAAAAAATTGCATTAGTATAAATTTGAAATTCAATCCTCTTCTAATGGAAAACATGGAAAAATAGCAAGTTCTCTTTTCAAGTTAAGTGCCAAAACTGAGGAACATAATTTGACAGATTCTTATCTTCATTAGTTATTACTTTGAATTTTTGTTATACTAGACACACAAGGTTGAAACTAAGAAAATTTCCTATTTTGCAACCACAACTTAAAATTGTTAATTTGGAAAATATGATGCATTATAAAAATAATTGATGGTCCCGATACGAGTTACTGGTGTATGGGGGGATACACCAGTTAGGATTTTTCAACTTTCGAAAAACTTAACACTTGAAATCAACTTCAACTGAGTAAAAAGACTCAGTTGGGATCTCACAGCTGAGTAAGCAACCTCAGCTGGAAGAGTGGTGCTGTGCGGAATGTGGTGGAAAATGAACTCGTAAAAACAAACTCACGCTTTTATGCACGGTTGGTCAAAACCAAAACTGTTGATGTGAAAGTATGCAGATTGTATGCGGTTAGTTTGTCAGTTGAGATATGCAGATAAAGACTGAACACAAATAAACACGACACACAAGATTTACGTGGTTCGGAGAGAACTCCTACGTCCACGGGGAGATGTGAGTCCACACACCTCAGTACAAGTTCTTCTGGACAGTTCCACTCAGCTTACGCGGGCTGAGCAACCGTTACAGTTTAGTTTCCGGGCACTAAACAGCCTAAGTCAAGTTTTCGGGTACTTGACGACCTGACTACTCAATTACAGGAAGAGTAATGTCCTAGCACACTTTTTAGGGTGTGAGAAAGGGTAGGATTTCCAACCACAACTCGATCACGAATGAGAGTTGGATCTAAGGTTTGAACGAATAAACACTCAACCTAAGATCAAAAACAGTTTCGATCTCTAGGAACCCTCAGCTACTAATGTTCTCTCAAATTGGAACTCTCAGCTGCTGATGCTCTTAGATGATGATTTTGCAGATTTGCTTTTTGCTTTGATTTCTCTCGAGAAAGCTCTTGAATTTTCGTCGTCTATATCTTCTCTCTATCTCTCGAATGAGAGAATGCCTCTATTTATAGGCGGAGAGAATCAACTAGCCGTTGGAGGAGTAGTTGATCTCTGGTCGGTTGAAAGCGATGGCTTGTCTCTCATCTCTGCAGACTTTCCCGATATGGCATCCGTGCTCTTCTGCTTTCCATCTGAGACAGCCTTGTGTTGGGCCAGATGTGGTAATGACTGAACGGTCAAACCCTCATGTGACTTCCTTTTGAAATTCAAATCTTTGACAGTCAACTTCGGTTTGTCGGTTGAAAGTCTTGACCTTCATCTGAGTGATCTTCAGCTGATGTTCCGATCTGTCGAGCTCTCAGCTGACTTTGAACTTCAAACAGTTGAACTCCTTGTTCGGATTCTATAACTGAGGTTCTGAAAATGAACACTCAGTTGTCTTCCTTGTATTTACTCAGTTGGGTTTGAACCCTCAGATGATTTCCTTTTCATCTGATGTTCTCTTCCTTTCAACTGTTTCTCATCTGATGAACGCTCAGTTGGTTTCCTTCTCAACTGATGTTCTGAAGACTTCCCCTTGTTTGCATCTGAACAAATGAACTCTCAGTTCTCTTTCTTCACAACTGATGTTCTGTCTGAGTGACGCCTTGTTGCCATCTTCAGCTGGAGACCTGTAAAGATAAAATCTTAACTTTGCTCAAACAGCGAGCCTAAATTCTAACATTAGGTTCTGGCAACATCTACTCGGTTGGGGTCAGCCGGTTTTGGAATTCATCAAAACTTATACTAAATTTCCCAACAATTTCCCCCTTTTTGATGATGCCAAAACTATTTACAACTTTAAACCTCTATTGATCTAATCCTCTCTAACTGACCTAAAATCTCAGCTGAAATTCTAGACAGTCTATAAGATAAAACATCAAAGGGTTAGGACAGTTATAACATCAAATTGAAGGACTTTGTGATTCAGAGCTTGGACAATGAGGAATTGTTCATCAAGGTGAATCGTATTATATACTTTGAAGTTTTTGTTACAACTGAAGGTTACAAGATTAAGCACAAAACAGATAAAGATACAACAGTTGCTTCAAAAACTACAACATCCAAAAACATTATCAGCTCAAAAACTTTGACAGCTAAGAAATACTGTTGACCGTACTTGCTGAAGATACGGTTGAAGATCTCCTTCTTCGCTTCCGACTCGATCCCAGTGTTGACGCCGTGTTCCTTGCAGACTTGCCTCGCCTCAGCCAAGATCGCATTTCTATTTGGCGTGCTCGTGCCTGTGATCATCGGAGGGCGGTACCTGCACATCTTCGGAACTGGAACAGAGTTGGGATCAAGCTGAGCATTCAGCATAGCTCGCTTGAACTGACTAAACATTCCAGGGTCTCCAGATCTGAGTTCCCACAGGGCTTCCTTGAAGGCTAGCCTTGGGTCTTCAGTCGAGTAAACTTTCCTGTAATAGAAGTCATTGACGAACTCATGCTTGAACTGTTCCCAGTCATCGTTCCACTCCGCATTCATCCACTTGTCAACATGTGGGTATCGAGACGGGAGCGGAGCGTCCTTCTGCAGTTGGTGCGTCGACTTCCTAGCCTCAGCCTTCATCTGGTGCTTGTTGATTCTTCGCACACTCCGGCTGGCTTTATTCCTGTCGACTCTCTTTTCCACCTTGGCCAGTTCTTTCTCGAACTTGGCCACCTTTTTGGCCTGATCGACAGCGAACTTCTTGATCCAAGAGGGATTCAAGTACTTCTCCTTTGACTCCCCCATAGCTTTGGCAGCTTCAATGCAGTCTTCAACAGATATCCCGTCAAGTTCTGCATCGAGCTCGGCCGTGAGCTCGGCTACGAGGTCGTAGGAGATTTCCAGTTCGGGCTGCGACCCTTCAGCTTCAGCTTCAGCTGGCACTCCTTCTCCTTGCTGAGCTCCTTCAGCTTGCTGGAGAGCTTTTCCTCGTCCAGCAACAGCTGTTGGCTCCTTGTCTTCCCCAGCTGCTGGCTCCTTGTCTTCCCCCTTTTTGGCATCATCCAAAAGGGTGGCAACAGTGCCATCCAGAGAGGTCAACTTGGCTTCAACTTGTTGAACGCGGGAAAACAGCTCATCAACAGCGTCCTTCTCTTTCACCTTCTTCGCCAACTCCAAGTCTTGGCGCTCCTGCTCAGCTCGCTGCACAGCTGCAAAGGTCGCAGAGACCTCTTTGTGAAGGGAGACGAACTCAGCTCGGAAAGAGGCGAACTGAGCCATCCACTCCTGGTCCTGAGTCTGCTGGGACTTTGCGAGGTCAGATTCAACAACTGTCTTGAACACGTTGAAATCCGAGCTGAGGCTCTGAATGGCCTTCCTTAGAGCTGAGACCTCCGAGCTGGAAGAAGTAGAGAGGTCATCAAGCTTGTGCTGAAGAGACGAGGAGAGGATTTCCAACTGATTCTTCAAGCTGGCATTGTCGGCCATCAGCTACTGCATCCTGTCAGCTTCTTCCTCCTTGCCAAGCTGGATCTTGGACAGCATCTCCGTCCGCAGCTGGTTGACTCTCTCCGAGATCAGCTCGCAGATGGCGTCGGTTGAGAGATGGCTGATCGGAGGGTCCGGGCAGAAGCGGTGGTTGTGGCTGGGCAGCAGACTCCGGGACAACCATGGCAGATCGGCTGACGAGGTAGGCCTTGAACTTGTCTTCTTCTCTCTTGGCCGCCTCATCAGCTGCGTCAACGTCGTCCATGCAGGAGGCATTTTTAGTGAGCATGTCATCAAGAAAGTGAACAGCTTCAGGGTTGTTGCACAGCTCCCTGGTGTCTGTCCCTTCTTGGATGCTTTTGTCCAGACGTCGTCGGAGCACAGCCACCTTTTGGTTGTAAGCCACCTCCAGGCTCTGGTAGTCGAAGTACTCCCTCAGGTTGGACTCTTCGACCTTTAACCTGTCCCAACCATGAATCCTGAGGGTCTCCTCCTTTACGTACCAGTAGCTGAATATGACACTGAACTGGTATAGAAGTTCCGTCCCGAGAACAGAGAAAATGGGCATCGATGTTGCCTCGGGGAACATACCAATCAGCTTGCGGAAGCAGTAGCTGAGTCTTCCTTCATACTCAGCCAGGATCGCCTGGCGGTTGGCTTCTTCATCGATCTGAGGGGGGTCAATATCGAAGGTTATGGGTTCGATGGTTTCATCAACGTTGGCCGAAGAAGTGGTCACAACGTTGGCATCGAGCGAGAGGCTCGGAATATCTGACTGAGGACCATTTGAGAGAACTGGATCCTCTTTGGATGGAGAGTTGGCTGGCTGGAGGGTTTCTTCAGTCACAGGTGGGTTAACCTGGCTGGCATCAGCTCTAGTTCGACTGTCGTGGGACTCCTCAGATGAAGAAGAGTCATCTGAGGAGGAGCTAGTATCCACCACTTGGACCTCCACGTCTTCACCTACCTCCTCAGCCATGTCCTCTTGGCGAGATTGAAGAATAAACCCAGCTGGGTCAACCGATTGACTGGATTCGGTTGACTCCTTCGCCTCAACCGGTTTGACCACCACTGGACTTGTTGTGGATGGTTGAGCCGCTGGCTGGATGATCCTTATCATTGGCCTCTTCTGCAGAGGTTCCTCCTCTTCCTCCTCTTCGTCTTCTTCCTCCTCAGCTACCTCTTTCAGCTGGCGCTTCGCCGGCTTGGTCCTCGAAGGACGGCGAGCTGCTGACTCCACAGCTGGCTTGGGGACACCCTTGGGGGTGTAGACAGCTTCTACAACATCCCTGGCCTTCTTGGCTGAGGGGAACAGCGACAGCTTGCTGACTGGAGTGTCCTCACTTCCTTCCCATGTCAGCGGCAGACCCTGTGTCGCTTGGAAGATGAGGGCTGATATCTTTGTCCCGAAGTTGAGTGTCCCCTTGACACTCAATAGCAGTTGTCCAGACTCAGCTGTTATCTCGGAGATTTTCTGTTTCTCCATCAGCAGCTGGCTCTCTATAAATCCCAACCAGTCGACCTGGTGCATCTCTTCTAGGGCCTTCTGCTGCTTGAGCTTAGGACGGCTTATGTCCCCGAAGGCTCCACCATATGCGAAGATGCATTTGGAAATTACATCGAAAAGAAGTCGGTGCTCCGGCTTCAACTTTGTCCTTTGCATGCTCCCCTTCAATGGTTCGGGAACAAGAAGAATGGTTTGAAGGAAGGCATCAGCTTCCTTATCAGAAAAGTTCCCCACCACATCTGTAGCTTCACGGTTTCTGGGGATGAGCTTCTCCAGTTCCTTTGACACCTTTATCTCCACAACGGAGTCTTCTACTGTCCGGGAGGTTCTGTGGCGTTGCTTGCACGGGATGATCGTGACAAGCCTGTCATTTGCAACTCGTTGCAGATTCCGGTAGAAATATACGATCTGCTTCCTGAGCAACAGGGCCGGAGAGAGGGTTGCCGAGTCAAGCAGATGGTGGTCGGAGAGGATGGAGGCGATGGGAGCGAGCTCAGGCGAGGAGAGAGCCGCTCTGGATAATATCTGTTCGAAATGAATCTTCGACATTACCATGTCGAACGATTCCTGGAACGTTGCAGGCTCTGAGGAAACCATCTTCTTAGAAGCTTTTGACTTGGGCGCCATCTCGATGAGATATATATGCAAAGAAAGAGTGAAAGACTTTACTGGAAATGGCAAAACAAGATTTGAGAAGATGATGAATAGAGAGTAAAGATATGCACGAAAAGAGAAGGTAAGGATCACTTCCTGATTTGCCGTATTATATAATCTTTGACTCGGATACAATCAACGGCTGGGGTTAAATGGCACGAATCTATTAACGGCTGAGATTACGCGACTGTTGGTTAATTTTGACTGATATACCACGCGCGCGAGTGAGAAGGTGAATAGTTTAGGGTGTCAGCCCAGTCGCACTATAAAGTAAGGCTATAGATATTCAGCCAGACTTTACATTAAATGCGATATGATGGCTTGTTTAGTCTAGCTGACATGTTCAGGAATGTTTGAATTTATTTCAAACATTCTTATTTATTATCATAACACCTTCAGACATAAATGATACCTGTCAGCTGATGTCGATATCAGCTGTATACCTCAGTTGCCGCATACCATCAGCTGACTCGAGTTCGTCTGTTCAGCTGACGTTTGATGTCTTCAGTTGGCAATTCGTATCTGAGATTCCTTCTTCAGCTGAGCTTCCCCCTCCATCTGAGCTTCCCCCTTAGATAGATATCCGATTCTTCAGCTCGGATGACTCCTTATCAGCTCGGATGACTCTTCTGCTCGGATGACTCTTTAGCTCGGATGAGTTTTTAGCTCGGATCCAAAAGTCCTAGAAGATCACACAGCATCTTGAACCGGGCTTCAGGAAGAGGTTTGGTGAAGATGTCAGCTCTCTGAATCTCGGTTGGGATCTTCTCCATGGACACATCCTTCTTCTTAATATGGTCTCGGATGAAATGATGACGAATATCGATATGCTTAGTCCGAGAGTGGTGAACAGGGTTTAGAGAGATAGCTATGGCACTCGAGCTATCACAATGAATGGGAACCTGTCCAGTTGAGACTTCATAATCTCTCAGCTGCTGCTTCAGCCATAATACTTGCATGCAACAGCTTCCGGCAGCCATGTACTCTGACTCGGTTGTCGAAGTAGCAACACACGCTTGTTTCTTGGAGAACCATGAAACCAACTTGCTTCCCATGAATTGACAGTGTCCAGAAGTAGACTTTCTATCCAACCGATCTCCCGCTAGGTCGGCATCTGAGTATCCAGTCAGCTGGATATTGTCATCAGTTGGGTACCACAACCCAACATTGACAGTTCCTTTCAGATACTTAATGATGTTCTTTGCTGCCAACATGTGTGCTTCTCTTGGTTGGACTTGAAAGCGAGCACACACTCCAACTGCGTATGAAATGTCTGGTCGGCTGGCAGTTAGGTATAGCAGCGAACCGATGATCCCTCTATACTGGCTGGCATCAATGAGCTTTCCCTCAGCTCCTGGTTCGATCTTCCAGTTCGTGTTCATAGGGATCTTCGTTGTCTTACTTGTCTGCAATCCGAACTTGGTGATGAGCTCCTTTGTATATTTGGACTGGTTGATGAAAATCCCTTCAGGTGACTGCTTCACTTGTAATCCAAGAAAATAGTTCATCTCGCCCATCATTGACATCTCGAACTTTTCCTTCATAAGATCGGAGAATTTCTTGCACAGCTCCTCCGACTTGGACCCGAAAATGATGTCATCGACATAAATTTGCACGACAAGTATATCTTCTCCAACTTTAATGGTGAACAGAGTTTTATCAACTGAACCTCGTTTGAACCCCGAGTCCAGAAGAAATCCACAAAGAGTGTCATACCATGCTCTTGGCGCTTGCTTTAGACCATAGATAGCTTTCTTCAGCTTGTACACTCTTCCATCTCCAGTCTCAAAACCAGGAGGTTGTTCAACATATACATCTTCTTTTATATCTCCATTGAGGAATGCACACTTCACATCCATCTGATATACTTTGAACTTGTGATGTGCGGCATAAGCTAGAAAGATCCGGATGGCATCCAGCCTTGCAACTGGTGCAAAGGAATCTTCAAAGTCAATTCCTTCTTGTTGGCAGTATCCTTGAGCTACCAACCTTGCTTTATTCCTCACAATGAATCCAATGGCGTCTCTCTTGTTTTTGAAAATCCACTTTAATCCAATCACCTTGACACCATTTGGTCTTTCTACCAACTCCCATACACAGTTGCGTAGAAACTCATTCAATTCTTCTTGCATGGCTGTTGTCCAGTGGACACAGTTGAGAGCTTCCCAAATATTCTTCGGTTCTGGAACATCAGCTACAAAGCAAGAAATCATGGCAACATCTCCAGCTTGCTCGAACTCCTCTAGAACTGCCAATTCCTCAGCATATTGGGCATAAGCGTTGGAATCTTCCTCGGTTGATTCTGGATTTGCAACTCTGCTCCGTGTGTGCACACCCTCGGTTGGATCTCCGATGATGTCGTCAGTGGAATGAACTTCATACCATCTTCGGTTGCATCTTCCTTCTTCTTCCAACTGTGGCTGTTCAGAAATCTGAGTTGGAGTCTTCAGAGCTGGTGATTGATCAGCTGTTGAGTCTGGATCCTCAACATTTACAATAGTTTGAATTGAGCTCAGTTGGGCATCGGATGCTGATGCAGTTGGAGGGGCATCAGCTGAAGTTCCCCCTTGGGACGAGCCGAGGTCTTCGCATTCATCTTCAGAGGAGTATGGATCCTCATCCTCAGTTGCCCATATTAGAGGTTCAGCTCTGTTCTTTTCCCGAAGTGCTTGCGATCTGGTGAGAACTGGTAGAACAGCTGGATCCGCGTGTTGTTCCTTTACCTGTTCCCTACACTCATAGATAGATTCATCAAAACTAACATAAGGTATTATTTCCACAACACGAGAGCTGTTGTTGAAAACTCTATATGCCTTGATCCGAGCTGCATATCCAAGAAATATGCCCTTCGAAGCTTTGGCATCAAAAGTTTTCAACTGAGTCTTCCCATTGTTGTGAATATAACACTTAGATCCAAAAACACGAAAATAAGAAATATCTGGCTTTCTGCGTCTCCACAGCTCGTAGGGCGTCTTTCCCAACCGCTTGGTGAGAAGAGATCGATTCTGTGTGTAGCATGCTGTGTTGATCGCTTCAGCCCAAAATCTCTTAGGCAGTGCTGAGCTCGCTAACATGGATGTGGCTGCATCCTTCAGAGTTCTATTTCTTCGCTCAGCTACGCCATTCTGTTGTGGAGTACGTGCGGCTGATGTCTGATGGGTTATGCCATTCTTTTCGCATACTCAATGATGGTTTCATTTAGAAACTCCGTTCCACGATCTGATCGGATAGATATGATCTTTATCTCTTGTTGGTTCGATATCCGATCCATCAGCTTGGGCAGCTCATCTAAGGTTTCACTCTTGTGGCGCATGAAGATGGTCCACGTATATCTTGAGTAGTCATCAGTTATAACCAAAGTATATTCGTTTCCATTAATGCTTTTTGGTGTAACTGGCCCGAAGAGATCCATATGGATCAGCTGCAACACTCGGTTGGTTGAGGGAGTTGACTTCAACCGGAAGGAGGTTCTAGCGAGCTTTCCCAGCTGGCATGCACTGCAGATATGTGTTGTTGAAAACACTCGGTTAGGTATGCCTCTTGCATGTTCTTGTCTGGCGAGTCGGTTCATCGTCTTGAAATTCAGATGGTTGAGCCTTTTGTGCCACAGCCAGCTCACATCCGAACTGCTCTTTGATAACAGGCAAGTGTCAGGGAGGCTGCTGTTCCAATCAGCGTAGTATACATTCCCTGTTGGAGATCGATTTCCCAACAATATCACCCGCTTTGATCCGACATCTTTAACTCTGCAACCCTGTGCATCAAACTTGACAGAGAAACCATTGTCACAGAATTGGCTGATGGAGAGCAGGTTATGCTTCAATCCATCAACATAAGAGACATTAGAAATTGAAACATGATTGGTTTCAAGGGTACCGTAACCTCTGGTATAACCTTTTGAGTTATCACCAAAAGTAACTGATGGACCTTCTTTTTCCACGAAACTTCCAAGCAAATCCTTCAGATTTGTCATGTGTTTCGAGCATCCACTATCCATCACCCACGTTGTTGTTGACGCCTTCTTCTTCCTCAGCTGTTTCTCCTGTACCTGCAAAGAGAAACTCGCTTAGGTCCCCAATTTCAGTTGGGTCCTGGAGGGTTAGAACCAGTTCCCGCTGGAACTGTGCGTCGCTTTTCCCTGTAAACTCGGATGGATTTATCATTCCAAATTACTTTTCCTTCATCATCAACTATAACAACACCTCGGTTATCCTTAGGCTTGTTGTTAGTAGTGATGTTCTGTTTCTTGGGAGGAGTTGGATTTCTCCCATGTTGGGCTTTAGGAGGTGAGGCTTTCCCCCTGTTTTGATGGCGATTCTTATCCTGTTGAGTTTGTCTGTGAGGTCGGACGCCATTGTGGAATCTTCTTGGCTGATTCTGATTCCATTGCCTTGGCTGTTGACGATAGTTGTTCATGCCCGGATGTTGATTCATGTTGTGGCATGAGTAACCATAGCTGTCGTAACTGTTCCACATAGGTTGACTCTGTTGGAACCTCTGGCTATTGTGGTGATGGAACCGTTGTTGATTCTGTCGGTTGAAGCTTGGTCGGTTCTGTTGGTTCCATCTCTGCTGTGGTTGGTTTGTTGGTCGATTATCACGTCGGTTCTGAGCTCGGTTATGTTGTCGATTTTGAGCTCGGTTCTGATTGTGACTCCGACGTCTCCGGTTCCTCCGTTGAGTCTTGGAACATTCCCCCTCGGTTGTAGACTCCACCGACTGTTTCATTGGTGCTCCATCTGCAGCTCCTTTGCCTTTCTCAGCCACAGTTGCCTTTGTCGGTTTGGCAACCATGACTTCCTCAACTGTGTTAGGTTTGGCAACCATGACTTCCTCAGCCCTGGTGAAGGTAGCTGGTGGAATTCCAGTGTCCTTTGCCACGTCGTATCCGAGTCCAGACACATCATCCGTTTGCCGTCTGTATTTGATGAGATTCTCGATGATCTCGGATGACTGATACAGCTTTGTCAGGTTGTCCTTCTCAGTTTGAAGATCCTTGAGAAGAACGGCTATATGCTCGATCTGGGCATCTGATGTCTTCATCAGCTGGTCGATCTGAGCCTCTTGCTTGTTCAACTGTTCGTTCTGTGCCTTGATCTGTTCCTTCAACTGTTCATCGGTTGAAGCCTCAGTTTGGTTGGCTGTACTCAGTTGACTTTTCAGCTGGTCAATTTCTTCAGCTTGTCTCTTGATCAGATCGTCCTTTTCGGTTAAGGAATCTTTAAGCTTGGCGAACTGGGCTTGAAGACTCTTAAACTCAACCGACTGCTGATGCAGTTCCTCACTGAGTTCTTGAAAATCATTCCAGGAGGGTTCCAACTCATCGCTCAGAGATTCCTGCAAGTTAGAAGTGTTGGAAGAATTTAAGCGAGCAGGATTAGATTGTACCTCAATATCATCTTGGTCGGTTCCAAGTGCCATGAGGCATTGATCCGTACTGATGACTTTGTTGGTAGAGGTCAGTTCATCCTCATATTCAGTGTCTGTGAAGATGTCCATATCGTCAGCTGCCTCTTCAGCTACCATGGCCTTATTCTTTGCAGTTTGCTTGGCCCTTAGTGCTTCTCTTTCCTTCTTTGAGAGGTCTGGGCAGTCAGCTTTGAAGTGTCCTTCCTTGCTGCATTCGAAGCAACCATTGGTGACTGGCTTCGAACTGTCTCGAGTTCGGTTTGATTTATAGAAACGTTTATATTTGCCAAACCGAGTATCCATATCGGCTAACTTCTTTGACAATGCTGCAATGTTCTGTTGCAGTTCCTCTCTGCTCGGCTCCTTTGCAGTCGTGTCAGCCGATCTGGTTGGCCTTGACGATCTCGACTTTGAGTAGTCAGCTCGGAGGGCAACTGACTTTGATGCTGAACCGACATCCTCAATTCTATTTGTCTGACTTGAGGGCTGCGACCTCCTTCTGTTGACCTTATACTCATTTCCTTTCAAGATTGTGAACAATCTTTCAGTTCCCATTTCACCAAGGTCAGCTCGGCTATCGTGGATATTTGTGAAAGTATCCCACTCGGCCGGTAGAGCTTGCAACACTTTGAGGTTTATTTCTCTTAGAGTGTATTTTCCTTTCCGGATGGACTGGATTCTTCTGATGATGTCCATAAACCGGAGCTCTAGCTGATCGATGGTCTCATCAGGTCGCAGACTGAAATTGTCGAAATCTTGACATGCATGCGAGAACTTGTTTTTCTTCGTCTAGTCGCTTCCTTCACTTAGCGAAGCCAGGATGTCCCACATCTCTTTTGCAGTCTCACACTCCTCTATCCAGGGCAGATAATCTTGTCCAATCATGGACATTATTGTGCTCTGAGCCCAGATATCCAGCTGGCTCATCTTGGCCTCTTCCGGAGTGTAGTCTTCTGACTGTTTCTCCACATACTCCACCACTGCATCTCCATCGTTGGGATTTGTGGGAGTGCGAAGTATTCTGTCTCGTATGACGATTGGTCCAGATGTGAGAACTTGTTGCATCCTATGATGCTTTGACAGAAGTATCTTCTTCATTCGAGTTCTCCATGATGTATAGTTGACAACAGAGAACATGACTACGATCTTGTCCTTGACGTCCATCTGCACAAACAAAAATATGACAAAAAAAACGAGCAAGAATGCACTAGCGTGAAAAGATCTGTTCAGTTGACCACTGAAATAAAATTCTCGAATTCACACCTCGTGAAACAGAGTCAGCAATCTTTTGAACCACCGCTCTGATACCACTTGATGGTCCCGATACGAGTTACTGGTGTATGGGGGGGGATACACCAGTTAGGATTTTTCAACTTTCGAAAAACTTAACACTTGAAATCAACTTCAACTGAGTAAAAGGACTCAGTTGGGATCTCACAGCTGAGTAAGCAACCTCAGCTGGAAGAGTGGTGCTGTGCGGAATGTGGTGGAAAATGAACTCGTAAAAACAAACTCACGCTTTTATGCACGGTTGGTCAAAACCAAAACTGTTGATGTGAAAGTATGCAGATTGTATGCGGTTAGTTTGTCAGTTGAGATATGCAGATAAAGACTGAACACAAATAAACATGACACACAAGATTTACGTGGTTCGGAGAGAACTCCTACGTCCACGGGGAGATGTGAGTCCACACACCTCAGTCCAAGTTCTTTTGGACAGTTCCACTCAGCTTACGCGGGCTGAGCAACCGTTACAGTTTAGTTTCCGGGCACTAAACAGCCTAAGTCAAGTTTTCGGGTACTTGACGACCTGACTACTCAATTACAGGAAGAGTAATGTCCTAGCACACTTTTTAGGGTGTGAGAAAGGGTAGGATTTCCAACTACAGCTCGATCACGAATGAGAGCTGGATCTAAGGTTTGAACGAATAAACACTCAACCTAAGATCAAAAACAGTTTCGATCTCTAGGAACCCTCAGCTACTAATGTTCTCTCAAATTGGAACTCTCAGCTGCTGATGCTCTTAGATGATGATTTTGCAGATTTGCTTTTTGCTTTGATTTCTCTCGAGAAAGCTCTTGAATTTTCGTCGTCTATATCTTCTCTCTATCTCTCGAATGAGAGAATGCCTCTATTTATAGGCGGAGAGAATCAACTAGCCGTTGGAGGAGTAGTTGATCTCTGGTCGGTTGAAAGCGATGGCTTGTCTCTCATCTCTGCAGACTTTCCCGATATGGCATCCGTGCTCTTCTGCTTTCCATCTGAGACAGCCTTGTGTTGGGCCAGATGTGGTAATGACTGAACGGTCAAACCCTCATGTGACTTCCTTTTGAAATTCAAATCTTTGACAGTCAACTTCGGTTTGTCGGTTGAAAGTCTTGACCTTCATCTGAGTGATCTTCAGCTGATGTTCCGATCTGTCGAGCTCTCAGCTGACTTTGAACTTCAAACAGTTGAACTCCTTGTTCGGATTCTATAACTGAGGTTCTGAAAATGAACACTCAGTTGTCTTCCTTGTATTTACTCAGTTGGGTTTGAACCCTCAGATGATTTCCTTTTCATCTGATGTTCTCTTCCTTTCAACTGTTTCTCATCTGATGAACGCTCAGTTGGTTTCCTTCTCAACTGATGTTCTGAAGACTTCCCCTTGTTTGCATCTGAACAAATGAACTCTCAGTTGTCTTTCTTCACAACTGATGTTCTGTCTGAGTGACGCCTTGTTGCCATCTTCAGCTGGAGACCTGTAAAGATAAAATCTTAACTTTGCTCAAACAGCGAGCCTAAATTCTAACATTAGGTTCTGGCAACATCTACTCGGTTGGGGTCAGCCGGTTTTGGAATTCATCAAAACTTATACTAAATTTCCCAACAATAATCTTGAAATATATTGCAATATTTGTGATTTATTGACTGAATTTGACACTTGGGAAGATTTGATTTTTGCCGATTTCGTGGTGGAATGGATGGTAAATTTTCACACATTTTTTTTTTTTTTTTTTTTCGTGCACTTTCAAATTCTTGTTAACAGATTATATATAACTAAAGTGCAGCAAAACTCATAGAATTATTAGATCATCGTACAAACTGTATATAACAAAATCCTTGAAACTAATTCTCGAGAGACAAGTTAAGCCTCATTTTGGTCGTAAGGTAAGATGCAAAGGGCGAACAAAACCTAAACTGGTAATGCTTTCACTGTCCCTCCGGGCTCAGAAGATCGGAAGTGGGAGTTGAATCTCATAATAATTTTGATGGGTGGTGTATTTCTTGTTTTGGTGATGAGTTTTCCCGTTGCTTTTGTTTGAGATCATATTAATATCTTCGTGATTCTAACCTTGAACAAGGTATATAATAGCTTTTGTTAATGACTGATGTTGTTGGAAATTAAATTAAATTATACTTTCTGTTTCTTTTAGCCTAAGTTTGGTTTGTTCAATCTCTGTTTCTTTTAGTATTTCTGTAGAAATTATCTGCTGTCTCGACAAGCCATGTCGATGGAGCCATTCTGCCATGTACCTCCGGACTACGACTGCAAAACAAGAACGTTGTCGTCTTCGGCTGCTGTTGTGCCTTATGTTAGGAATTGTGAGGATTTCGTGAGCTGGGGTATCAATAAATGTTTGAATGTCATCATCTATGATATGTACGTTTATTTTGGAACTGAATGGTAATGATTGCCTATCTATATATGTCGAGAATAATAAGAAAGACAAACTATGCTTAGCATGCATGTATGCGTAGAAATACACAATAATCTAAATAAGATCTATTTATTTTTTGAGGAATACGCCATAGATATGACATATGGATGTAACGCACCTAAATATGAGTATTTATGGAATGATACGATTTGTTTCATGTTGAAAGAGCGATAATCGTAACTATAAATCAAATTCCGACTTTAGTACTAATATTCCAAATTTTTAACTCGATCACTAAAAATATGGAGTCTAATCAACTCATGACAATAGGAATAGTTTATCTATCAGATATGTAAAATGTCATTTTTATGACCTGAATTATGATGACAAGCAATTTTCTTTGAGACATGAAAACATTTAATTTGATAAAGCCTAAACTAACATCCAGTACTCCTTTATGTCTCGAACGAATAATTTGTTGCTAAATTTCTTTTGTTGAATATTGTTGAAATGGACGTGAAGTGTTGGATAAAATTAAAATGGACCAATCAAATTCGAACCGTAATAGTCAAAACACAGCTTTTTGATTATAAACAACTTAATACTTAGTTTACAAGAATAGTTACTTCAGAACTTCAACCTAACAACGGTTACATCCCCTCCGGCCTCGGGCACAACGTTGAACACTATGGAGGCCGTTGCTCCGTCACGGAGGGTGACGGCTGCCTCGTATTCACCATGGAACACCAGAGCTTGGAAGACTCCATCGGCATCAGTGGCTCCCGTTGTGTCTGCGACATTAATGAATTCCTCCAGAAAGTTGTCGACAGCGTCGCCGGCCGGCAAGTTATTGAAGTCGTTGTCGGTGAGACACATTTCGAAACATTTGAGATTCTCCGCGTGCGCCGCCCAGAGAATAATCCCGTCCACCGCCGCATGCGAATGCAGCTCCCGGAGAATCGGCTCCACATACTTCACCTACATAAGACGACACAACACAACTAATTAAAATAATTATTTAATCAATCAATAAAGTCGATAATTAAAAAGAAAGATTAGTACGTACCATGTTTGGATTTTTGAGCGAGCCAACATCAAACTCCGTGATCCAGATTGGCAACCCGGTGGCTGCAAGCACATCGAGCGAAGCTCGAATATAGGCGAAGTCGGGATCATTGTTGAAGAAGTGGCCCTGAAGGCCGATTCCGAGAGGGCCATGGTAGCCCCCATTCCTCATCTCTTGGATCTTGTGTAGATATCTCCATGGATTGGCCGGGCCCTTGAGACTGGCACCTAAGATCTCGTTAAATTCGTTGAGGAATGGGACGGAGCGGGGGTCGAGGTGGTGGACGCGCCTGAAGATGCGGCTGCCATTTCTCAGGAGGACTCTGCTGAAGAAGTCGAAGTGCATGTTCTCATTGATGACGTCCCAATGGATGAACTCCCCTTTATACCTCTTCACCACTGAGTCGACCCGTCTCTTCACCGCCGCCTTGAACTCTTTCAGACTATTCTTCTTCAGGTCCTTCACCCATTGTGTCTGGTACTTCTCGTTGTCCCAGAGGATGTTGTGGCCGCGGACCGTTATATTGTTCGATTTACAAAAATCGAGCATGGCGTCCGCGACCGTGTAGTTAACTACACCTTGCGTCCCCTCGGTGGAGGACCTGAAATCAGTTGATTTGATTTGATCGGAAACAATAAATTTATATATTAATTAATTAAGATTATGAGTTAGTTGGTTACTTACCATTTGAGTTCTTTTTCAAATGCAGAGTATTTGAATTTCTTAGCCAGAAACCATTTCTGGTAGGCGATATTGTTGACTATAAGGAAGTTGATGGCGCTTCCGAATGGGAAGTTGGGCTGCAGCTGTCTGATGGAGACGGCGGCGCCGACGGCGTTCACATTCTCGTCGGCGGTGACGACCTCCAGTCGCAACTGTCCCTTGCGCACCTGCATGCATATTTTGCTAATTAATAAGTGAATTCTAGCTTTGCATGTCATGTCAAATAGATAGGTAGTTTAATTAGTTACCATGTCAACACTGCGGCTTTGATGGGTAGTCCACTCTTCCGGAGTGAAAGGCTGCAGCGAGACGCTGTCTACCCAAATATCAACGCCAGTGACGTTGCTCTATATATAAACACAAGCACAATTAATAAATACACTAAATATTAATTAATTAATTGTGTAAATTAGAGAAAGAGATATGTATATAGGGGATGATGGTTATACTAGAATTATTTCCTATGTGTTAAGTAGAAATGAATGTAGACCATAGATTTTACCAATTTGTAGGGTGTAGATCAAAATGAATATTATGATTAAATTTCATATCCAATTGTAATATTTACTATTGAGGGGCATAATGGTCAAAATTCGAATTCGTATATCCACCCCACAAGATACGAAGCAACCGAGATATTATATCCACAAATGACAAATCTTTTCCATCATTTAATTATGATGTCCCAGATTTTACATTACAATAAAATAAAAAACAATAAACTAATGTATAATGTGCAATAATATATGTAAAAAATAATTACAGAATCCGTAAAACGCAATAAAGAATATAATAATACAATCCATATTATGCAATAAAAAAAAACAGTAACTTCTTTTATGCATAAAAAAAATGCTATAAGAAGAATTAAAAAATATACAAAATAAAAAATACAATAAGAAGCAATGAAAAATACTATGATAAGTAATGAAAAACACAATAATAAGAAATAAAAAAATGATGCATTTTGATGAAAATGACCGATAACTTATAATGCCACATTGGAAAAGAATAATTCACAAATATAATTGAAATTAATGAATTAAACAAAATTAGAATTAAATATGTATTTGTTTGTGAACTAACGAGAATCCTATCAATTCCACAAAATATAAAAATTCAAAGCATTCATTTATTCCACAAATTTAGGAACTTCGCAGTTATACATATCTAGAGTTATACTAATATACCCTTATTAGTTAAAAATTGAGCGAAATTAACAACACACATGATTTCATTCCTATTTGATCTATTCCCTATATAAATATAGAGAGAGAAAGCAAGCTTAATTAACCTCAAAGCGGAGGTCGGCTAGTCCCGAGAGGTTGCCGGTAAATCCGCCCTTGAGCATGGTCCAGCAACCGCTTTTGGCGACGATCCACGCCGCCGTTCGGTTACCGGTAGTCGCCACTAGCTTGGCTTGCAACCACGCTGCATGCATGCATGCATATATGTTTCAATTAGTACGTAATTATTTTCAACAAATAAATAAATACAAAATCTACCTGATACAGTGTAGAAGTTGTTCTTGTCCAAACTGAAAGTTTGAGACAATCCGTCAGACTGTTTCTGTAATATGTTGGAAACGGCAATATATTTGTTGCCGTCGGCGGATTGCCCAGGCGCTATGTGCGCGTTTCCGACGGATGACCATCCGACCAGGCCATCGTTTGCTTTGGGATTAATCAGAATCCCGCCGCCATATTGAGGTGCTTTTGGCTTCGGCATGCACTGAAATTATAACAACAAAAAACAAGTAAGCTAGTATCCATAATATGTAAAACTAATAATATCTAGGTTAAGAAGATTAACTAGTTACTTACCCCAAGAGTGTATCGAGAATTATATGGCAGTCCTACCACATGACGGATGAGTGTGAAGACAAAAACTACAACTCCTGCTGCTGTCGCCATTGAGAGAGAGAGAGATGAGAGATCGATGAGAACGCAGGAGAGAGAGAGAGAGAGAGAGAGAGAGAGAGAGAGAGAGAGAGAGAGAGAGATGAGAGTTGAGAGCGCAGGGGGGAGAGAGAGAGAGATGAGAGTTCAAGAGAGAGAGAGAGCTCAAGAGAGAGAGATGAGATGACGACAAGGCAGAGCTAAAGAAGAGATGTGATCAGGAAAAGATGAAGCAACGTATATTATTTATAGAAGTAAAAGTGCTGACACTGCCAACCTTGTAAGGCATAATACACACACTCATGCCTCTTAATTTGGAGTGTGAATACATATTTTGAAATTAATTAAAAGCAATTTTTTAGCTTAGGTAATTAGTTCTACGTCTCTATCAAGCGTACAAACATCTCTAATTAATGCAATCCTTTGGCAATTTTTATTTGTTTGTTTTGTTGAATAATTTTTTCATTTGTTTCATTCTCCTATCCCTATCAGTTCGGACGATTAACTAAAAGAGCTAGATGATAATTCAAGACCTAACTTAAACGTTCTAACACAAGTTCTCGAGACCGCGAAGAAATCTTCGAAAATATATATCCGATCCATATCGATAACCCAGTTTCAAATCCAACCCCGAAAGAGTAATAACATCTACATTAGGTTGATAGGATTTTAATTTTTATAGCTAAAAGTGTTAGCTCATATAAACATTAATATAATAATAATAAATATATACTATATGTAGAAGAAGTGGAGAGATGGGCATGCATGCAACGTTATGCCTTAAAAGGAATCATATAATTTTAAATGCAAGCTGCCCAGTGATATAATTTTATACTCCCTCCGTCCCCCGTTAGTATGGTGCGGGGGCCGTGCACAAGTTTTAAAAAAAAAGTAGATAAATATTTGGTAGGGATAGTTTAAGTGGAGGAAGGGACCCACTTATGATGTGTTGTTAATTTTTTAGTGGATGAAGAAACTTTATTGGAGTAAATATATTGAACTTTTAAGTGTAAAAAGGTAAAAGACATGTCTTAAAATAGTAACACCATACTAACCAGGGACGGCTAAAAAAAAAGAAAGTAATCATACTAACTTGGGACGGAGGGAGTATTAGAATCAAGAATTCTTGGGTACTAACAAACTCCAAGAATGATAAGCTCAACGAAAATGTGACCAGAAATAAGAGAAATTCTAAGTTTTCAGGACATGAATATTCAAGAAAACTAGTAAAAATTCATTCTTTACAACAATAATTGAATAGAATATGAAGGGCCAATTCCTTACCAAAAGGGAAAACCTCGGAAAATGTTGCAATCAAACATGTCATGAGGGATGGGATGAATTCAAGCCTTAAGATCTTGAAGCTGATTTTCTTACCGAAAATGCAAGAACAGAAGCAATTGGAGGTACGAGGCAAAATGAGGAAAAAATGAGACAGAAACGAATAATTAAAGAATTAGGGTGGCAAATGGATGTTTTATTCGCCATCATGGAATATATGTGCATAAACAACAGCACGAAAAAAGAAAAGACTCAAATTTATTGATTAATTAAGCATACATACCATTATCAGTGAGGATTAATTTGGAGTGTGTGAATTTTGTGAAATTAGAAGCGATGTTTTAGCTTTTATAGATAAGTTGCATGTCTTTGTCAAGCGTAATCTTAATGCAAACCTGACGATTTAATTTCCCAATTCTAATTACATCCATTTGACTCGGCAATTTTTTATTGTTTTTTTTAATAAATATTTTATTTGTTTCATTTTCATATCAAAACAGACAATTAATTAAACGAGCTAGATGATAATTCAAGACCTAACTTACACAAGCCTTCAGGGAAAAATTAGGTTAAATAAAGTCTTTATGTAATTAAGTAACCTCATATTTATTTGAGTGCAAAACAATATTCTTAATGTTAGTAGATTAATTAAATAGTACGAGAAAAATAATGCTTGGACCCGTGCCAAGTCTTCCTCAATTATATATACACGTAAGTAAATGTTGCTAATCTATGATAAATTGATAATACCAAAATAGAATCATCTGGTGAAATATGAAAGAAAGTTTTTTTATTTTTATTTTTTTTTATTTTTACTTTTATTTTTAATGATGCACGTTCGGAACATGTAAAAAGAATGTAGAAATGGAAAAAAACAGATTGAACTAAAATTCAAAAATTTGAGAATTTAGATAAATAAGAATGGAAGATTAAGGAGTGCCACATAGGATTTTTTCAAAGCAAGAATTATTTTCGTTTTAGTAATATAATAATGATGATGATTTCCCTCCATTTTTATTTTCCTCTTTCCTTTAGAGCCTTAAACAGCCCTTCAACCAAAAACGTGAAACTCCTCTTTTTTAACTCATAAAATTAGTTATATTTTATTTTCTTAATAAATTTGTAAAGAATTATAATCATAATTTTAAAAATCATTATCTTAATTTTTATTTGTTTATCATGTACATAATTTGACTAAAATAAATTATACTATAATTTTCTAAAACCTAATTAATTTATTTTATATCTTTTTACTATAAATAAAGTGCCAAATTTTTTGAACTCGCAGAGGGTCCAAATTACCCTAGCTCTGCCCTTGGTAATTCAAAAGAAAATATCATGTGATATAGTCAATATGAGCATTGAAATATAAATTATGGCTCACCTTCTTCATAAATATAAATTATGGCCATTTTTTTGAACTTATGACCTAAATACCTCTTTCCCTCTTTTATTTATGATCCATCACTCCTTGACCCATTTTATTAACACTTAATTCCCTTTCCAATTTTTTTCTTTCTTTTTTTCCTGTTTTTTTTTTCAATTTTTTTTCTTTTTTTCTGTTTTTTTTTCTTATTTTCCAGATTTCTTTTTCTTTTTTTTCTGTTTTATTTTTTATTTCAGATTTCTTTTTTTTTTTCTTTTTTTCAGATTTCTTTTTTTTTTTCAGATTCCTTTTTTTACTGTTTTTTTTCAGATTTTTTTTTAATTTTCAAATTTTTGTTTGCCTCTTCGTTTTTTATTTGCTTCTTCGTTTTTTTGTTTGCCGCTTCTTCTTTTGTCAAGATTCGAGCGAGGGGAGTCGAAAGCCTTGGAGCGAGCCGAATAAATCTAAATTGTTGCCCGACGATTATCCTTATATTAGTAATCGGAGCGAAGGCAGAGCCGTACAATCGGAGCCGAAGGCGGAGCCGTAAAATCAGATCAATATAACTTGGAATAATTGGAATGTTCGTCCCAAAAGTACCATGTCAAAACTTGGAACATCTGGAACTAATTCGACAATTCGTCCCAATTGTACCAAATTTGGAACAATTGGCACTTTCTAGAACAATTAGTACTAATAAGACTAAATTTGTACCAAAAGTACCAAATGCCTTATATCCGGCCCGAACCGACCCGCGCCAGCCTGCGTCAGTCCCGACCCGCTCCGCGTTTCATTAAGGGTATTTTCGTCCCAAATTGAAAAAAAATGGCCAAATTTTATATTTTTGAAGAAAGTGGGCCAAAATTTATATTTTAATGGTCTTATGACTATTTCAAAATATGTCTCAATTCAAAATATATCTCCCTTCATAGCTCTCACTAATTAGATTAAAAAATAGTAAAAGTATTCAAGCATGTACTATTTTATTCCTATAACCCCAAAATTGCTAATCAATAATTATTTATAAGTCCTTAAACCCACAACACAAATCTAGAAAACAAGAACACGCTATAAAATTGGGAGAAAATTAAAATCTGTAAAAACAATAATCCTTGAAGTCAAATTATTCAAAAACATCGATTGCCTTCTTTGAAGAAATTATTGGGATGAAATTTGGCAATGGGATGTAGACATTTTAAAATAGTAGGCAGGGAATTGGGATTTGAGACTTGGTGTAGGAATTATCAAGCCTTCTTTTACGAAATTATTGGGAATTTTGCCTTAGACAGAATAAACTAGCGGAATTTTCTTTTTGTGTTTTGGTGATGACAAAAAATTAAGATGTTATTGATATTAATAATTATAGTTATTGGATTGTGTTTAGGGTCAGATGAAATTGCAATCAAAGAGAGAAACATGAAGATTTCTCAGGCACCGAAGTGCTTGAAGCGGCTCCCTTGATGTTGCGAGTATATTTGATGCGCATTCTCGATGACAATGTCGTCGGAGGCGTCGCTGGGCCTTTTATTCGTCGCTTTGTCGTAAGCGATCATCCACTCCTTCACCCATGTGGAGATCCGCCTGAAAAAACTCTTCACTGTCTTTGAGTTGAGGTTGTCGGCGAACAAGGCGTTGTACCTCTCTACCACTTTCCCCCAATACTTCTAGCCATGTTGATCTTTGCCGATAATGGAGTTGCACGTCTCCTCTTTCCAGATTTGGGCGACGGCGTTGCCTTGTTGAACCGTGTAATTGCGCCTCTTCGTCGTTGGTTTGGTGCCTTCGGACGGAGGATGGGGAGAGACGTTTGCGAGGGTGATATCGGCCCGTGCCTTCTCCTTTCTTTTGGCTCTGAGAGTTGTTTCCTGAATCCGAAAGAGAGTACTTGGGCCGTGTGTCGATTCGGACAAGGGACTGTCTTCATCGCCTATGACAGTGTGGAAGGACTCGCCGACGGACGAGTTGAGGTTGATAGAATCAAGCCCCGTCGGCGTATATCCTCCGTATGCACCGTCATCCGCCATTTCAGGGGGGCACTATGACGACGATCATGGATTGTTTGGATCCATTTGATAGATGATTGTGTGAAAAAGATGTGGAAAAAATGAAGAAATTGTGTGAGAAAAATAGAGAGAAATTGTGTGAATGTGGTGTGAATTAAGGTGGTATTTATAGGTAAATAATGAATAAAAACAAATTAAAATCGGCTAAAAAGAGCCGTTTATACCCGTTGGAGCTCAAATAATCGTTGCGAATTTATTATTATTTTTTTCTGTCTGGCGCGTGCATAGGATCGAGACGGTCTCGAGCTGGCGAGACGGGCTCGAGACGCTGCGAGCTACAGCGGCCGTCTCGTCGACGGCAGTGTCTCGAGACACCTGAAGGAGACGACTGCTGCAAGCAGTCTTAGTGGGTATGGGAAGTACATGTTACCCCATAGTGGGTATTGGTGGTGATTTTATCTTAATCTAATCTTATTTATTAAGCTTGTCTATACTCGATTATGCCGTGAGTTTCGCAGTATTCGATTAACATAGTTTGAAGCTCAGCTCGATAGTTTAGGAACCAAATATTAGTACGACAACATCCGGCATGGCCCGGATCGATCATTTTTCCAAATTGTTTTCATTAGAAATAGAAGATTTTGATACATTCGTGGCCAATAAATATATCTCAGTTTCAAATATAGAGCGAGCTTAAATATATATTAGATTACAAAAAAAGATTTGGAAGACTTAGAGGGTGTTTGGCTGAGCTTAAAAGCTCATTAAAATAGCTTATAAGCTCCTAAATCCTTAATAATGAATAACTTATAAGCTGATTTAAGGAGCTTAAAAGCTTAGCCAAACACCCTCTTAATGTAGCTGCTAGTACAAATTAATTAATTAATTGTGAACATATATCTTAGCGCTAACCGATGCGCCCAACTATGGAACAAAAACCCCTGTCCGAAGAGGCGAAATTGGGTTGCGAAAAAAGTTGATATGTTTTAGATTTGTATTAGTATGTTGAAATTGAGGCTAACTTTAGGTCTGAATGTGTAATAAAAATCCTCATTTTTTTGTTTTTTTTGAATAACATTATAAGAAAATTTAAATACCGCGTGACGGAGGATTCGAACCCGTGACCTTTTGCCCGGGCATTAACCTCACTACCACTAGGCTAACACACACACTAAAAAAAAATCCTCATATATTGTTGAAGTACCACTGTACAAGTAGATTAATGCTATTGTTTTTTTTTTTTTTTTTTGAAAGGCGAGTCACAAATGAATGTTGCAGTACTAGTAATGTTGAATATTATTGAAGCAATTAAGAAATCGATTGACATAGAAATATTAATTGAAACAAATGGAAAAGGGAAATGATGCATTATGCATAGTTTTGAGAGCACGGATAGAAAGTGATAAGATGTAAGCAAAGAAAAAGTGAAAAATAAATAAAATTAAGGAGGAGATGGAGATAGAGAGGGAGTGAACCAAATAGGCGCGGGCACGATAGCGTTGGATGAGGAGGGGGGGCCCCCACGGTCCTTTAAGGGGAAATAGCAGGGGGTGAAAGTAGCACGGTCCGATATCGCTCCCTGGAAATTGACGAGTACCGGAATAGTCGAATTCGAGGGAGCGGAAAGCCTTGCTATCTGTGAAGTAAATGGAGTTGTTGTTGAGGTGAGGAAAGTGGTGCACCGGCAGCACAAAGGAGTGGTTGGTGCCGATGAAGGCGGCGAAACCTTCTAGGTCACATCCGACCAGGCTAACGCTTTTCCCTTCCTTTTCAACCCTGGCCACGGTGAAGGCGTCTGTTTTGCCGCCCTCTTTCATGTACCGGAATAACACAAGCAGCTGCTCCGTCTGCTCCACGTACACCAGATGCTTCAGGATCCATGCATCCTCATACAAATCCAGATGCTTCGGTATCCATGCATCCTCATCCAAACATTTGTATCCAAACGAATGGACCCTCGGCGGGGAGGGAGAGCGCCGGAGGTCCCAGGCCTCGAAGCTAAAGTCATCGTCAGACAGCACCAGGCAGTTGAAGAGACCGGTGGTGGTCGAATGAACAAAGTCATCGTAAACTCGGGCGTACTTGGTATCGCTATCCTCCCGATCCAGGAACAGCTCCCCGATGGGGGTCCACTCCCGGCTGCGCCCCGGCCGGCAGAAGGCCAGCCGGTCGCCGGGACCGAACGACATCATCGCGTGCCCTGCGCCCAGGATCACCTTCGACACGCGGCCGCGGCCGCCGCGCCGGAGGTTCGTCTCCGGGTGGGGAAGGCCGTCGATGGGCGGGAGCTTTATGTGGCGCCGGCAGAGGGGGTTCGACAGGTAGAGGTCGTTGTTGCGGCGGTTCATCAGGGCGAGCCACCCGTGCGACGACCCCACCACTAGGGCGTCGTCGTCCGGCGATTCGATGGGGTCTGCTCCCTCGCCGTACTTGTTTAACTGCTTCACCTCGTCGTCGCCGAGGCTGTAGAAGTTGTACACCATGCCGCCGCGCCCTTTCTCGAAGCTGGGTGGCATCATCAGCCAAGGGGAAGACATTTTAGATTTACTGTTTCTGTTACTGCTGCTGCTGCTGCTGCTTAACATCATACGACCGTCCCATCTGCCGCCGCTTCTCAGTATTCCGACGCTCTCTTTCCGGCATATCAATCGGAGAATTGAGGAACCCATCATCATTTAATAGAATTCAGGCCGCCCTACTCGATTAATCTTGCCCTACCTAATTCGGTTTTTCATACATGGACTATATATACACATGCATACAAAGAAGGTTATTATTAAGTAATCAAATCTTCCAAAATCTTAACTAACAATATATATGGTATTTTTTGTAGAATATGAATCTAGCTTATGGTAGTTAGATTTGCAAAAATATACTGTACCGTAATTTTAATTGTTAATTATTTTATTAGAGAAGTAACACTTGATTCTGTTCAATATAATTATATACATTACGAAATATTGAGCAATCAATGAATAAGACTTCCCACAGTGGGTGTCTCGTCGCCTGTCTCGAGACAGCCCGATGCAGGTAGGAGGAGCTCGAGACCGTCTCGCCGCGACGAGACAGTCTCGATACGGCGCGTGGCCTTCACGCGTTTTCAATTTTTTAATTATTTTTTTTTTAACAGGCCAAAAATAAAAAAAAATAAAAAAAAAATCTGGACAACGGCATTAATCCAACGGCTACAAATTCTCAACGGCTATACAGCCGATTTTTCATTTTTTTTTTTTTTTTTTGCAATTCATCCCTATAAATGATGTTTTTATTTTTTGGAGCCGATTTGGAGCAGTTGACGAGTAGGATGTTTTTATTTTTTTTATTTCAATTAATGTAATGTTTTTATTTATTTTATTTCAATTAATGTATTGTACTAGTTATCTGTTTAAATTAATGAAAATTCCAATTTTTCTTATTAAAAATAATGCAAAATAGAAATTCAGAAAATCCTTAGAGACAGCCCTTAGAGACAGCCCCACTGCAGCTCACTGTCTCTATCTCCAAAAAATCCTTAGAGATACCCCTTAGAGACACTACCACTGCAGGTAGTCTAAGGGAGCTGTCAGCAATTTTGAAGAATCCGTCGGAAATACAATCATAAACATATAGTGGAAAGGGAAATGATTTTAGAACATAATATCTTAGACATAACACTGTTAAATTAGTGAACTTATAATTTTTGTAATTTCGAATTAATTAAGTTATTGATTCGATTTTTCAAGATTACCCTATATCCTTAACACTAATTAAGGGATTGATTATATAATTAGATTTCAATTTAGAAAATCAAATTAAATCTAACTATTCCATAAATAATCTCAATCATATCCATAATTAATTCCCAAAATCACATAGTAGCATAAGAAATGAATCCTAAGAACATCGTAATTTATTGAACAAAATAAGGATGAAATCAGAGAAATTATTTATGTAAAATATTATACAATAATTTTCTCAAATTCTTACAATCTCAAAATAATTTTTTTCCCAAGCTCGAATATAATAATTAAACCACAATACTATTGAACAATATATACATATAGGAGAATATAATTTTACGGTCATTAAATATATATATATATATATATATATATATATATATTGTGACTTTATAGTGTTTTTTTAAATAAAATATAGTGTATTATATTAAATTGTAATCTTTTCGTTTAAAAAAATACATAAGTATATTGAAAAAATATTTATTAACATAAGAAAGAAAAAGACAAAACAATCTTTATTAATAATAACAAGGTCGGCTTGCCGTTTATAGAAACTTCTATTTTTTTCAGCGTTTTTTATTCAATATTCCATTTGTGGAAATAATTTTTATAATGGTATAATTCTAATTTCTCATTAATATTTATCAATCAACTAATTAATACATGACGTTACAAAACATAATTTGTGGCAAAAATTTAATGTTATAATAAATTTTATATTTTTATACTATTCTTCTACGTACCTATAAATTCTAGAATTCTATAACTAATTTCATCTACATTTCACATTCTAAATTTGTGCTCCTTCATTCTCACTTTTCCAACAAGGAGACATAACTGATAAGAAAGAGGTTAACATTTTTTCTCAACTTCTTCATGCTCTTTCAACTTCCCTTTCGAGGCCAACTGAAGCATAGATGATATGAAAATAGGCTCCGAGAGCATTGGCATCTCAATCTTCTGAAATAAAAAGAGAATTGATTGTGCCAATGAAGAAAGATATTGGAGTAATTGCTACCTTTTAAAATTGTAGTTAGAAGTTGATCATTATAAATTGATCGAAAAGCTATGTATATAAATGTGATTTGTGATTTTACTAATCACAGTATTATTATTCATTTGCGAATTGATCTTATTATTGAATGAGAAGTAATATGATTTTAGGAATACATGGTTAGATTATGATCGAATAACTTTCCTTGATTGTTTTATTAAACTCTGAGGTGCACCGTGCACATCTTCTGTTTCAGTGACTTTTCCTGTGTTCATGTTTTGGAGTTAGAGGCTTTTTAAGGACTGTAACTATGGGGTATTTGACGATTAAGGACATTTTTATGCGGGCCTACTATTTAAGGACAAATATTAAGCAAATTAACCCTCCGTTGGACAATTTCTAGCCCGGTCGAGCTCAATCGCATGTGGCATGCCTGAACGCCTACGTGGCATGCCAAATCATCTCCACGTCGGCCCACCTTTACTTCTCTATTTATGAATCACCCATTCATCATCATTCGCACGTGACAATTTCTGACTCACCTTCGCTCAACACTCTCTCTCTCTCTACACAGAGCGACAATGGCGTCTCTCTTCAGAGACCGAACCCTCAACCACTCCAGGAGAGACTCCTTCTCTTCCTCCTCCTCCATCACCACCGCCGCCGCCACCGCCTCTCCTTCCTCCGCCACCTCCCGTTTCAACCCCGCCGCCAATTCCACAGCTCTTACACCGCTCCCTTCCCCATTCGGCAGCCTCACCTCCACCGTCTCCGGTGCCGACCTCCGCGCTACCGCCTACGAGATCTTCGTCTCCGCCAACCACTCCTCCACCTCCAAACCTCTCACCTACATTCCCATCAATGGCCACGCCAATTCGCCCAACGGCAGCAGCTCTAATGGCTATTCGAATGCTAATCTGCAGAGGTCAGTGACGTCGGCAGCAGCATTGAAGATGAAGAAGGCGTTGGGGATGAGATCCACTAGTACTAAGCGGAGCTCCGATTCGAGCAATTCGGGAGCTGCGGGGAAAGTGAAGAAGCCGGTGACCATTGGAGAGCTAGTGAGAATTCAGATGAGGTATAAATTTCTGGTTTTGATCTAGAGTCTTAAGGTTTGAAGCACCCCGTGATCGTGCACTTCCCGCCGGCGCCGCCCTGCAGAGCCACCAGCATCGGCAGGTTGTAGCCGTCCATGAGGCTGATGTCGCAGAAGTCGAGTCCGCCGGAGCCGCTGAGCGTGAACTCGGCGAGGGTGGATGTGAACGTTGCCGGAAAGATGGGGGCTAAAGGTGAGAGAATGACGAGAGAAAAGATAATAGTGAGAGAATAGGCCTTAGCCGCCATTGACGGGGGAAGTAAAGGTGGGCCGACGTGGAGATGATTTGGCATGCCACCTAGGCGTTCGGGCATGCCACGTGCGATTGAGCCCGATCGGGCCAGAAACTATCCTACGAAGGGTTAATTTACTTAATATTTGTCGTTAAATAGTAGGTCCGCATAAAAGTATTCTTAATCGTCGAATATCTCATAATTACAGTCCTTAAAAAGCCTCTAGCTCCATGGTTTGCTTAAATCATATGGAGAAATAGAAATAATGCACATGTTTTAGCTACTGATATTATTTTGTTTTCAGACTCATTTGATAAGATCAAAGTGCATCATTTTAATATAATCTCATATTGCTAAATTTCAAGATCTTTTGTAGTAGTAGTATTTAATTTCGGTTCCTATTGAAATAAAAATAAGGATGTCAACTGGGTAACACATAATTTTTCGAGCCAATCTTATCGGTTTTTGATTCAGTTCAGTTTAATCGAGGTAAATTTTTTTACGACTATAAATTTTTGGCTATAACCATGTAACCCTTCAATTTTTCGGGCTACCCATAGATTTATGAAAAAAAACGTTTGAATAAATTTACTTTATTAGCATATGCTTATAATAAAAAGGTACAAGTATTTTTCTTATAAAAAGTATTTGGCCAAAGAATTATAAAAGAAAATAAAACTTTGCAACTAAGTAACAGGGAAGTTGGGTTAACCGGATAAATGAATTAAAAACATTGTTTTGCTAACTGGCGTTCCACTCTACAATGATACACTCAATTTTTTTTTAATGTTTCAGGTTTGGAGAATTGAGTTTTGGAAGTTTTTATGTGATAACAGAAAATTATGTTGAGGATTGATTTTTGATTGTTGATGAGAAATTATATAATTTGTCAATGGGAAAAAATATTGGAAAACATATGATCATGCAAAATGGCACTTTTTGTTTATCTCGAATCGTGATAGTAAAGTTGTATACGTCTTTTTTTTTTAAAGGGCATTTTAAAGTTGTATACTTGACAAGGTTGTTTTCAAATATATATATATATATATATATATATATATATATATATATATACATTAAGAGTTCCATTTTTTATTTTGAAATTTTCAAATATTATCAGTATATGTCAAGATTTATTCCACTACTATCGTGTTCGTATGGTCTGTTTTCCTTTTTAAGGCAACTCGTTCAATATATATGACCTTTTGATTTCTTATAGAAAGAATTAGGGTGTGTACTTTAAGTAAAAAAAAAACACTTTATTAACACTTTAATTGACTAAAGAGATTTTATTGACTAAAAAGACACTTTATATATCTAATTCTCTTTTATTAATTTCCATACCAAAAAGGAATATATATGTCATATTGAACAAGATTGTTTTTAAATAGTATAAAGGAATTAAGAGTTCCATTTTTCATTTTGAAATTTTCAGATATTATCAATAAATGTCGAGATTTCTTATAGTATTGATACAAGTAAAGTGTATATTGACACTAGTGTGAAATTTGTGTTGCAGTATAGGACTTGAGGCAGGTAGACACAGTTAAAATGAATTACTGTAATAATTCATTATGGTCTTCATATAAGAGTCAAATTGGATAAATTTCATATATATCATCTCCAAATTAATCAACTGCGATCAATATACTTAATTGCTCCTAATGATACAACTATAATAATTATTGAAATTAATCTAATTACTTGTCAAGTTGGAGAGGCGGTGTAGGTTGTTTGGAGCAGTTGAAATCTTAGATCACAATTTGGTAAAAAAGGGTACTTCATAATATGATCGGCTAAGAAGATAGTAGTCTTGTGCAAAAACAATCTAAATATTGTAAAAAAGGAAATACCACATATCAAGATTTTTAACACCTCATATTGAGGATGTCATAAATATGTATACAAATGTTAGAAAAATATAGTTTGTCGACTTAAATGAGTAAAACATTTTTTTACATTAGACTAAGATTAGGGATGGCAACAGGTCGGGTTTTTGTGGGTATCCGCACTTCCCAAATCCTGATGGGACGAGTTTGGGAAATATTAAATGATTTTGGGACGGGTTTGGGTCGAAACATGCAAACCCATCACTGGTTTGGGTCGGATTTGAGCAATTACCTCCGGGTACCCGCTACCCAAACCCATTTATATATATAAGATAAAAGATATTATTATGTGTATAATTTATTATATAATTATAAGTATTAGTAGATTTAGGGTTTTAGCTGATTTTCTTAACCCACACACATATTCTATAAGAGTCAAGTCTTTAATGTTTCTCCTCTACTTTTGTAAATCTATTTTCGAAATATGAAGACACAACGACAACATCAATAATTCATATTTCTAGTTATGTTTTAAGATTTTGTAAGTTCGTAGTACTTTGCTTTGAGATTAATTTTAGTGAAATTTTCTGCTGATGTTTATGTTTTAATCATATTTATAATATTTAGTTATTTGATGTTTACTTTTTAGTATTCGGGTTTTTAGCGGGTTATAAACGGGTATTACCCAACGGGATCGGGTTGGGTATGGGTTTTAAAATTATTTTTTAATCAGGTTTGGGACGGATTTGAGTGTTGAAAATTTTCATGAATTTGGGTTTGAGAAATGCTTAATGGATGGGTACCCGACCCATTGCCATCCCTAACTAAGATCTTCAAGAAGGGAAACAAATTTCAGAAACTTAAATTAAGTTTCAGCTGATATTGGTTCAAAAAAAAAAAGTTTCAGCTGATATTGCTATCGAAAAACTTCTATAAATAAACGTTTGGATTTGTATAGTAATAATAGTATCATAATAAATACGTTTGGTTTGACTATATGCATCTTGCAAACTAAAGAATACTATCTATCACTCAAAGTTTTAAGATCGATAATCAGTTATATGATCTCTTTTTAGTGAGAGGTTTTTGGTTCAATCCTGTCAAGGTACGGTGCAGTATATTTCATCATATTTGGTGATGTAGTGGTTCCACTTACGTGCAGTACAGTAATTCCATTCTTATATGATATAGAAGTTCTACTTATATAGTGATGTAACGATTTATTTGATAATATACAAATAAATCTCATTGTAATTCGCTCAAAAAAAAATAGTGCATTTCCAAAAGATTAACTAGCGCCTAGTTAGGGCACCCACAACGGCGAGGGTGTCGCCCGGGCGAAGGAGGAGGAGCCCGGGCGCGACGAGGGTGTCCCCCGTTGGAGGTGGCGAGGGCGGGCGGCGAGGCTGGAGCCCTGGCGCTGTGAAGCCCGGGGGCGAGGCGCTGCAATGGAGGGGAGGAGGGACACGCATCGCCTCCTCCCATTTTCTGATTTTTTTTTTTTTATTTCTGAAATGAAAAAAAAAATTAAAACATGCAACGGTTATATACAAACGGCTTTTTTTTCCCTATAAATATATCACATTCATCCCTTAAACATCTACACCTTCCCTATTTCTTCATTCTCATTTCTACATTCCCACAAAAATTCTCAACAAAAAAACATTCTTGAATTCTTTCAAATAATATTAAAGAAAAAACATGTCTTGGAATGGAGAATTCTTCGATCTCAAAGAAGATGAGAAGGTAGTGGAGGAGGTACTCCAGCTAGGTCAGCAAGTCATTGATCTCTACCGCGAGCACTTTGAAGATGACGACGAAGCAGAGTCATCGAGCAGAACGTACATTCACAGGAATCGTGAAGAGGCCGAACAACGCCTTATTCGCGATTATTTTGCCGAGAATCCGATTTGGGACGAAAATGTATTTCGCCGCCGATTTCGCATGAGCAGGAAGTTGTTCGTGCAGATAGCCGCCACTTTGGTTGCTCGGGAGCCTTTTTTTGAACAACGTCCAGATGCAACTGGAAGACTGGGGCTTCACCCGTGGATCAAATGCACTGTTGCTTTGAGGCAACTCGCCAACGGTGGATCGGCCGATCAGTACAACGAATATCTGCACGTTGGACCAACAACGGGCACACTATGCCTCAAGTATTTTTGCAAGGCAATCAGAGATGCGTTCGGTGACGTATATCTGCATAGGCCAAACAGCGCTGACGTCGCCAGACTCGTAGCAATGCACGAGGCAAGTCATGGCTTTCCTGGTATGATTGGAAGCATCGATTGCATGCACTGGGCATGGAAGAATTGCCCAACAAAATGGCGAGGTTCGTACACAGGACGAAAGGGTTATCCTACTATCATCCTTGAAGCAGTCGCCTCACAAGATTTGTGGATTTGGCATGCCTTTTTCGGTGTCGCCGGCAGCAACAACAACGTCAATGTGCTCAATCAATCCGATGTCCTCGCCGACATTCTCCATGGGAGAGCCCCGCCAGTCACCTTCGTCGCAAATGGCCGCGAGCATTCAATGGGATACTATCTCGCCGACGGTATCTATCCGAAATGGGCTACATTCGTGAAGACCGTACGAGCTCCAACTGATCCAAAGAGATGCTGATTTGCAAAGATGCAAGAAGCTGCACGAAAGGATGTTGAAAGGGCTTTCGGTGTCCTCCAAGCTCGTTGGGCAATTATAAAAGGCCCTGCTCGGTTGCATTTTCGAGAACACTTAAGCGACATCATGTACGCTTGCATCATATTGCATAACATGATCATCGAAGATGAGGGACACCAAGCAAGTCAATTTGTTCCGGAAGCGAGCGCAAGGGGCGACAAGGAGGTTAATACGGCACCAGTAATCATGGGTGGAACGCGTGAATTCGAAAAATATATTGAGAGACGAGCTCGCGTTCAAGATGCAACAGCCCACGAGCGTCTTGCGGATGATTTGATTGAAGAAATTTGGACGTGTTTCGGTCCGCTCAACTAGCTCTAGATTTATTTTCAATATTATTGTATTTTTCGTATCTGTTTTTCAAATTCAATAAAATTGTTCGAGTTTTAATCTTATTGTATTTAGATAATTAATTTGTTATATATTGCAAAAAAAAAATTAAAATTAAAAAGCAAAATTAAATAAAAATTAATCATTGGATAGCCCTAGGGGTCGGGCTTCACCATAATGTCAAGTCCAGACTATCAATTATTGGGACCTCATCAAAATACTCATAGTCCTAAGGCTTCGGAGCCCAGTGTTGTTGTGAACGCTCTTAGGTCAGCGTATACTACCATTTAATGAGTACATGAAAATATTCCCCCAAAAAAATAAATGAGTAATGGAAAAGAGAATAATTATGCACCAAAAATACATAACCAAAGAAAATTTGGGCCCACATTTACCTTAAAGCGGTTGTCCGGGACGACTGGTGGGCCCAAAACTCGTCGTTCTCAAACATTTGATTGTTGGTATTAGGCTAACGTATTTTTTTACACTAATTATTATATTATTCAAAAAATATAAATACAATATACGTATTTTTAAAACTATATGACACCCCCTATTAGGTAATAAAATACACACACTACAAGGCGAAAGAGGAAATTAGATATGATGAGGAATATTGTACTTTGACCGTATCTAGCTAATACGCTAACATCCAAATAATTTCTTATCATGAATGTTCCAACACTATAAAAATCACAATAACATTGTTGATCTAATTCGGTTATCGAATTATTTTTAAGGGTAATGATAAACGGACAACTGTTGTCCGAACAACTACTGGTTTTAGGTTTGAAAATCGGTCCGATCAATATTATTTAAAATCGTAAATTTTGTTATTTTCTTGTTTTAATTAAGCTCGAACGAAAGGTTATGCTAAAATCGATTAAAATATAATTTATAATCAATTAATAGATTAAAATAAAATTTATAATTAATCAATTAATAAAATTATTTACAAAAAAATGATGGGTTTAAGGAAACTATGAAAATAACCTATAGTTAAGTCGTTGGGGCGGGGTACTTTGACGGGGGAGGGGGGGTTTAATGAGGTGGAGGGATACATTAGTAAAACAAGAAAAAAAATTAGCGGTTTTAAATAATATTAGTTGGACCGGTTTTTCAAGAAAGAAAGAAAAAAATCGGCGATTTTAAATAATATTGGTTGGACCGATTTTCAAACATAAAACCGGTAGTTATCCGTTTGTCATTATTGTATTTTTAAATTGTGCATTGCATTATACAGCTTAAGTTTCTTTTCACGATTCAAGTTTAGTTTTTGTTGATTGGCGGATGAGCTTAATATATATAGCCATTTATCCTCAAATCTCATTTCACATATTTCACTGGGATTCTATCTTAATGATGAATAATACTACCCATGTTCTAAAATTACGTTTAGATGTCCCAAAACTTATGTAAATGATTTATTTATATGAGAATTAAAAAGAGAAAATAACTTTTTGAATAATATTTCTGTCAAATTATGATTAGCATGAAAGAGTTTTTTTTTTTCCCACATGGAATAATATGTAGTTTTGGTTATGTTTAGAGTGTTTAGCATACGCGGTGGACACTATAGTTTTCTATTGGGCATGCAATTAATTTGTTGGGAAGGCTAAAAATGAAAACAATAATTAAGATATAAAAAGAATAAACCAACAAAAAAAAAGAAACAACTTGTTGGGAAAGAGGTTTTGAAAATACATAATATGTTCTCCGTTTTGTTAGAGAGGTTTGTAATAATGTAATATCATGCATCATGAGGTGTGTTCTGTAGAAATTGTAATTGAAGTAATTCTAAAAAAAGTAATTAAATATTGTTATTAGATACTTCCTCCGTCCCACTTAACAAGTCTCATTTGAAATGTGCACGTAAATTAAGAAAAAGAGAGTTAGAGTGTGATTAAGGTAGTAATATTTTATTGTTAATGTTAAAGTGTGCCGAGTGAAAAAATATTGTACAATAAATTAAACAACACTGTACTGTTCACGTTTGAGTGTGACATAATATGGATTTTAGTATGTTAATTTTTGCCAAATAAAGAAATGAGACTTATTGAGTGGGATACCCAAAATGGCAAAATGAGACTTATTGAACGAGACAGAGGGAATATGTTGCAATAACTAAATACTACTACTTCCTCCGTTCATGAAATGATGCCCCATTTCGTGTTCGAAATGGGGATTAAGAAAGTTGATAAAGTTATTTTGAGTGGGTAAAAGTTAAAAAGTAGGGGTAGTAAGATAATGTCAAAAAAACAGTGGTAATGACAAAAAATAGGTGGTATTGACCAAAAAGTAGGAATAAAGTTATTGGGACAACAAAAAAGATAGAAATAAAGTTGATGTGATGTGGGGTCATCAATAACAAATGGTAGTAATTTTAATAAAGTAACAAAGGTATATTGGTAAAAATAACGAAATAAGACATCATTTAGTGAACATAAATAATGGATGAAACAGTGCATCATTTCGTGAACGGGTGATCGACACATTCCACATCTTCTTTAATACAATGACAATCACATCTTCTAATAATATACTTCTATGAAATAGGATTAGCTTCACTGAATATAATTAAGTTAGAAAATCCACTTTTTTTTTTCATTAAAATAAAACTATTGATAGCATCGTCACCGACGACAAGCCTTAAATAGAATCAAAAAGTCAGATATCAACAGGTGGCTAGTGAAAATAGGAGTAGCAAAAGATGTGGAGAAAAAGTAGTGCAACAAACACTAAATCTGGAAATTCAAGATTTTGATGTGATTGATTATTTATTTATTTTTGTTTTCTTTTTCTGTTTATAATTAGACTTGGTTTCATCTCATTTTCGTTGACCGTATACTACATTATAAGTATAATCTTAGAAGAAGTTGACCGGATCCTCAATTATCTTTTCATGTGATATCTTTTATTGCTTTAATAAGAAGATATCATGTAATATGATTAAACGTTCAAGATTTAAGGTATATATTATCTATATATGTTTTTTAAATTTTAAATCGCTAATTATGTCACGCGTCATCTCCTTATAGGAGATTCATATGGAGAAATAATGGAGAATCCAATCTGAAGTAAAGTGTTTGAATATGGCAAATCGTAATAATTAACTGAAAAGGCAAAAATATTAGTATAACTTAATGATCTTGGGAGTATAAGGTTTTATTGATGTTTGTATCAATGGGGTGTATTGACTATTGAGAGAATAAAATTGTGAGTTCTAGCGTTGTAAAGTTAGCGGTTTTCAAGTAGGAAAAAAATGTTATCATATAATTTTCTGTACATCTAAGCATCGAGTTGAGGTTGACATTAAGCTAGAAAATTCAGAGATCGAATGAATTAAGAGCTAACTACAATGCAAACATGACTGCATGAAAATCTCTATAAATTAGTAAAATGGTGGATCTCCTAATTCCATGTGTTTTTGCATTTCAGTTTATTCATTATTTGTGCAACATAAAATCATGTTTTATTAATTAAATGATTATTTTTAGCTTATTAAATAAACTAGCGTATAACCCGTCGAAAATCGACGGAAAATTATAAAAATTAATAAAATTATTAAATAGTACTAATATGTGATAGATTAAAATAAATATTATTTGTTAATTATTTTAGCGTTAAGTAATTTGATTATGCAATTTACTAAACTCGTTTATAATTAATATCCCTTGAACACATCTCAAATTCAATTAAAAAGTAATTTTACCACATGTTTAAGTCTCAAACCCATATAGTTATGTTTGTTAAAAATTATCTCATTATTTTCGATAATTATTAAAGCTCTATTCTTCACAAAACCGATGTGAGCAAAAAATATATTTCTCTCTCAAAAGAAAGCGACTCTTAAGCTGAATTTTTTAGCTTTTTATTAAGAAAAAGAGGCAAGAGAAGGAGCGGGTAGTGAGAGAGAGAGAAGAGATATATAAATAACGAATAATACTATAGATGTTAAGATTGTCTATAAGATGAAAGTGACCCTAAATACTCCACATTATGAATTCAACACAAGATTAAGTTAAACCACCGCTTCATAATCATTCCGTCTACCCCGACAGTTCCGACCTGAAACCGACCTATTGACTACAATACTGATTTTAAATTATATAAATAATCATCTTACAAATATATTCACAAAAAAATTAATGATGACATTTTTATATGAAATTAATATTTAATTATATACATAACCATATTCCAAAAATATTCACACAATATTTAATACATAAAAAGTTAATTATAAATTGTAGTATTATAAATAATCATCTTCCAAATATATTCATAGAAAAATAAATGATGACATTCGTTTTCTTTTTTACCAGCTTCGAGAATAACTTTTTAACTGAGAATAGAATTTCAAGAATTGTTTCACTATGTACTTAGTAGTTTTTCCTTTTTACAAAACTTTATGTGCAATGATCGTGATTCATAAAATTATTTAGTCAATAATATAAAATAAAAGTTGACCATGAATATCTTTAATTTTATGAGTTTAAAATTATATATATTAAAGAAAAAGTTGTCCTGCAAGTACTGAATTGGCTCATCTTACGCGCACGATTCTTGATTCTTTGTCGGAATTGACTCGTTGAAAAATCGTTTGTAATTTTTCTGCCAATTTTCCAACATATTCTACGTTTTCCAATGGAGACGATTAATAAAACAATTTGAGATGATGTGTCTAGGATTATTCAAACTTGTTTGAAATTTATATACTCGTACTTGTTTAAAATCCGATTAAAAAATTAGTCATTTGTCTTCCTTTCTAAAAAAAATCCGTATATTAGTCTACCGCCACAATTCTGCATCGGAAGTGACTCGTTGACCACGACTGTGATTTATAAGTGCGTAATTTATAAAATTTATTTTGAATTTATATTGATCCAAAAATTTAATAAAAACATTGATTGTATTATTCGTTAATCATCCTTAATCGTATAGTAATATTCGTAAATTAAAATAATAAATTATGCAAAGTTGGAAATCCAACTACAAATAACGTATAAATTATTTCATAGATGACGATTATAGATTTTATAAAATACACGAAAAAAAAGTAAAAAATGAAAAATTTCTCGAGTGTCAGTTAGGAATTGGCTCGTCTACCGCATGGTTCCAGGTCAGAATTGACCCGTTGACCACGATTTTGATTTATAAATGTACAATTTATGACGATTCTATATTTTAGAAAATATAAGAAAAAAATGAATAAAATGAAACTTTTAAAATTAATAAGAATAAAGAATGAAAATGTGTCACGTGGGATCCCGAGTTGAGGTACCCGTCAGTTGGGAATTGGCCCGTCTACCTAATTAATTGACAAATTAGAAATTACTTATTTTTTTTATCAAATTAAATAAAAAATATTAGACTATTTCCAAATTTAATTCGGTCAACCGATAAATTATTCAAACTATTTTGGAACCATTTATTCTGTCAACTAATAAATTGGTTCCCTTATAAAAATAATTATCTATTCGACCAATTAATAAATTGACTAAAATAAAATAACTTAAACTATAAAAATATAGTAGTTATTTATTTGGCCGATTAATAAATAAATTAGCCAAATAAAACTCCTACAAAAAATAATTATCTATTCGGCCAATTAATAAATTGACCAAATTAAATTAAATTAAACTATAAACTATAGTTTTTTACTCGGCGGATTAATAAATAAAATGGCCAAATAAAACTAGTAGAGCAAAAGATGAGATAATACACATTGATTCTAGATATTTATAGACTTTTCAATAGGTGAAGTTTCATTGAGAAACCGATGTGGGACATAAGATTTTAGTATAGATATTTAAAATCTATTATTCTACATTTAAAAATTCAAAAATTTGAGAATTTACATAAATATGAATGAAGGAATATAAGGGGTGCCACATAAAATTTTTGCAAAGCAAAAATCATTTTTCTTTTAATAATATAATAATAATAATAATAATAATAATAATAATAATAATAATATGATCTTAAGTTAATTATTAATAATAACATCCTATAAGATATTGGCAAGGATTTTCTGTCGGTTCCTTGATCACCATTCCAAAGATTTTTAAACCTTTCCTTTTAAATGCTCAAAATATCTTTGTCTCCTTAGCTACCTTTCCTACTGTAGATATTTCTTGAATTCTCTCCGTCTACGAAATAACTCTATATTTATTTATACTTTTTTCATGAAATAACTCCCTACTTATTTTTTTGTACAATTATACTCTTTTATTTTTTCTTTATTTACTACTATCATTTGTTATTGATGGTCCCACTTCACAACAATTTTGTTCCTACTTTTTGGTCAACACAATAACTTTATTCCTACTTTTTAGTCAATACCATCATTTTTTAGTCAAAACTACTGTTTTTTTGTCATTATCCCAGTATCTCTACATTCTTACTTTTATCCTACTCAAAATAACTTTATCAATTTTTTTATTTTCCGTATCGAACCCCAAATGAGGAGATGTTTTGTGGACGGAGGGAGTATATTTTTAATGATAGATTTGGCGGCATCATTATTGGTTTTGGTGACATATATTTGACACATGCAGCGTTGAATTAGGTCGCAAAACATCATGTCTTGGGAGGTGTGTGTTACCGTGTTGCAACTTAATTCAAATTTCAAAGTTTTGCGACTGAAATTGCCAACATTTTCTTTTCTTTTAACTTTAAATGACATTGACTCTGGAATATATATTTGCCAATATATATATTATTGAGAATATGGTAGAATATCTTAATAATTGTCGAAATTTGAAAAAAAAAATATTATTGACATTTCAAAAGTATCATTTTTAGAAAATATCTAGGTAATGTAACTACTGTAGTCCGATATCTCAAAATTCGGTGGAGAACTAGAGATTGATATAGATTTCTCCACTTACCACATAAACATTAAACAACTTTAATCTCCAACTCTCCATCTTTATTTTCAGATTTTGAAATAATAGATCGGGACAGATTATTTACATTATATAAACCTTGGTACTAAAATTATTATTTTAACTGTTGTGATATTTTTGCATATTTCGACAAATGTTGTGATAGCGTATGTTCGTTCTCACACAATTTTTTTTTTCTCCTTTCTTGAGCATCGTTCTCACACAACTGATTTTTGTGGATATTGGTGTAATACATGATATACATGAAGATGTTAATAATTTGTTAGAATGAGTATATTTATTTTGAGAAACATTATAGTTTAATATTATTATACCACTAGGAGTGTAGGATGTCACTATAAATTAAATACAAAACTTTTGATTTAAAAATTTATTGGGTTAAAATTAAATCATACGTTGGCCAAATTGATAACCCCCCATGTGCATGTGTGTGTGAGGGGGAGAGAGATAGATAGGCACAAGAAACAAATATTAAGTCCTGGAATGTAAAAGTACATACTACAAGTCTATATCAAAAACCCTAACTTGCACAAAAAATCACATATAAATAAAACATTATTTGTTTATAATTATAAATGTAAATATATCTCCATCCAATTATTCATAAAAAAGTAAAAGGTATCTCACTATTCTACTTTCCTATTTTCCTTTCATCATTCTATTAATTCCATTCAAACTTTCATAGATCTTATATTTCTAAGAATAAAATGGCCGCGCATAACTTTTTAGTGTTGTTATACTATAATGTGATCAATTGAATGATGTGAATTGTCAAGTGCTCGGGATATAATTAAGATGTCACAATCTGATCGAAAATTGTGAAGACATTATTCTCTAACAAACTTATGTTTTAGTAGGGTAATGTTATTTTGGTTGTAAATTTATTATTGAAAAATAATGGAAAAGAAAAAGTATGAAAATATTATCATTTCTATCATTTTCTTATCATATGTTTACATATTAATAATAATAATTAATTATTTGATAGTTGGGGCCTGGGGGATTATTTAATCCTTCCAAATTGAAATAATACATGGGACCAACTTCAGTTCTAATTGAAACAAGACAACATTTTTTTTCACTACATGTATATAAAACACGGCACTAAATAATTGCAATTAGCTAGTAACATTTTTCTTTTTTATAAAAAGTTACTCAGTCCTAAATTGTCATGGCATTGGTCAGGGTTCAGAAAGGATGGTGTCTATGCTTCGTGATACTTGTAGCCCAAAGACCATGTCATGCATCATAATATCTCATCGTTTCGGACAATTTACATCAAAATCTAAGGTTTATTGTTCGAAAAAATTTATGATTAGTATCAAATATTTCATTTTGGTTGATCATTTTTATTATATTTAGCACTTTTTGACTCAGTTGTTGAGTTTTTTGTTAAATATTTCATACAAATAAAACTCTACTACCTACTATTGATTTTTATTTTTGTTTCCAACTGAATGAGGTGAGGCATGCACCATATTTATACATAAGAACTACTTAAATCAATAATTAAGATATTTGGAATGCATATTTGATCCAATAATGATAACTTACTAACCATAAAGTTCCATAAAATACTATTTTATAATATTCTAGATATAGGGAAAGTACTATCATGAGAAGGGATTATTTAAAGGGTAAATTTTTTGTTTATCCCTTCATTTACCTCTAAATGGAGGAGGTATAAAAAACAAACACAGCCTTACTACTTAATTATACTAATTTCACTTCCAATTTAAAGAAAGTACTTTTACAACTATATTTTACAAGTTGGGAAATGCAAGGTTTTTTAAGTTTATATGTTTCAACGAGTATACGTTATGAATAGAAATGAAATAAAAACGAGAAAATGTTCAATCTTGAATTCTCCACCCAACTTCTACATAAAACTTACGAGATCAACACATTTTAAGAATAAAAATTTTATACATTGCTTATGAAACACCAAAGTAACAAATGCAGGTTCCCACAAGCCCCAACATAAAAATGAAAGACTTTGTACAATTTTTTTGATATTTATTTAAGACGGACAAGACCCATTTAGACTGTATCATTATTGGGCTAAGCCCGAAGCCCAAGTAATCGTTTTGAGCCCACTAAACCTCTTAACGGTGTACAACACTTGAAGCATGACGTACCAACACTTTGTAGGTTTTAAAACCCCTCCAAAATCCTCAAATCCCGCATAAAAATTCCACATGAAACCCGTATATCCGGCCCGACCCGTATTCATCATTCAAATAGTCCGATCGTCGCAACTCCGGGGAATCAAGATTCAATCTTCCTTGCCTTTATGTTAACCTTTTCGAAGTTTTGCTCAATATTTGAATCTTCCCACTTCATTGTGAAATGGCTGCTGCTTTTTATTTATTTATTTTGTTTTAATTTATTGTGTGTGTTTTATAATGTAATTTTAGGCCATTCATTATCTAAATTAATGGAGCAGTTTTTTTTAGGTGCATGCATGAAGTAGCTATTGAGTATTAAAATAGCGAGAAATATTGCAGAAATCTGATTAAGATAGTACATCTTCAATGTCAATAGTCTTTCTAAATTTGCATTCCCAAAAATATGAATTTTTGTTAGATTTTGGCAATTTCTTGATTTCCGAGAGCTACTGTTACTGTTGAAAGTTAGAACAATGATTGAGATATTATCTAAAAAAATAAAAATTGATTGAGATATTATCAAATGGCAAATACTTGAGTGAGACGGGTCTCACAATGTGAGACCGGATTGATCCGATCCGGTCCGGATCCTGATCGGACTGAGATTGACTTTGACCCGATCAAACACGTTGACTCTGTTTTTTCGATTTTTTTACGGTCAGATCATATGCACTACGAAGTGTACCTATATGCAGTACATTGTATAATGAGATGCATCACTAAGTGTATTGAGATACACCAATTTTTAATTTTTATAATTATTTTTCCCCTATTTTTTGAGATGCACCACATAGTGTATCCGTATGCACAACCATGTGTACCAAGATACACTGCGTTGTGTTTCCATATGCACCACCATGTAAAATAAGACGCACAACCATGTGTATCGAGATGCACTGTGTTTGCTTCTTCTTATTTGGTTAAGAGATCAAACAAGGGAAGCCGAAGGCCTCGGAGCAAGCCAAACGATCTAAATTGTTGCCACTAAAATTATCTATAGATTAAAATCAGAGCCGAAGCGGTGCATCTCAATACTCTTAGTTGTACATAGAGATGGCAATGGATCCCAAATCCGGTCCAGATCCGGTGCTCCAGATCCATTTTTTAGGATTTGGACATCGAAAATTTGGACCCGATGGATCTGGACCGGATATGGACGAAGTGTCCAAAAAATGGATCTGGATCTGGAATTAAATTTTTAGATCCAGATCCGGTCCATATCCGTTTTTAGACCTGGTATATATTATAAGTTTAAATATAATTTTTTATTTATACATAATATATAAATTATATATTATACATATTTTAACAAGTGATTATTGTACTGTTGTTTATGGTTTAATGACTTAGTTTTGAACTTTAATGATGGTAGAACTTGAAGTATATATATATATATATTATTTATGCGTGTTATTCTCGATTGCATAGTAAACGTAATAATACTATGGATCTGGATCTGGACCCGGGATCTGCGGATCTTATGGATTTGGATCTGGAATTTATTTTTTTGGGTCCAATGGATCTGGACGAACGATCCAAAAAATGCATCTGGATCTGGACTAAGTAATATCCGGTCCAAATCCGGTCCATTGCCATGTCTAGTTGTACATCTCATTATAAAGTGTAGTGCATATAAATACATATTGTATTGTGCATGTGAGTTGACCATTAAAAAAAATAGATTTTGGCGCGTGGACAACACGCGCCACGCATGAGAGGGGTGCGCGTGCAGTTCACGCGAGACATCTTGCACACAAGTCTAACTCTTATCAAATTTGTCGCGCCTTCCATAAGCTTAAAATGAGCGTATTGTTACTAGTATTTGGCATTTGGTATGGTTTTTGGCTTCGATGAGAATCAAATATATTGGCATTTTTTAAGTGGATCCACGAGCACTCGAGCTCAGCTATATGAGCTAGCTCATACATTGTTACTAGTATCACATATTCATAGCTGATTTAGCTGATTTTTGTTTCAATTTTACTTTGTTTTTTTTAATAGTAGTAAGAACAATAATAAACTATCAAATTGTATTGAAACATTGGAAAATTACAATACAGTTGATTATTTAAAACTAGTAAAAATTAAAAACTAAAAACTAAAAATTACATACAATTGATTATTTTAATTTTTTATATTTTAATTGCATGTTTTAAAAAAAAAAAAAGAAAATGGAGGAGGCGACGCGTGTTCCCTCCTCTCTTCCTTCTTCGCTGCCTCAAGCAAGGGCTTAACAGTGCCCTTGCGTTCTGCCTCCGCCCGCGTGCCTCCAACTCCAACGCCGTCGCCCGCGGATGCCGGTCGTTCGATCCCCATCGCACGAGCTATCACCCGCGGATAGCCCGTTGCGTTGGGGATGCTTTTATGAAATGCAATATTATGCTATGTTGCTTCTTTATTCTTGTCGCTTCCTCACTCCAGCTCCACTCTATTCAATAAGTTATCTTCACTTCTAAAATAAATTAAACGTGGCTTCCTTCACTTTGTTGAATAGTTAGTTTCTTTCTTTCTCCAATAACTGTAGGCAAAATTTATAAATAATTACGTCGTCGCTATTGAGAATAATTAGTAGAAAGTTGTTTTGTCCTATTTAGAGATTAATTAGCTAACACTTAAAATTGAACTTTAAAAAAATATTTTCTTATGACAATAACAATTAATCCACATTTTACATGAAGTGTGCATTGGATACTTTCTAGTTCGAATCCTCTTAGAGCATCCACAACAAGATGCTCTATAGTATACAGTGCTCAGGCACGAGCACCCCGCCATGGAGGATGGTGCTCACGAGCAGTGTGTTGGTACCGATTGAAGATCTCATGTGCCAAAGCGCGTAAGTATGGAGCTCAATGTGGGTCGACTAAAATTTATAGTGCAATTGCCTAAGATTTGTAGTATTTTTTGTCACATGGGACGTTTGATGGATGTGCCAACTTTGTGTGATGAAATGCTAACGTGAAAATATAATATATGGTGGCAGCTAAATTATGAGTTCCGATGGAGATATATTTAAATTTATAATTATTTGTTTATTCGTTGATTCTCGTGAAGACCAGAAGAATACTATATTTATTTATGAATCTAAGCAAGTATGTCGTAAACATAAACTCTAAAGGGAAAAATTCTAACTTTTTTTATTTAAAATTAATGCTCACCATCTACGACTATCAAAATTACTGATATATACTAGTTTATATCAAAAATCTAACTTATACAAAAAATCACATATAAATAAAACAGTATTTGTTAATAATTATAGATGTAAATATAACTCCATCAAATTCATAAAAAATTAAAAGGTAATCTCACCATTCTACTTTGCTATTTTCCTTTGATCATTCTATTAATTCCATTCAAACTTTCATAGATCTTATATTTCTTTAAAGAAAATGGCCGCCCATAACTTTTTAATGTTGTTATACTATAATGTGATCAAATTGATGATGTGAATTGTGAAGTGCTCGGGATATAATTTAAGATGTCACAATCTGATCGAAAATTGTGAAGACATTATTCTCTAACAAACTAATTTTTGAGTCAGGGTGTATTTATTTTGGTTATAAATTTATTATTGAAAAATGATAAAAAGGAAAAAGTATGAAAATATTATCATTTCTTTAATTTTCTTATCACTTGTTTACATACTAGTAATAATAATTAATTATTTGATGGTCAGGGCTTGGGGGATTATTTAATCCTTCGAAATTGAATTAATACATGGGACCAACTTCAGTTCTAATTGAAACAAGACAACATTTCTTTTTTCACATGTATATATAACACGTCACTAAATAATTGCAATTAGCTAGTAACATTTTTTTTTTTTTTGAAAAGTTACTCAGTTTTCCAAGGCTTCTTAATGAACCTAAGCAGTCCAGCCTAGATTATCATGGCGTTGGTCAGGGTTCATAAAGGATGGTGTCTAAGCTTCGTGATGAGTAACCCAAAGACGTGATGAGTAACCCAAAGACCATGTTATTCTTCAAAATATCTCATCGTTTCGGACAATTTACATCAAAATATAAGGTTTATCGTTCGCAAAAATTTATGATTAGTATCAAATATTTCATTTTGGTTGATCATTTTTATTATATTTAGCAATTTTTGACTTAGTTGTTGAGTTTTTTGTTAAATATTTCATACAAATAAAACTTTACTACTTAGTATTGATTTTTATATTTGTTTCCATCTGAATGAGGTGAGGCATGCACCATATTTATACATAAGAACTACTTAAATCAATAATTAAGATATTTGGAATGCATATTTGTTCCAATAATGATAACTTACTAACCATAAAGTTCCATAAAATACTATTTTATAATATTCTAGATATAGGGAAAGTACTATCATGAGAAGGGATTATTTAAAGGTGAGTTTTTTTGTTTATCTCTTCGTTTACATCTAAATGGAGGTATAAAAAACAAATACAACCTTACTACTTAATCTTTATAAACTATAATAGCAAGCCCGAGCTGCTATTATTAGAAACTTTTATTTTCAGTTTTATTTAATAGTATTCTATTTTGAGAATTAGTTTTTTTTAATATTATGTCATAATTATTTATATAATATTTTTCAATCAACCAATTACTTTTGACTGTTACAAAGCATTAAAAATTTTTAATGAGTCAATTCAATTCAGCCGTTACAAAAGCAATAGTCATGTTAATCAAGTCATGATTTCTCTATTTTCATATCCAATTTACAGTTCATCTCCCATATCTCACCAGTCAATTGGGGAATTTGATTGTTTTGCACATTTATTGGAAATTTGCTAATTATTTATATAATATATTATATACTAGCTACTTCAATGCATATCAAATATTTCTTGCTATTTTATAATACTCAATAGCTACTCCATCCATACACTTAATAAGCTTCATTATGTAAACAATAAATTAAACGCAAAAACTTGTATAAGACCTGTTGCACCCCGCGCACCTATTTTTTTTTTCCTGATTTTTTTTTAATTTCCTGATTTTTTCCCCTCTTTTTTTTGATTTGCCGCTTCTTCTTTGATCAATCAACCATAAATATTCTGATATTTATGATTCAACCATAAAACCATGCACATAGATTAATTACGTAAATAGCAGTACAAGTTAATTACTCTTAACTATATACATATAATATAATTACTCTATGATGTTTTAATATGTTCCCAATAGTGAAATCACGGCAGACTGCTTATAATAAATTTATTATATATTATATCAACTAATATCAAAAGCTCTATCGTTTTAAATTATAATAGTAAGGTCGAATTGCCGTTTTTAGAAACTTTTATTTTTTAGTGTTTTTCATATTCCGTTTCTTGAAATAATTTTCATAAATGGTAACACTAATTATTCATTAATATTTTTCAATCAACTAATTAATTCGGACGTTACAAAAGCATAACTAATGCTAACAAGTTAATTTCTTTCCTATATTTATTGTGTTTTGTTGCCTATAAATTCTGTAATATCTTAACCAAAATGCAAATGTCAGTTCTGATTTTTAACTTCATCCATTACAAATAGAATCGGAAAGAAAAGTGTGGATGAAGTACTAAGAAGAAATAAATACGAGAGAGAGGATTGAAGAGATGAACTCATCCAATGAGTTTCTAAAATCTTTGTAATATTTGCTTTCTATCATTTCTAGAATTTTTTTATCTTTGTAATATTTGGTTTTTATCATTTCTAGAATTTTTATGCTTTCTTGATGTTTACTACATCATGCTGATTTACATTTGTTTTAGTTTTTACTATCTATTTTTCATCTGATTAAGAAACAAAGTCAGAAATTGAATATAAGTGAATAAATACTTAGCCGAACTACTGAAAACATGCACACATATGCTTATGTTGATCACAACATTTTCTGATTTTCTAGATCTATACATACCTGCAGCTCAAATGAAAAATTCTTGATGTACTATAATGATGTATTCACGCATGAATTTCTCAATGTTTAGGAATGTTAAGAAATATCTTACCACAAGCTGAATTTGAAAGGTCAACACGTCACTTATGTTGCCAATGAATAATTACTCCCTTCGTACTTTAAATAATGCACCAATTACTGTTCGGTTCGAAGTTTAAGAAAACTGGTAAAGTTGCATAAAGTGGTGTAAAAAGACTTGAGCGTTAGTGTTAAGTTTGGATTTTAAATTGCAATTAGCACTTGGTGCTTTAAAACTCCCACTCCCGATCTTTATAAACTATAATAGCAAGGTCGGCTTGCCTTTTTTAGAAACTTTTATATTTTTAGGTTTTGTTCCATATTCCATTTCTAGAAATAATTTTCATAATGGTATAGTTTTAATTGTTAATAAATATTTATCAATCAACTAATTAATATTAGACGTTACAACAGTGTAATTTGTGGAATAATAATAATAATAATAATAATAATAATAATAATAATAATAATAATTAATTTTCAAGTTTTATGTTATTTCTACTTATAAATTCTAGAATTCTGCAATCAACTTTATCCACATTTACATTATTTGTGGTCCTTCATTCCAACTAAGGAAAACATGGTTAATTAAAAAGAGTTGCACTGAGAGGATTGACATAATACTTATGTCGTAGATTAGAGTAGGTGTTTTTTTATCAGGTTTAAGATAAGTTTTTTGGTCTTTGCATCTTTTTTGTCTTCTAATACTATTCTGCATATCTTTATTCTCTCTACACATAATACATGATTCAGAATTTTAAGGAGGCTTTTCTTCTCCCTCTGTGTTGCGTTTGTGGAGGCTTACCTCTTGCCGCCTGCCAATTCATGATTTTTATATTCCGTAAGATTTGTGCTGCTAATTCACATTCACTTTATCTTCGTTCGAAATAACATAATTTCTCAATTTGAGGAAAGTACAAGGTTAACTCTTTCGCTCTCTCTCATTCTCTCTTGGAATTCAGAAGAAGAGTTTTGTGCGTATCAATATTGTTTCATTACAATTAAACAGAAAAATACCCTCAAGATATATAAAAAAGTTAGAATGTCGTGATTATTTATTTCTTTTATTTCATTTATTTAAATTTATTTAGTATCATAACAATCCCACACATCGCGTGGGTGGTATGCTAGTTATACTAATTTCACTTCCAATTTAAGGAAAGTACTTTTACATAGTATATTTTACAAGTTGAGAAATGCAAGATTTATTAGGTTTATATGTTTCAACGAGTATACGTTATGAATAGAAATTAAATAAAAACGAGAAAATATTCAATCTTGAATTCTCCACCCAACAACTTCTACATAAAACTTACGAATTCAACACATTTTAAGAAATAAATATTTTATACATTGCTTAGTGAAACACCAAAGCAACAAATGCAGTTTCCCACAAGCCACAACATAAAAATGAAAGATTTTACACAATTTTTTTTTTATATTTATTTAAGCTGGACATGACCCATTTAGACTGTATCATTATTGGGCTAAGCCCAAATCCTAAGTAACTGTTTTAAGCCCATTAAACATCTTAACGGTGTACAACACTTGAAGCATCACGTACCAACACTTGTATGTTCTAAAACCCCTCCAAAATCCTCAAAATCCGCAATCAACCTTCGTAAAAATTCCACATGAAACCCGTATATCCGGCCCGACCCGTTTTCATCATTCAAATAGTCCGATCGTCGCAACTTCTGAAATCAAGATTGAATCTTTCTTGCCTTTTTCATACTCATATGTGAACCTTTTTGAAGTTTTGCTCAATATTTGAATCTTCCCACTTCATTGTGAAATGACGGCCGCTTTTTTATTTATTTATTTATTTTAATTTAGAGGTAGTCTCCCATGCGACCTGTTGTATGGGTTCTGCGACCGGATCCGGATCGAGTTGACTCGGTCAATTTTTTTTTTCCGATTTTGTTTTTTTTTTTCGACTCCGTCTTCGGCTCCGATTTTACGGCCCTGTCTTCGCTCCGATTATTAATATAAGAATAATCGTCGGGCAACAATTTAGATTTATTCGGCTCACTTCAAGGCCTTCGGCTCCCCTCGCTCGAATCTTGATCAAAGAAGAAGTGGCAAACCAAAAAAAAAGGGGGAAAAATCTGAAAATTTTAAAAAAAGCAGGAAAAAAAAAAATAGGTGCGTGCACCCCACGCGCGGTCGCGTGGGGTGCGGCATGTCTTATACAAGTTTTTGCGTTTAATTTATTGTATTCATAATGTAGCTTATTAAGTGTATGGATGGAGTAGCTATTGAGTATTATAAAATAGCAAGAAATATTTGATATGCATTGAAGTAGCTGGTATATAATATATATTATATAAAATAGCAAGAGATATTGCAGAAATCTGATTAAAAAAAATTGATTGAGATAATATCAAATTCGTCGCGCCTTCCATAAGCTTAAAATGCGCTTATTGTTACTAGCATTTGGCATTTGGTATGATTTTGCAATTTCTTAAGTCCTAAAACTGAGCAAATGGAAGTTGTACCACTTTATTTTAATATTTCTAAGTATTATTTTAGTGGGAATGGATTTATTTTTTGTTTGATGGCTTTTTTCGTTTCATAGTTCTTGGAGCTTGTAGCGTCCTCTTGTTCAAAAAATATCAAAAAGCTGAAAGTCGAGATAAATAATGTTCGTTGTTGGAAGTTAAATTCGTAAAGTGTCGCAAGTCTTTGAGATATATATACGAAGGTTATTCCACTGTGGGAGACTTGTGTGAGACGTTCTTCGTTTAATATCATCATAACTGGGCTTCTTTAATTTCACTTTATGCAGAAATGTTGTTGTTGTCACTGCACTTAGTAATGAGAAAAGTTGATTTTTTGAAGCAAAGAGCAGAGATACGTAGTCGAGTTTTTAATAAAATCGAACATTTCATTGTGTGATGTAAATTTGATATGACTTTATGAATTATGATAGACACCTTCTTCATGATATCATGCAAATTCTTTCCTTTTTTTTGTTTTTTGTTTTTTTTTTTCATTTTGTTTCTATTTTTTGATGTGATGACAGATTGATTTCAACAGAGCTTGATCAAGAAATGGATGGATTGCGATTTTTTTTTTTTTTTTTTTCCGTTTGTATCTGCTAAAGATTAGATGCATTGTGCAAATGAGCCAAATGCAGGCATTGTATGAGTTGAATGAATTTTTTTGGAACTTTTGAGCTTCATTGCTAGTGTTTTTTTCTTGAAATTTCTTAATATTCGGGCAACGTGAGGGGCACGTGCTTTCGTTGTTCGGGTTGTGGTACAGTGTCCCTCTGTCTCCTCTTCTTCCTAAGGGCTCCTCCTCCTTTGCACCCTTGTCCCATGAAATACATACATCTCTCTCTCTCTCTCTCTCTCTCTCTCTCTCATTATCAAGGAAAATCAACATTACAAAAACTTTAGAGCTTTTGGTGAGTGTAAGTGGGAGGAAAATGCATGATTTTTATTATTCAATACTATTTGTTTCCAACATTATCTAATTAAAGCACCAAAAAATAGATGCTTTGAGTCAAAGGTCTCAACGTATGAGTTGGCTCTAGATTTAGTTGCTGGTCACTCGTGTGAAATTATAGATAACTTTTTTAAATGAATATTTCGAGTAATTGAAAGAGCAAGATTTTGAAAAATGGTCTTCTCCAATTCGCAATAAAAATTGGTCAAAAGTTGTTGATGCTGAAAGCGAACCTCTATTATTCACTTATATTATATTCTCATTTATGAGCATAAAAGTATATGTATATAAGATCTTTTTTTTTTGAGTGAGAATGTATATTAGATTAAAATATATGAATACAATAGTGAATTGTTAAATCTATATATATATATTTTGCAATATAAAGAGATTAAACGCTTAAAAGTTTATGTTATTTGAAAATAATATCTTCTTGATTATTTCTATGAAAATGATCGTAACGATAATCGAATTAAAAAAGGTCCGTTTAATTACCTAATGACATTATAAACATACACGCAGCTTGTATTTAACAATATTAGAAATGTGAAGTGAAATAGAATAAAATCACAATACATGAATAAAAATTGTGAAAATAATCACCAAATTAGATAAGAGGCCAATTGTATGTGTCAGTAAAATGGTGGAGGATTGGAGACAGACCCTTTAGAATGAACATGGAAATATCCCTCATGCATGGGAGCCCATTATACAATTAAAAAAATAAAAAATAATAATAAAAGAGAAAAAGTTCACTAATTTATCTCACTAATTTCCTTTTATTATTCAACTCTTTAAAAAAAATCAAGTCTAATCGTTCAATTTAAAAACTAGTGTGATTAAAGGGAATCCAAGACTCAAGAATATTAGTATATGTAAATTTAATTTCCCACTTTTAAAAAATCAATTTGGAGTGACGTTGAAGATAGACTTGTAGCATGGAGACAAAACTCAATAGAATCTCTTAAATCTTCATCACATTGTACCAAATATAGATTATGATTCTTGATTAAGCAATGTATATTTTTTTTTAATTTTTTTTTTTAAGGTTGTGACACTCCCATGAGTTGCGGTACACACGTCCTTTCCTACGTACCAAAGTAGAAGAGGAGAGAGAATATATAGATCTATTTTTCATTTATTTATTCATCTACATGAGAAGCTATAAAATTAGAAAATTGGGGTTGGAATTAGAAATATGAAACTTCATTTTTAGGAGAAATATTGAAACTTTTATAACTTAGACATAATAGAATGCCCGACTTCTAACTTATCACATTTTACAAATGAGAAACACCCAAAATAATATGATGCTTAGTACCATTGAATGCATATACCTCACGTGAGAAGTTGAGAACCGTACTTAAATTTATATATTATTATGCTTAATATGATTCATTTTTTTTATAAATATTGATGCTTAAATAAAATCATACTTTAAACAATCATAACCATAGATCATACAAAGATCAACAGTTCATATTGGTTCATAATTCTAAGATTAATTTTTATATAAACCAAATATACATATATATTAAGAGTGGTTGTGGTGAGAATGATCCTTAATCTAAAAATAAGAATGAACAAACATGCAAGTATAAGTTCGATTTTGAAATATTCAAAAAGGAAACATAACATAAAGTACCATTTTTAAGTTTCACTCAATATAAGTTCCTAGATTCATCTAAAAAGAAATATTCTCTCTGTTTTTAAATAAGTAGCCTAGCCATCGAAAAATGCATATCAAGGAAGTTAATAATTACTCTATTTACCCCTAGTTATTGCATAGAAAATTAACAAAAAAATACTATAATTTGCATTAATGACAGGATAAAAGGAGAAGAATATCATAATTTTATTTAAATATTTGAAATACGACATTTAGAAACTTATTAGAGAACAAGAAAAAAAAAAACTAATTGATCGTGACACTTAATTAAAACAGAGAGTATATAAGTTCCTAGAAGTTAAAACTAGTACCAAAATTCATGTTCTTCTCTAACCAAACCAATATTAACAATGTCTTTAATAAGTTGAGCTATTGAAGAAGCCATCTCTCTCTCTCTCTCTCTCTCTCTCTCTCTCTCTCTCTCTCTCTCTCTCTCTCATATGAGTGATGCATGAGAGGTGGAGAAGAGGTATCAGGCATGTGATTACTGAAAAAATTGCAGCACCTCATAATTAATATTGTTAAACATAATAAGTATGCAAAACTATTCTTTGATCCACCACTCTCTTTTCAGTTCTCACTGTCACTTTTAATTATGTTTATACTGTGCTTAGAAAAAAAAAAAAACTTGCTGCAGAGGACAATTACAGTACATAGTTTTCAGATTTTTATTGTAAATTAATCATAGTAATAGTAAACTAGTACATTATTAGTCAGCAGATATAATTTTAAAATACTAAGATTCCATTAAATTAATTATAAATTAAAGTACTAGCTAAGGCCTATGGATCAGTGTTGCCTGGGATCGCACATATGGTACTATAATTATTACACACAATTTAAGAACCAAGAGATTAATAATGAACTAACTAAATTTCATAAACTAATTTAAAATTATTCAAAAATTAAAACAAATTTAACTTAAAACAATCAATATAAGAGAAATACACATTCTAATAATGTTGCCCCCTTTTCTCTTTTGATTGCCCTTGAAGAATACCAATATTATGATTAGGTCAAAGTAGAGAACATCGGGATAAAATTCAATGTATATGACAAATTTTATTATCAAAGAGACTATGTACATATCGTATAAAGAGAGAACCGTCTGATATAAATTACACAGCCTCCGATGATTAAAATTATGCATAGTTTTCATTTTTTATCTGTTCTCCAAATTTATGCATAATTCATTTTTTAAAATAACTCTCTCAGTTATTACCATTATAACTTTCATATATTTACATTTTTTACTACATTGATATACTACTTTCTCCTCCCTCTAACCCACTGAATTTATCATGTTACTATTCGGCACAGAGATTAAGAATAAGCGTCAAAAGATAAAAAGTGGGTAGGTCCCTACTTTTGAAGAATTTTAAAAGGTAAAAACTTTCCTTATTTAGAAGATAACAATATAAGTGAGACACCTAAATAAAGAAATGCTAACAATATGAGTGGGTCGGAGGGAGTATCACTTTTTATCTATAATTCTATTTTTTCTTCACTCAAATCTACTTTTTCTCGACTCATATTTTAATTTTCAAGAATTTTCTTAAAACCCATCTCATCCTAAAGTTTTATAATTTTGGAGGTGGGAGGGAGTAAGTATTTAACAAAAATAAATAAAAAATATCATGATTTAGTATATTCTCCAAACCTAATTCTCATGAAATTTATATATTAAAAATTTTGAAATTCAAAAATAAAAATAAATTAAAGATATTCTCACATGGAGTGCATGAAAGTAGGCACGTCTGACTCCAAAAACTCGCCCTTTTCAAATTTTATGTATTCTTTCTCGAAAATCAATGCATTTTGGGTGGTAGAATTGAATTCCGTGCTAAAAGATATCATTGTCAAAAATATTAATAAAAATCAATTTTTTTATTATATATGCATCAGAAAACGAGGTAACTAGAGATAATTAAACAGCAATCCAAATGCTTTTAGATAACTAACAAACCAAAGATGAGAAAATAATTAAAATAGAAGTATCTACTTATGTACTATCATCAACTAACATTCTCTGTAAATTTCTCATTGGAAATTCACCACCAGATACATACATGTATTCCTCACTGAAATTCATGCAATTAAACAACTATTTACTGCCGATCAGCCCAAAATTTTACCATTGTATAATACTATAAATTTGTAATTTACTTTTTTTTTTGGGGGGGGGGGGGGGGGAGTTATTTTATTTTGGATGTACAATATGGTGGTGAAATACGATAATTAAGAATATAATATTATTATGTGTGTGTGTTAGCCTAGAGATAATGTGGTTAATGCCCGGGCTTATGGTCACGGATTCAAGTCCACCGTCACGCTGTATTTAAATTTTCTTTTAATATTGTTCAAAGAAAAAAAGAATATAGTATTACTTCACATGATTTAATTAAATTGATTGACGATAAGACTAAGAGTTTAGGGTTCAGACGAGAGGTCAGACGTCACATCATAGTAATTTTAACCCTTTAACATGGCATTTTCCGGACAAAGAAAATAAAAGTATATTATTGCTTCCAAATTCAAGCATATAAATTGTTACATTTCAATACAAAAACTTTATCCACAAAAGCACAAAATAAAAATAATTATGGTTTTTCTCTTGTCTAGGTAAAGGTAAAAAATGAAGGTGCCGACGCTACCGACATTCATCCATCTATTGGTAGTTCAGTTTGAAATAAATGCATGAAAAAATTATTGTTTGCTACACGACTACAAAAAGTAGGCCACAAACACACATAAATATAAATAATATATATAATACTCATTTTAAATGACTGAAAAACAATGTAATTTAAACTTTCATGCAACATTTAAAATAAATATGAAGCACTTCGAATTACGAAATTTGTTCAATAATTATTGCTCAAATACACTTCAATTAAGGGGCATTAGCCCCTTCCTAATTCCTTTTTTTGAATTCTAATTTTTCCCCTTTAATCCTCTGATAAAACTGAAAAAGAAAATGCTCGACAAAATTCGATGAGTTAGGATTCGACAGTCCTAATAAATTAATGAACTAAAGTAAAAATGAAAAAAAAAAAATTGTCTAAACGAAAAAAACTCTCTACCCCCATAATAAATTAAAACCCTCATTTTAATTTAAACTAGTGTGCAATCCGTCCTAAATCAGCTGACGAAAGTCCGGCCCGATATGTTGATGGATCAAGTAATCGTCTCCGTTGGAAACGTCGAACATCATGCTCTGATGATGATGCATGAACTGCTGCTGATGCTGTTGGGCCCGAACCATCTCCTTCTGCCTCCTCAGCTCGAGCACTTTCCGGTGCGAATTTGAGTGCTTCGTCAACACGAACGTCGGGCTGGCAGCGGGCCGGTACTCGGGCACGAGCCGGCCCGACTTGTACCGGACCCCGCATGCATTGCACAGCGTCTTCGGGCCCAAGGGCCCGGTACGCCACTGCGGGGTCTTGTCGGTGGCGCAGTGGAGGCACTTCCGCCCCTCGCCCCCGCCGCTTCCCCCGGAATTCTCCGGGGCTGCCGCTGCCTCCTTCTTCCTCTGGGAAGCCGCCTTCGGCGACTTCTTGCCTGTCGCCATGTCGGACTCGGACGAGGACGACATGGCGGGGGCATCTGCTGATGGTGTTGGAGTTGGCGACACCATCAGCAGGCGGGAGGTCCAGCTCCCCGGGGCGGCCCGCGAGCGCTTGCTGCGGGCCTTCGCGGGGACGGACCTGTCGGAGAGGAGCATTGGGCTCGTGCGAGCGGGTTCGGGCTGGAAGTGGTATTGTTGCGCCTGTGGGGCTTCGTTAGTTCGGGCCTTCGTTCCTTGAATTAGCTGCAGCTTCTGCAAATCCTCGCTTGAAAATGATTCGTCGACGACGCTTGATAGCCATTCCAGCTCAGCCAAATCATCATACTGTAAATTTAAATTACAAAAAATGAATAAAAAGAAAATTCCTTCATTTTACTTTTTTTTTTCTACGTAAAAATTTCTACAAAATAAAGTGATCAAATTCTGTCATTTCTAAAATTTCAAAAAAAGAAAAAGAAGTAGAAGTTAAAATTCACATATTTACGTAGCAAAGGTTAAAAACAAGACGGCACCATAGTAATTCTCAAATACTATTAAAAATAATAATTTGATGAAACAAGAAAAAAAAAAAAAAGAATTTGATCGCTTCCACTAAAAATACACATTGAATTTTGTCTTGCATGAAGAGTTGGATTTCAAGCTACGTACCGGCACGCACAGTTCGTTCGAGAAGTGGCCGTCGACGAAGCCGTGGGGCCCACCGGCGGCGTCCGCGGCCTGTAAATAGGGGGCGGCGGGGGAGAGTGAGGAGGAGTTGCACGAGGTGTCGACCGGTGTGGCGGTGGAGGAGTCGGTGGAGGTGCCGGTGAAGGCGGGGTCGGCGGGGCCGAGGCCGTCGTCGTTGGGGAAGTCGAGGAGGTCCTCGATGACGAAATGCTCGGTGTTTTTAGCGTCGGAGAGGCGCCTCTCCGACGCCGGGAATTGAGCGTTGTAGTAGTTTGCTTGGAAGAATTCGGGGGTTTCCATTGGGGAATTTCGTCGAACACCTTGGAGGGAAGGTGAGAGAAGGAGAGAGAGAGAGAATGGGGAAGGATATAGAACCGGAATGTGTGTGTTTTTGGTGTGTGGAAGAAATGGGGAGAGAGAGAGAGAGTGAAAGGAGAGGAGTGAGATTGTGGAGAGTGAGAGAAGCGAGGGGAGGGGTTTATTTGCGCTTCAAAGGGGGGACAAGGGAAAGGAAGCTAAAAATTTGGAATTTGAATAGGGAAATTATGGCTTTAAAAAGAGTTTGGGGCGTTGTTAGTTTTCAAGAAAATGGCATGTAAGAGTCTACGAAATTAAGAATATTGGTTTAAATGAGAGAGATTCTCTCTTCCAATACAAAATTAAACTATGTGTCTCCTCCGATATATCTATATTATCGCCACATGTTATGTATACCGTACACTCATACATTTTATACACAGATAATATTATCATACATGTGACACAAATTGACGAGAAAAGAGGAATAGAGAGTTGAATAGAGCGAAACGACGGGAATGCCCTTATGTGATGTTTTTAACAAGAAGAATATTCTTAATTAAATTCTACCATATTTTTCGTAATTGAGTCCTTGAATTTGTACTTTTGTTTCAGTTTAATTAAGTACTCGCTTCCTTTGAACTTTCTATGTTGCCATTGTTCGACTATAGGTTCTTAAAATGTTAAAATTTTATTATCATAATTCCTAATCAAACGAATATCAATAATTAAATGCGATTTCTATACTATGCAAAGTTGTTTGAATCGATTGGGTTCGTCGTTGCATAATTGTGTGACATCTTTTATTATGTCTTCGCATGTACGAATGATAGACTTGATTGATAGCGTTACGTGTCAAAAATTGATAGGTGTGTTAATTTGCTTACAAGTATTTTGTATGCATAATCCTGATCAATTTACAAACCAAACTAAAGTTAAGAAATTACACAATTATAGCATAACATAAAGTTCAATAGCAGAATTAAACCAAACGAAAATTATAACCTGATTACCCCAAAACCTAGAAAAGATAAAAATTACTACTAGTATTTAGTTCATATTTCATCAAGAGATTATGCAAACAAAGTGAGGGAGTTTTGGTTTATGGGCTGTTATGATTTGGTCTTGTATAAATTTGGTGGACCACGTGAGGTGGGGTGGTCGTCGTTAGACTCTTTACTTAGGATACTAGGTCTTCTCAAACGAGTCCTTTTTTTTTTTAATGTCGTGGGAACCCGCAACAGCTACTTTCGGTGCGCACTGGCTACTCCTCCCTTGTGTAGTAGCCTACAAACCACACAGGGCAGGTAAACTACACTTTCCAAGTACAAGTGTGACAGGCTCGACCTATAAAGGCGTTTCATGAGGTTCAAACCTGAGACATCTCAGTCTCAGTCGCTCACTTTTTATCACTAGGTCATCCCCAAGGGGACGAGCTCCTTTTTTTCATATGAGAGAGAGAGAGAGAGACAGAGAGGTTACAATTCATGCAAAAAGAGCTAGCAATGTGTCCATCCTAAGTAGGGGGTCCGAACTACAATTTTATGTTTATGTTAATTAATTAATAAATAATCAAAGTAGAATCATACACTTGGTATTAATTTGGTCAATCATTACTTGTCAATTCACACAAAGAAATATTTTTTGTTAATTGCATACAGTTCTGTATATGTATATGCTTGGGAGTTATGTTTTTAATTTGTATTTGGGTTGATGGATTTGGAAATTTTTTTTTGATATCGTGGGAACTCACAGCCGCTACTTTCGATGCGCACTGGGTAAATCCCCATTCCTTGTACAGTAGCCTGCAAACCACACGGGGCAGGTAAGCCACAATTTCTAATTACAGGTGTGGCAGGCTCGACCTATAGAAGCGTGTCATGGGGTTCGAACCTGAGACTTTTCAGTTTTAGGCGCCCACTTTTACCATTAGGCCATCCCAAAGAGACAAAAATTATTAATTAAAAAAAGAAAGATTTGGAATCCCCTTAATTCAATATATATAATGTTTAATTAATAAACATTTGTGAGCTATCTTTTGTACTATATAATTATTATTGGTTGATCATGTCTAACTATTTTGTGGTAACGAAAAATTAATTTTCCATTGAGAAATATAGCTGAAAATCCTAGAAATATATATAGTATAAAGATTGATGTTAAGTTCCCACAATTTACAAAATAAAAATTATTCTATTTTAAATATCCCTAACTTTATTTTCACACATGAAATATTAGTTATGCCATCGCTTTCACTTTGTGCGAATAGTGTTTCATGTCTATCTACTTTAAAGACAGACCGTATAATCATTAATCACCATTGCCGTCAAATTTCAATTAATATGTCTACATATATAACTAGTGATTTGGCATTTTTAGTTTGTCTTCTTAATAAATAAAAGAGAATTAGAACAATATAAAGAATATAAAATTCTCAAACTGGTAATTTCACATGCAATGATACTTCTTATTGAAGTAAACAATAAATATCCAGATTAGAGAAAATACGTACCCTTCAATAATGCTACTATTCACACTAGAACTAATAATAATCAACCAAAAAAATATGAAGAGTAAAAAATGAAAATAGGGGCTTCTTAATTAACAAGATCTTAAATTAATGGGCATATTTTTTCTCAAAACAACAAAATTAATGGGCATATTGCTCTTTTCACTGTGTGCGTGTGATTTCTCTCTTGAAATAGTGCAAATTAACAAATTCACTAAAGTTGAAAACACTGGAAAATAAACACACATATATATAGGAAGATGCAAAGAAAATGGGGTTTTGGACATTTGATGCCCAATTAAATCTTTCTTCGCGAAGGAATCGATCAATTAAACCTAGAAATAAACAAATTTTGAAGATACCCACCAAAACAACGAACACAAAAACTTTTCAATAGAGTTCATAATAATTTTGGGTCATCATTTAGACCGATTTGCTCTTCTGGACCACTATCTTACGAGTTGATCAAATTAGACCATTCAAATTCAAAATTGGCAGTTTTAGTTTTTAGAGCAAATTTTGGTCCATGGGCTAATCTTGGACTTGGATGTGTGGAGCTGCACGTATAACAATCTTCTTTGTTTAATATTTGGTTAATTTAATGATTGTAACAATCTTGTTCGATTTGTATTTATCATTTCACGAGTTAAATAGCTCATACAGGCCAAAAAAGGGGCTAAAACCGTCAATTTTAAATTTAAATAGACTAATTTGGTCAGTCCGTAAGATAGTGATCCGAAAGTGCAAACTGCCCTAAGTTAATGGCCCAAAATAATTTGAACTCCTTTTCAATATATAAATTGAAGGGTGAAAAGTTTTCTTTACAATCTAAAATTAATTAAAAAAGTGGGCATGGTCGAATCTTCCTTTAATTAACTCAAACAGATGCTACTGGTACATCTACAATCATGTATGATTTGCTTACAAGTTACTATTTAGAAATGTAAATGCATCGGTCCAAAAAAATTTTCATTATCTTTTGTTGTGAATAGAAGAATAACACAAACAAAATAATTAATATTTAAACAATATAAAATTGACTCGAAATTCACCTATCAAGCAATACTCTGTTAAAAAAGTACAATTTTATCGACAACGAAACTTATTGTATCTAGACTCTCTGCTAGTATAACTATATAAAAATAATTATTTTTTGATGAATTAGTCGTGCAAAACTTGTAATCATATATTCTGTTCGTCCCATTTATAATGGTCAGCATTTCTTTCAGAATATCTCGCATAGGTTGGTCAGTTTTTTTTTTTGGCCAAATAATTTTCTTTCGGGTAGTGCTATTTGGACACACTATGTCCAAACATACGATTGTAAAAATAGGAATTTGACGGAAATTTTTAACTAATAATTTAATTTCATAGTTTCGACAGTTTGGATATTAATAAACATAAACTTTTTAAATTTTAATTATAAAGTTTCATCTCAATTCAAATTCACATGTTTAGGAGTTAGGTTTGGGTAAGAGTAAAATTTGGGAGCAGATGTGCGTGAGATTAATATTTCGGAAGGGAGTCTAAGTAGGAAGAAATTTTGAAGGCAATCAGATAATTTTTTTCCTATTTCAAGCACATATGTCCAGACATAGTATGTCCGAATAGAATTATTGTTTTCGTTATTACACTATTATACTATTACGCTACTCCACTAATACACTCACGTCCAAAACGCAAAACAACTATATTACACTATTACAACAATATTATATTCAATAAAAACTCCATCAAACACATCTTTTATTCCTCATTCTCTTTTCTTTAATACCCATGTTAAAAACAAAGTGGTCATAAATGGGACGGAGGGAATAGCAAATAGATGGAATATTAGATATGTATTCATAAATTTATACTACTAATTGTTTGAGAAAATAAATAAATGATTCTTAAAGAAAAATAGAGGGGTTTATTATCTTTCTCTAATGTCCAAAACAGCACGTGACAAAGGGTGGGGGGGAGTGTCAGCTTAGCATGTGAGAGAGAGATAAGCTTGTTTCCAAAGCTAAATTGGTAGTCAATGCCACGTGGCGACATCTAATTTGCTCTCATTTTTCTTTGATGCTTCCTTCCTGCTGCCTAATCATATTCGTAGCTTGCACCAACGTGTGAGCACGTGCCGCTCTATCTCACGTGCGTCTAATTCTTGTAACAAGTCACGTGTGAGAGACACCATCCCTCTTTTTCCCTTTCTTTTTGAAAGGTTATAATGCTAGAATATGTCTTGTTACCTGCATTAGAAGGGTAATCGAACCGAGTTGAGCCGAATATTATCGTACTTAAATTTAATTCAAGTTTTATTTAATTGATAAATTTTTATTTCAAGTTGAAATATTTAAGGAGCAAACTAACGAACTAAATATGTTACGCTCGAATTTGATTTTTTAGTTAGAGAGCTTAATAAATGAGTTTTTTTTTTTTTTTTTTTTTTTTTTTTTTTTTTTTTTTTTTTTTAATCGAGCTTCGAATAACCTAGGTTCAGTTACAGCTCTACTCTTCAGACAATCTGATGTGGAGTAGATGAGCTTGTGGCTAATGAGTAAAGATTAGTTCTTAGTTTGAATTGGTATATAAATTATAAATTAATTTTGTAAGGCAATTTGTTAGGAAATGCATAGTTATGTGCATACTTAATTGAAAAAATATACTGTAAGTATGGCATTTGGGCTAATGGAATAGATTATGTTACGTATAAAGATCTATAAGACTTCAATTTTGTGCTAAGAAAATGATTATTGAATAAAATGTTTATCTCACTATATTTAAAGCGTATAGGACAAAAAAGATTAAATCTTGTGTATGGTTTACAAGAGTTAGGCCTTACACTTAGTGTTTCCTTCGTCCTATTCAATTTGTATACATTTTTTTAAATGAATGTTCCATTCAATTTGTCTACTTTCAAATATGAAAAAAAATAACTTTTCAAAACACGTATTCTTAATCTTCGCGTCGAACAATAAGTAGACAAATTAAAGGGAACAGAAGGGGTGTCATTTTGTCTTGGCCCGGTACTAAATCTTTTGATCTCGAGATTGTGAGTCAAATCTTCCATCAGGGACAAAAGGAGATAGGTGCAGAAGACTTAAATCTTTGTTTGTCCGTAATCGCATAGTATGAATTTTAACTATAAACTTTGTAAAAATTGCAATGTGATCATGAATCATTTGCTCTTGTAATTTCAAATGAATACATTTGTATTTCACATAAAAAGATATGGATTTAAAGGTGCTTGTTGTGGTCCCTTGGTCTATTTTGAAGGTGACAATATGGTTCATTATAATACGACCGGTATTTTGGATGATTGACATACATACTATTCCCTTCGGACTATTCCTCGATGGTCAAAGGTATTCAATGGTATTACGCATTGTTTGTGTTCGATTCTTTAGAAAATTGTTAGTGTTAGATTTTTCTACGCGAATATTGTCTTCTATACCGTGTGATTAGTGGGTATGAATCTTAGTTCTTTAAGTCATGTTAATAACACAAGGAGATCTATATCTTGGTCAATGAATGTCGTATTTCATTAATTAAGATGATAGTTTGGGATGTAGAACCACAAGACTTTTAAGAAAAAAAATTAATGTATTCTTGACTAATGTTGGTATATTGTAGGTGTTTATTGTCGACAGTCGATCTTCTTGTTTCTCGATAAGAAAATCCTTGAAGGCGGACCAAACATGCTCAAGATCACCTATAAAACATGAGCCATCGTTTTATCAAATTTAACTAAACGCGTCTCAACAATCTACATACTTCAAATACTTTGTTGGAGATCGAGTGTGTGTGTGTTCAACAGGGAGCAAAGGAAGTAGATCTTATGGGTAAAAATACGAGGCCATGCAAGAATCTGAAGAGCACCAAAGCAAGATACATTTTAAACTAGTAAACCTGCAAATCACATAAACAAGGGGATGTTTACAAGTAGAACAAAAGTGGCTCGTCTATTGTATGTGGATTAAGCGTACAAAGATCACGAACCACAAAAACTTCCGTCCTCGATAAGCAGAGAACGAGCACTCCTACAAGCTTTGCGAGTGTGATTCCACTGAATTGGAAAGGTTAGGTGACTTGTGCAAGTACTCGGCAGGCCCGGCCCTGGGCCTAGGCAAGGGGTGCAATCGCCTAGGGCCCCGGACTGGATAGGGCCCAAAAAAAAAGTCCATTATATATATAGCTTATAAATCTTACAGCCCAACAAGTATATAAATTGTAGGCCCATTCTAAGTTTTCTATTTCAACTAAAGAAGACCAATTTAATTAAAGCCCTAATATTTGTTTAATAATAAATTTTTTTTTACCATTTGCAACGTAAATCACCTCGTTTTTTCTCTCTCTGGGTCGCTTTCTTCTCTGTTATTGTCTCTCATCTCCCTTCTTTTCTCTTTGTCCTCAATCTTTTTTGACTTTGTGAATGTGAAAAGGACACTACAAAAGATAAAACAATTGGAGTTACTTACATTGATAATTGATTATTGAATTTGTTCCATTGGAGCCAACATTGTCAAAACAAAAATTCTTGAATTTGTTAAAGCTGCAGACTGTTATCCTAATGTTTCCATTGCTTATAAAATTTTATTAACTGTTCATGTGACTGTAGCTTCTGCTGAAAGAAGTTTTTCAAAGCTTAAACTAATAAAAACCTACTTGAGGTCTTCAATGTCACAGGAAAGATTAAATGGTTTGGCTACTTTGTCAATTGAGAAATAGATGTTAGAAAATATTGAAGTCGATGTGATTATTAATGATTTTGCATCTGCAAATGCTCGTAGAAATCATTTCTTATGACATGCTTATTTTGTGTTATTTTGTAGGTAAAAACGATGATACAAATCTGAAGATGTTGGTCACTAGCTACATAGGGGCCTCTTTTTTGTATTTGCCTAGGGCCCCCAAAATGTTAGGAACGGGGTTGGTACTCGGATAGTAGAAAAGATATATGATTGAGTATTTTGTGGTGGATTGGTTAATAATATTATTTTTATCTATCTAAGCTATCACTTAAAGCAAGCAATAAGACAACTTAAACGGAAAACTCAAACCTGAATACGGATGCCCCCATTGTGGTAAGAGCTTCTTTCATCCGTTGATTCCTATCTCCGCTTGTCACCTGACATGAACGTGCAATGCTTCGAATTATTGGACCGAAGCCATCAATCTTTTCTTTTTCTTATCAGAGATGATAGATATCTAAGCAACTGATAACATGTCTAGCAGAGAAAACACAGGTTGTACCTTTGGTAGAAATCAATATCAGAAATAAGGTTATCTCGTAGTTTAATCATTTAATCATTTTTTTGCAATGGCCATTGGGCTCACAATGAGCTTGCCATTAGGTAGGTGTAAGTATTGGTTTAGAAACAATATTATTTTTTATTTATTTTTTTTCAATATAACAGTTTAATTTATTAATGTTTGGGTCTTCATGGTAGACATAGAGCCCAAAAGTAACAGACTTAGGTAAAGTACCGAGTGTTCGACTTATGGCCTTTTTGTGTGCTATTAGGACGGTTGCTAACTTGCTAATGATGGTCGGTGAGTGCATCATATGGCCGGAGACGACAATATGAAAATGAGTGAATCTATTATTAGTAATGATGTTTGCTAAATATCGGACCAGCCAAATATGTCGGTAACCATAATTTGATTATTTTTTTGTCATCTCATATTATATCTTGGCTATCTAGTCATACAAACCAAACAAAAGAAATACTCCCTCCATCTTGTTCATAGTGTAACATTTCTTTTCGGCATGGGTATTAAGAAGAAGAGTATTAAGAGTGAAGGTGGTGATTAATGTAGTAAATAAAGTGTTGTTGATGTGATATAACTTGATTTTAAAGTGAATAAAGTGATTTTCTAATTATTTCCATAAAAAGAATGTTACAAGATAAATGAGACAACCCAAAAAGAAATATATTACTACAAGATAAACGGGGACAGAAGGACTATATAGCCATATATAAAGGTTTGACTTTCATATTATAATATTGTGACGCCAAAAGCCAAAAAATAATATGTGCACTCATGAATGTTGATATCTTAATATTTTGTTTGCAAATTCAACGGTCCAATACCATTTGGTTGTTTTAAAACATGGTTGTTGAGTTTTTTTTTGTGGTCCTAAAATGGTGCAACGTGGTGCCCAAATTCTCTAGAGGACGAAACGGCGGAGTTGGCTGGGAGGATATGAAATGTCCGAAACAGTCTGAGGAAGAAGAGGCAGCGCTTTGATGCTTTCCAATACAACCTGGAGAAGCTGGTCATTAAATTCACTGAGCAGCAAGGAATTCGAATAAATTCTGTGGGGGGGAGCTGAAGACTGTCACCTGGTTGAGAGAGCGTTTCCATTACAGAGGTGTGGTAGTGATTTTGGGTAGTTGGAGCGAAGAGAGGAAGATTAGGCTTCACAGTCAGGCATGATCTTATGGTTTAATTTGTATTGAAGCCTATTTAAAAATAAAATTAAACCATGTGTCAAGAACCAGATTTGAACTGGTGACACGAGAATTTTCAATCCTGTGCTCTACCACCTGAGCTATCCCGTCCATTTCCAATGTAGCTTTCCTTCTCTTCATTTAGTTCAGTTTGAGTTTTGATTTATTTTGTAAAATAAAAAAAATGAAATGAATTCTTAATAAGAATTAAGGAGTCTTTATTTTATGTCGCATTATCGGGGACCTCGTTTCAAAAAAATACGCCGCTTGGGGGCTTTACCGGGACTAACTAATAAAAGGCCTAAAGCCGGAGTGATCTTAGAAACCAATCACGTTCCGGGAAAAAATCTCAATATCGTATTCTTCTAGAATAAAAACAAAATTGCATTTTCATTATGGTCTTACAGAACGACAATTACTTAAATACGTTCATATCACTGGAAAAGCCTCTCCAATCGTCTCTATCGGTAACCATAATTTGATTTTTTCTTTTTTTTTTGTCATCTCATATTATATCTTGGCTATCTAGTCATACAAAAGAAATACTCCCTCCATCTCGTTCATAATGTAACATTTATTAAGAAGAAGAGTATTAAGAGTGAAGATGGTGATTAATGTAGTAAATAAAGTGTTGTTGATGTGATATAAAGTGGTTTTAAAGTGAATAAAATAATTTTTTTAATTATTTCCATAAAATGAATGTTACAAGATAAATGAGACATCCAAAAAAAAAATTATATTACTACAAGATAAACGGGACATAAGGACTACATAGCCATATATAATGGTATGGCTTTCATATTATAATATTGTGATGCAAAAAACCAAAAAATAATATGCACACTCATGTATGTAGTATGTTGATATCTTAATATCTTGTTTGTAAATTCAACGGTCCAATAACCATTGGGCCAACCTTGAGCATAGGGGGCAATTAGTAGCCTAACCTAACAACCCATAGCCCATAAATATTTCTGAGGGTTAACACTTAATAATTGTAGTATCCGGTCCAATATTAGAAGTAATTGATCCCTTATAATTGAAATATGAGCCCAATTAATTTACCGAGCCCTCTTTAAGCTGGAAACAGATTGCGTCTTTTTTTTTTCTTTTTCTTTTTGGTCTATATTGCATAAATATAGTATATTTTTAGAAATGTCGAACACTAATCCAAATAAATTGATGAATTATAAATTGAGTGAAAAGTTAAATACACCAATCTAATAAGAAAAGATAAATAATACCCTTAAATATATAAATATAAATAATATCCATACATGAGTATCATATATGACTGACATACATGATGAATAACATACATGCGTATCATATATGATTAGCATATATGAAACATGTCTTCGTCATATATACATGATACATGGGCAACAAACATGAAAACATCATATATGCTTTTTCATGTATGTGGGTATTATTTATCTTTTATAAATTACGGTGTATAATTTATTTTTATTTTCAAAAATCCAAAAGGGGTAATTTAACAAGTTAATATGTGAAAATACCCCCTTTACAAAAGTAAAAATAAATTAAACCCATAATTTATAAAAGATAAATAATACACCATAATTTACAAAAGATAAATAATGCCCCATACATGATTAACATACATGAAAAAACATACATGATGTTTTTGTATATGTTGCTCATGTATATATAATGAGCACCCATTTATGTACGATGAATACATGTACGCTAGTCATGTATGGTACGCATGATTGTTATTCGTCATGTATGTCAGTCATGTATGGTACTCATGTATGATATTCATGTATAAGATATTATTTATCTTTTATATATTTAGAGGTATTATTAATTTTTATTTTTGAGAAATGGGTATTTTAACTTTTCACTCTATTTTAACATAGAGTAATGATGTTCGACCACACTGTGGCCGACCACACAAGCTAAAAATGGTAATATAGGTTTTGAAAATGGAAATATATCCTAATTGGGAAGCATAAACTCTAAGAGGGAAATGTGATTATTTCTATTTTTACAGTCAACTTTCTATTTTTTACGCGTGTGGCTGGCCACAGTGTGGCCGAATATCATTACCCTAATCTAAAAAAAAAAAATCAAATAAACCATTTTGAAATAGAAATTTTAGTTTCTCGACACAGCTCACATACATGTTCAAGCACAAAATTCAACAAACAAATGGTGACTTGAAAATAGTAACATATTCACCATACTAAAAAAGCCAAGTCAATTCTTCCTCTCTAAAAAAAAGCTAAACAATTCTATATTTTAATCGATTTACAGAAACCGTAGCGAAAGGTTTGATTTGAATTCATCCAATTTGAATTACATTCAAACCAATGCCAAAATTTCGGCTAATGGATTAGCTACGGCATGATCAAACCACTCTGATTATAGAAATAATTGTATCGGTTCCACTCCTCTACCAACCATGGAAAAAAGATGCCGATAAGACCTAACTTAAGTGGTTGGTTGAGATACCACAAATTTTTCCTTACGATATAATATACCTCCGCCTTATTTTGTGGCGTGATCTCATCTGCATGCGGATAAGTGGTTCCACCTTTGTGTGGTATAGATGTCCCACATATATAGTGATATAACTATTTAATTGATAATAGACATATATACCTGTTGTAATTCCCTCAAAAAAATTGGAAAAAAGATACTAGTAGTTTCCAATTCATCAAAATGTGAACCTTTTTTCTACATCCTTACGATGTTTGGTACTGACTAATTGATCATATAATACAAGATGGCCCTAATTAACTGAGTTTACTTTTACAATTAAATTTGTTATAATTTTCATTAGGGTTTATAATGAGAGATTTAGGTGCTACATTTAAAATTACACCTATTACCAATATATTATGAGGTTCAACAATTATACTATCCAGCCCATATTAGAAATACTTGGTCCCCTAATAAAAAGATGGCCCTAATTGTCGGTGTACGTTCTAAACCCGAAATAGTTAATTTTTAATGCACGAACATATGATTTGGAACTAGAGGCTTTTTAAGTACATTAACTATGGCCGGGGTATTCGACGATTAAGGACTTATTCATGCGAGCCTACGATTTGAGGACAAATATTTAGCAATTTAACCCTCCGTAGGACAATTTTTGGCCCGATAGGGCTCAATCTCACGTGATCGATTTTCTGAGCTCGAATGACTAGGTGGCATGCCAAATCAATCCTATATTTTGGAAGTTGCCCGGGGTCGAGCTGAGCGTGTTCTCAAGGATCACGAGAAGATCGTCGAGGAACATGCTGAATATGAAGACATCATCCATCGCAAGGGTGGTATCACCATATCCGAGGCGGAATTGCAGACTAAGGAACTGTTGGAGCAGTATCTCGGTATAAAAGCAGCATGCGGTCCTGAGTCCTATTGGAGCAGCATCAGTCTTGAGGTCAGTGTAATCCACACACATCCTCCACTCCCCTCCTTCTGCTTTTTTCACTACTACCGGATTAGATAGCCAAACTGGGTATTTGACCTCGAATAGGAGCCCTGCTTTCAACCATTGCTGCACCTCGTTGTAGATAACTTGATTCCGTTCGGCAGCAAATGTTCTCCTTTTTTGCTTGACCGGGGTGGAGTCCGGGCTGATGTTGAGTTTGTGCGTAATGATATCTGATGATACCCCTGTCATGTCTGCGGGCGACCATGCGAAGACGTCCTGATATTCCCTAAGGAGCTGGATTACCTGCAGGCGGGTTTGGGGTCCCCCTGCAAAGCCGACCTTGACGAATTTTGCAGGGTCTGTTTCGGATAAGGGAACCTGTTCCGCCGAGGTGTCTAAGATCGACGTCGTTTCTTCCAACTCCTTGGGATACTTTGATTGCTATGCTTGTGATTGGCCTCGGAAAGCAATCTGCATGCATTCCTTAGCCTTTTTCTGGTCGCCTCAGACAGTCAGGATCCCGCACGAGGTTGGGATCTTCAGTAACAAGTGATAGGGCGAGATAATGGCTCTGACTGCATTCAGCCAATCCCGACCTAGTATGATGTTGTAGGGGGAAATCGCTTTGACCACGTAGAACTGGATTAGCTTGTTGATGCTGGTTGGCGGGCTGCCAATGGCAACATCAAGCGCAATGATCCCTTCGGGTCGTGACTCATGCTGTGTAAAGCTCTTGAGAGGCAGGGGCGTGGTGTTAACCCGAGCTGGGTCGAGTCCCATTCTATCCAGACAATGTTGGAAGATGATACTTACGCCGGCCCCATCATCGATAAATACGCGGTGGACCATCTTATTGGCCACTCCGATTTGTATCACCAGGGCATCATTATGGGGCGTAGCTGTAGGTTCGGGATCATCCTCGGAGAATGTGATGGTTTCACTTTTCTTGAACCTCTTTTTTATTTGTTCCTCAGCTGGCAGAACTGACGGCCTGCGGGCTTCTGTCCTCAGCCTGGTTCTCGTAATGCCTGGGGGCAGCCCAGAGATGGTTGATACCACCCCGTCGTATTGTGGTGCACCGTACTGAGGGTCGTCATCCTCCTCGTCATGATTGCCCTTAGCTCGCTTATTGTCTGGAGCACAGCAACCCTGTCCTCCTTTCCGCTTCCCTTTCTTGCTTTTCCTTCCCCCGACTTCGTATTTCTTTAGGGCGCCCTCCTGGGCCAACCTCTCTATCTCTTCCGCGAGGTCACGGCAGTCTTCCGTGTGGTGCCCATGGTCGTCATGGAAGGAGTAATGCTTATTTCTATCTCGAGGTTTAGACCCCGACATAGGACGTGGTTTGGTGAACCAGTTCGCATGAAGCGCGAAGATCTCAGCATTCGTTTTTACAAAATGAGGACGTTGAGATCGCTCCGGTCCTATCTGAGGTCCGAGCCGGGACTGGATGGGTCCTCGCTGAAGACGTTCGTGAGCACTTCTCCGATCACGATCATTCCGACCTCGATCAACTTCAGTCCTCTTCTTCTCGGTCTCTTCAGGCCTGAAGAGGTCTCGCTTCAACCGGTCCGCGTCTTGGCCATCCGCGAACTAGTATACAATCCTCCATATTTCCTGAGCTGTCTCAGGTTTCTGTTTAGCGAGCTCCTGGTTCAGGGACCCAGCGGCGACCCCATTTCGGAAAGCCGAGATGAGGAAGACGTCGTCGATTTTATCGACTTTCAGGCTTTCTTGCATGAATCTGGAGGCGTACTCCCTTATAGGCTCTTTATCCTTTTGCTTTACCGATAGGAGATAGGCTGTGTCTCGGCGAGTCTGGACCTTTATATGGAATCTTTGTTTAAAGATTTCTTCCAGGTAGGCCCAGGACCCTACACTGCTAGTCGGTAGGCTATCAAACCAAGCTCGGGCGTAATCGACCAGCATCTCGGGGAACAGCTTGCACATGTGTTCCTCTTCAAGGCCCTGGTTGTGCATGTTGTACCTGAAACGCGTCAAAAAATTGAGGGGGTCCTCCAACCCATTGTAGGGTGGTATGTTCGGCAACTTATATACTGTAGGAAGCTTGGCGTCAAGCAGTTCGTTAGTGAACGGACTGACAAGTCGGGTTGGTCTTCCTTCATGTCGGTGTCGATCTTCCTGGGGACTGTGACTTCTGCAATAACTCGAACTTCGGCACCTACTGGGGCTCCGATGTCGCCTTGGGAGGTGGTGTCGCCTGGGACTCCGTCGGGGACTAGGACTCCGGCGCCAAACTGGACTCCGTCGGGTGTCGTGCTTTTCCCTCGGCTCTGACTCCTGCATCTTGGTGTAGTGAGGAGTTTTAGATAGGGATTTCCGCGTGGAACTCTCCTTGGCCTAGGGTATTGGGGACATCCGAGGAAGCATTTGAAACCCTCCTTGTTTGTGCTAGCGAATGCAGCTGCGGCATAGGCGGTAGCGAGGTCGAAGTCACTGAGGAAATCCTCTCCCTTCTTCGACTCGGGTTTCTTTTGTTCGGATTCGTCGTTTACTTCCTCGACAAACCCTTCTGGAGTCTCGTTCGTGTTGAAGGATCGTCCGTTATGTGTCCTCCGACGCCGGTTTTTTGGTGGATCTTTCTTGGGGATGTCTTCTAGCTCGGGCATCCCTTCGTATGGATCCGAGCCACCTTTCTGGCGATTATCCTTGTTTGAGGGGTGACTTTCCCCTTCGTCGGGATTCCCGTATCGGCTTTGGGCCTCGCGCTCTCTTGCCATCGCGCTTTGTGATCGCGTATACATTGTTAATCAGCTACAAAAGAACCGTCGATTTGAACACAAAGAGATACTTCCCACAGACGGCGCCAATGATAAATCTAGGGTTTGCAAGAATAGCTAAAAATAATAGTAATACGATGACACAAGTATTTACGTGGTTCGATCAATGAGATCTACGTCCACGGGAGAGAGTATCTAGCTTTTATTATACTTGAGAGTACAATGAGTATTTTATCGTCCCCTTTTTCCCTCTAATCTACCAACTATATATAGGCCTTGAATTGAGCCCTAATCCTCCTAGGACTCCTTATACATATCTTGTTTCTTTGTGCATATCCAAATCCCCTTCATAATCGGATTCCTTCTTCTCCAAGGTAGGGCTTCATTACTTAGTCTTCAAGACAGATAGTAGTCTCGTCTGGGCCGAGCTCTGTGGGCCGAGCTTAAACTATATTATTATGTACTGTATGTTCATATATCAAGATTAAAATTATTAAGAATCATCAATTTCAATTCTCCACAACCTGAACTATATATTATGTATGATCATATATATCAAGATATAAATTATAAGGAATCATCAATTTAAACTGATCTTCACACCCTAACTACAATATTATTAAGTATGATCATATATTAATATGATCAAGAATCATCAATTTCAACTCTCAACAACCTAAACAATATCATTATGTATATGATCATATATCAAGATTTAAAAAAAAAATGCATGCATGCATAAGATTATTTACTCTCTAATACTAAAACAAAAGTTTGGTGATATTTACCTGCCGCCGGGAATGAGAAAATTGTTATTTTCTAGAGTAGGAGTGGTGGTGGGCTGCGGCGGCTGAGGGCGGAGGGTTTCAGATCTGGCCGCCATCTTGTGGCGGCGCCGTTCGTTGTCGGCAGGCGGCATGAACGTGCCTCTCTCTCAATATCAATTACTGATATAGGAAAGAACTAGCAAGAGCAGGATCTTGCAACAAACTAGGGTTTTATTTATTTATTTTGGTATTAGAAGGGATCTAGTGTTTTATGTACACGAATTTGAGTCCCCATTCAATAAGAAGACAGAATCCTAATCTAAAACTTGTTTCCTAATCCGTCAATTAAGGGAAATATATGTAGCAAATTATGAGATCGAACCAAGTTTTATCGAGTTGGGCTTTGAATAATTTACGAATAACTTGGTTCGTTTATAGTCCTACTATTCAAACAATTGGAATACGTAAGCTCTTCTTCACAATTTCGTCGTTCTACTGTTGGGCCAAATAGTGGCCCAAGCTAACAATCCAAGGCCCATATTATAATTAATTGGGGCATGTATTTATTGTTTTTATACTCATCCGATTCGTTCAATTTGGCTCACCTTTTTTAGGCATAGAAATTAATAATAAGGGGATTAAATATGAAGGGATGTGGTTAGTGTAGTTGGTATAGAATATTTTATTGTTGATACTAATAATCTTTGCCAAAAAAAGAAACGGATCAAGTTGAGTGAGACATCCAGAAAGGAATATGAGCCAAGTTGAACGGAACAGAGGGAGTATGTATTCTCAATTTTAGATTTTTTTTTAATTGATTGTGTTGTTTGTTGCAAGAGATCGAAGCATTGCTTGCCAACATGATAATACCAAGCTCAAACTTGAATTGTTTGGCGAACGAGCTTGATAAATGAGTTGAAATAAATTTTATTGAGTCGAGCTTCGAATAACTTATGAGTAGATTATTTCATTTACAGCTACTACTCTTCACACAATCTAATGTGCAATAGATCATGAGCTTGTGGTTAACGAGTAAAGATTTATGTTCAAATTTGAATCAGTTTCATACACAAAGTTATTATTATATCGAGGTAAATAATTTTGTAAGGCAATTGTAAACTAATGTTAGGAAAAGGCATAGTTAGGAGCTTACAAGTTGTTTTAAGGAGCTTTTAAGCTCAGCCAAACACCCTCTTAGTTGAAGAAAATCTGGTTGTTTAATTATGAGATATTGGCTAACAGAATTGCTTTGTATAATTAAGATCAAAATGATGGAATTCCTGTGAAATTAGTATGACTTACATTTTGCTATAATTTTGGAATAAAATTATTCTTGAATAATATCTCACCAGAATTTAGACTTACATTTCGTATTTAGTTTTGCAATATTAATTTATACAAGAAATGATATGTGTGCACCACATGATATCTTATAATCAATCTATAGTAGGTTCGTAAAATTTAATTTAAATGAATGATTTTTTGCTCACAAATTTATCGTTCCACCATTGGTTAATTTTGTTATTTTTATTTTCAAATTTATACATACGCATATGTGACTCGACTGAACTTTGCTTCGTTGTCTGCCTGAAGCTTCGACTCTGAAAAGATATGTGGATTTAGAAATGTCAAATGTTCACAAATCTATTTAAACTAGATGAATTACTAAATTATATACACTCTTTACGTCCCGTGCAATTTGACTCATTTCTTTTCGCCGCGGAGATTAAAAATAATGAGATTAGATGTAAAGGATGTGTTATAGTGTAATTGGTATATAATATTTTATTGTTGATAATAAAGTTGATATAGTGTTTTTTTACTGTTCTCTATAAAAGGTGTGTTTAATTTAGTTGGTATAGAATATTTTACTGTTGATAATAAATTAATCTTTGGCAAAAAAGGAAACGAGCCAAGTTGAATGGAACGGAGGGTATATAATTGGTGGAAAAGAATATTTTACTGTTGATAATAAAGTAATCTTTGGCAAAAAAGGAAACGAGCCAAGTTGAATGGAACGGAGGGTATATAATTGGTGGAAAAATACTTAAAAACTGTGATCATCTAATCATTTTATCCGTGCCATAGATCTCTAAAACTCACGTAAACCGTTTTGATTATTTTTTTGTTGACATTAGTAAATTTGCTCATACATGTTGAAGCACACAATTTAACAAACAAATGGTGACTAAGATAATAATTATCATCATGAAAAAAAAGGTAAATCAATTGTATACTTTAATCGATTGCAAAAATTGTATCTGGTTTGAATTTGAATTCATCGAACTTGAATTTCAATTAAACCAATGCCAAAGTTTCTGCAAATGGATAAGCTTCGGCAGGATAATACCACGCCGATCTTAAGTCAACAAGATTCTCATATTTATCTAACATTATGTAAGGTCGCTTCCCGATCCCCGCCCGACACGTCAGCAATCCACACGCCGCATCTCGGTCTCCGCCTCCGTCTCCGCCTCCCTCCATGAATCTCACAATAGTAGTACCAGTTTTCACCCCTTGATATGGACGTGTACAAATTATATGATAGTGCTTCTTCGGCCCGTCCTCGTCTTCGTCCTCATCCTCCTCCTTATCAACCAATTTAAAACCATAAATATGGCATTCATTTCTTGATTTTTGGAGAAGAAAATAAGACGGCATCGTTTTGAACTGATTATTTTCAATATCAAAGTAATAGTAGCAATCACGGCCATCGTCATAGATCCTCCAGTAGATGGCGTTATTCCAGTATACTCCGTCGAATTCTAGATGTGTAAAGCATTGTATGCTAGTAAATGTATCCGAACCGAGCTTCCATGTGTGCCTCTCAGAGTCATAGACCTCACCCTGATAAATGTTCGCTTTATCGTCCAACACTCCGTTGCACCTAATGCAGACGATCTTGTAATAAGGTGATTTTGAAGGATCGAATACTATGTTGATTAGTACAACATGAGGGTACTTGTCATTGTAAGCCAGAGTAATCTCTCTTGATCGTCTTGTGGTTGGATTGTAGACGCAGTAACTTCTTTTGAGATGAATTTGTGATAGTTTCGTTGCATCGTAGCTCGTCTTGATTTTGGATTCGAGCAACAAGAGTCCGTTGCATTCTTGGTATATTTTGAGGTAGGGAAGAGCCGGAAGAGCCGGAATGTAAGGTACCATCTTTTTTGCAATGCTATTGATGGTTAGGTTTGGGTTGAAGTAAAAAAATTGCCCATTGTACGTTTCTAGGATGAAAGACGACGGTTGCAGTTTGTGCTGTTGGAGGGTGTGGCGGTGGCAAAATTGGTCGGTGGAGATGAGAGAGAGCCAATTTTTGCATACGGATTTGAATCTGATTAGAGATTTTGCTGGCAGCCGGAGAAGGATTTCCATCAACACATCATCAACGATATCTATATTATCCGTGCTGTCATGATTTACACATGTAAATTATCAAGAATTAATATTGTAACTTAAGCTATATGTTCATATATATCAAGATTAAAATTATCGAGAATCATCAATTCCACCTCACTAAAACCTAAACTATATGCATTATATTATGTATAATCATATATCAAGATCATCAATTTCAATTCCCCAAACACCCAGATTATCAAAAATCGTCAATTAATTCAACTCTCCACAACCTATACTATATTAGTATTATGTGATTATGATGATCATATATATGAAGATTAAAATTATAAAGAATTGATCATCAATTTCAGCTCTCCACAACCTAAACTATATAATTATATGTCAAGATTAAGATTATCAAGAATCATAAATTTCAACTCTCAACAACCTAAACTATATGTTAAGATTAACAAAAATTAAAACAAAGCATGCGATTTATCAGATTGTTACTCTCTCTCTCTCTCTCTACAACTAAAACAAAAGTTTGCTAATGTTTACCTGAAAGGAACGAGATTGTAATTGTTTAGAGTTTGAGCGGTGGGGGGCGGCGGTGGCTGAAGGCGGAGGGTTTCAAATCTGGCCGCCATCTCGTGGCGGCGCTGCTCGTCGTCGGCAGGCGGCATGACGAACCAGCAATAACTAGCTAGCTAGGGTTTTTTCTTTCTTATTTATTTATTTTGGTGTGACAAATTAAGGGATATAATGTTTTTATATACGTGAATTTGCGTTCCCATCTATGAGACTAGTGGAATTGTATCCAATTAAGTCTTTAATTAAAAAATAACAATAATAGGAAACTATCCTATAATCTAGAGGTTTTTTCATGACAGTAACTTTTTTTTATTTTTTTTAGGTAAATAAAATTTATTGATCACGCACGAGGGGTGCAACCCATAAACAAAGTACAAAAAAGATCAACAATTACACAACACACAACAATCACAACTCAAGACAATACAAAGGATTACAAATCCAAACACCCAACCTAAAATAATCAAAGCTAGGGAGCAAATTTGACATCCAAAATCAAAACTTCACTTTGATCATTTCAGTGAGATCATCGCTACAACTCGTCGTATTTCTGAAAACTATCTCATTTCTGTGATTCCACAAGTTCCAAGCAACACATATCCAAAGAGCTTTCCACCATTCAAATGAACTTTTCTTCCTTACAATTCCCAAATGTTGTTGAAAGTGGCATAAAGGATCAACATGGCCAATGTAATTTAACCCAAACCAGCTATAGCAGTTACTCCAAACTCTATATGCAAATGGACAAGAGAAGAAAATATGCTCAGTTGATTCAAAGTGAGACAAGCAAAAGGGGCACGTGTCGTCGTCGAGATCTCGTAGCACTCCTCTTTTTGCAAGATTTTGTCTAGTTGGTATTCTGTTTTGCAGGAGTTTCCAGCAGAAAGATGTTACTTTGCTTGGGGCGAGTCTGCACCAAATGCTTCTCAGGCTTTCATGCGCCAACATTCTTTGACTTGACTTTTTCTCAATCGCGTTGTAGGCTGATTTCGCTGAATAAACTCCGGTGCTTTCTGATGCCCATTTCCAACCATCCTCCATAGTTTGAAGTGGTTTGATTCTGTTAACGATAGAAAGTAAACAAGAAAATAGCTCCTTTTCCCACTCAAATAATTCCCTTCTCCACCTCCAATCCCACTCCCATGAATCTTCAACCCATTTTCCTTTATCTTTGATGTAAGAATCTTTATCCAACGCTATTCTAAATAATCTATTGAACCTGACTTCAAGGCTGCTCTCCCCTACCCACTTATCATGCCAAAACCTAATCTGACCTCCATCACCTATTTTTCTACTTACATTTTCCACAAACCAACTAGCAGAAAGAACATGTTTGTATAAGTCTTTCCACCAAATTGATCCTTTCTTCAGATCCCACTTTCCTAAATCCTCCGAGATTCTTCCACGTTCCCCCCTCACACCATATTTTGATTGGAGCACCTTGACCCATAGGGTATCTCGTTCTACATTTAACCTCCAACCCCATTTTCCCAAAAGGCCCTTATTGAACCAATCTATTCGTCTCACCCCTAACCCTCCTTCATTTTTTGTTTTACAGATCTGATCCCATGGCACCCAAGCAATTTTTCTGTTCCCTCCCAGCTTTCTACCCCAAAGGAAATCTCTTTGAATTGCAGTGATTTTGTGAATCACTTTAGAAGGAGCTCTAAACAACGAAAGGTAATAGATCGGTAGATTGGACAATACCGACTTCAGCAAAACAATTCTTCCGCCGAAAGACAAGTGCTTATTTTCCCATATGTTTAATCTTCTACGGATGGTTTCCAAAACGGGCTGCCACATAGCTTCTCTTCTTGGATTTGCACCAATCGGGACTCCGAGATATTTAAATGGAACAGAACCGACTTTGCAGTTTAACTCCATTGCAAACTTCGATAGGTTGTCATCTGAGATATTGATTCCCATCAAGGTGCTTTTCCGAAAATTCACTTTCAATCCGGATACCAATTCGAAACTTCGAATTATTCCTTTGATGCTTCGAATATTATCTCTTGTAGCTTCTCCAAACATAAGCGTATCGTCCGCAAATTGGAGGTGTGAGATTTCCACTTTTTTTTTTATAACAAAAAGCCTTTTTTTTATCATCATATATTACTTTATTTTATTATTTAAAAATAAAAAATAAATCACTATTTAAAATTAACAATTCTATATGTTCAAGCACACAATTCAACAAACAAACGGGGACTAAAATTTAATGTAATTTCATAACAAAAAGCTAAATCAATTCTATATATTATATAATAGATTTACAGAAATCGTAGCTTGTTGAATTTGAATTAATTCATCCAATTTGAATTTCAATCAAACCAATGCCAAAATTTCTTCAAATGGATAAGCTAGGGCAGGATCATCCTCGTCCTCATCCGCGTCCTTCTCCTCATGCAATTTATTAAAATAATACACACGATCTCTATTTCTTGATTTTTGGATACATGGTAGAATAGAACAAGACGACGTCGTTTTGAACTGAATATTATCAATATCAAAGTAGTAGTAGCCCTTAGTTTCACTATTGACCCTACAATAGATGGCATTATTCCAATATACTCCTTCATAACAGAGACGTGTACGGGGATTTATACCCGTAAACGTCTCCAAACCGACCCTCCATGTGTGCCTCTCGGAGTCATAAACCTCACCCTGATAAATTCTCTCTTTGTTAGAATCACGAGGATAGCACGACTCTCTATCTTCGTTGCACCTAATGCAAACGATCTTCTAATAAGGCGATTTTGAAAGATCGAATGCTAAGTTGATTGATGCAAGATAAGGACACTCGTCATTGTAAGCCAGAGTAATCTCTCTTGATTGTCGTGTGGTTGGATTGTAGACGTGGTAATTTCTTTTGCGAGGTCTTTGGTATAGCTTAGTTGCTCCATCGTAGCTCGTGTAGACTTGGGATTCGAGCAATAAGAGTCCGTTGCAGGCTTGGTGTATTCTTTGGTAGGGAAAGAGTCATAATGTAAGGTACCATCTTTGTTGTAACGGTGTTGATGGTTATGGTTGAGATGAAGTAGAAAAATTGCCCCTTGTCCACTTCTAGGATGAAAGACGGCTGCAGTTTGGGACTGCGGAGAGTGTGTTGGTGGCAAAAGTGGTCGGAGGAGATGAGTGAGAGCCATTTTTTGCATATGGATTTGAATCTGATTAGAGATTTTGCCGGCAGCCGGAGAAAGATTTCCATCAACACATCTTGACGATAACTAAATTATCCGCGCTGTCATGATTTACACATGTAAATTATCAATAATCAAACTTAAACTTAGACTAAAATTATCAAGAAACATCAATTTCAACTATTAACTTTATAAGTATTATATATGTATGATAACATATTAATAATATCAAGATTAAGATAATCAAGAATCATCAATTTCAATTCTCCACACCCTACCTCTATATTTGATATATATATCATCAAGATTAACATAATCAACATCTCAAAAAAAGAAAAAAGATTAACATAATAAAGAATCATCAATTTCAACTCTCCAAAACCTTAAACTATACTATCATGTATGATCATATATCAGGACTAAGATTATCAAGAACCATCAATTTCAAATCTCCAAAACCTAAATATTAGAATGATCATACATCAATATTAAAAAAAAAATGCATGCTGCATGCATCAAATTGTTTAGTGTCTCTCTCTCTAGCTAAAATAAAATTTGGTGATATATATTTACCTGGCGGGGATGAGATTGTTATATTTTAGAGTTGGAGAGGTGGGCGGCGGCGGTGGCTGAAGACGAAGGGCTGCCTTCTTGCGGCGGCGCCGTTTGTCGCCGGCAGCCAGGGGCGGACACAAGAAGAGCTCACAAGGGGCTTAAGCCCCTACCAATAATTTTTTCCCCCTAATTTTTCTAATGATTGTTATGGTTGAAATCGTATTAATAAGCTTCAGCCCCTACCACTATGACGCTGGAAAAGTTCAAACATACGGATTTAGGAGAGAAGGAGGGGCTAAAATTTCTAAGAGTGAAGAGAAAAGACATAAATGGTGGTAGATGGGTTTGGGGAAGAAGAAGACAAAATGAAATAAGAAAGAGAAAAGATTTTGAATTCCGAATGAAAAGTAGTTACACTTGCAATCGAGAGAGATGGTGGAGAACGTGTAGAAAAAAATGGAGGCACTTAATCTGCTGCCAGATAGAATAGCATGCTAATTTGTTGATACAAATAACTTCCATAGTCAAAATTGATTGAATTCCGAAGGAAAAGTCAAAAACTTTTTTTTAAAAAAAACTTTTTTTATTTAATTTAGTGATGAAACAAAATGAATGATTTTATGTCAAAATTATGTCGTTCAGTTAAGAAAAATATGGTAGACAATTATTTTCACTCGTATCATGAAGTATACTAAATGTATATGTAGCCCCCGCCTACCAAAATTTCTGCGTCCGCCACTGCTGGCAGCCGGCATGAATCCTCTCTCTGAATATCAATAACTGAGGAAGCGAACCAGCAAGAGCAGGAATCTTTGCAACAAACTAGCAAATTTTTTTCTTTTCAATTTTTTTTTTAAATTGTGGTATTAGAAAGAGTTCTAATTAGTTATACATGAATTTGAGTCCCATCACAATATGATATGGAACCAGAATCTTAACTGGGCCAAGCTAACAACCCAAGGCCCATATTAGATTCAATTGGGCCTCTCATAATTGAAGAACGGGCCTAATTAACCGGGCCCGTCATAAGCCCGAAACGGATAGTTGAGAAAATTAGAAGGGGGGAAATAGAATCAAAAGCGCAAAATCTCCGATTTTGCAGAGATCTGCAGATTGAGAAATGTCGAAGGCGAATCCAGTTAACTTGATGAACCGTATGGTTTCGGAACCGTACTATTTGCTGCATTGCTTGGCTTTCTTCTCCTACATTCCGGTTCGCTGCTCCGCCGCGCAAGTTCTCTCTTCTCGCAGCTCAGCTCATCTTCTTCTCAGAGTAATTTTTTGTTTTTATCGGAGTTTATGTATTTGTTGATTTCGATTTTCTCAGTTTTAGATGTTTTTGTATTGATTGTGTTGTTTTGTTGCAGGAGATCCAAGCGTTGCTTGCCTTTTGTGTTTTAGCTGCTATCAAGGTTCAGTTTCCCTTCTCTTTTGTAAATTTTGATCGGATTGTTTGATTACCTTACTTTGTGAGATTCATAGGAGATAGTGAGCGATCATGTCGATTTATGAGCATTTAATTATGTTGAAATTGGTTTTTGATTTGTATTATGTTTTGATTATTTAGGAGAATTGGTGAGAACTGATAGATGCCTTTTGTTATTGGCTTGATTTTTTGAATATTACTGGAGAATTGATCATCGTTTCTAATTGTTATCCTAATAAATGCTGATGCGATTTAGCAGGTGGTAAGAACGGAAACGTGGGAGGCTTTTATAGCAGATGCATTGTTTTATGCAAAGGTATTATCATAGCTGCTGCTTCCTTTTGTCTTGAATTTGATATATGATTTGATAAAATGCTTTCACAATATCATGCATTTTGTTAGTTGTAAATATCATGCGTTTTTGTAGCTATGCCTGGGTCTTTGTAGAAGAATCGAATTTTGATGAATAGAGAAAAAACCGAACCTTCTGCAATGCATACTAAAATGAACATGGGCAACCCCGAAATGTTTTTCCTAAGTTATTGTTTTCGGGTGAGCTTTGTGTAATGCAAACAGATTTTTCGCAAGAAAAAGGTGTTTGAACAAAGTTAGCGTTTTTTAGCGAGGAAAAGAATTCAGGATCATATGAAATAATCATTATGTTGCATATAAGTTTCAATGCTCTTTGTCATAGGCTCTGCGTTGTTTCATTTATGTAATTAGCTCTTGGTTTAAGGGAAATATATGTATTAACTTGAGTTTGTGTTCAGATTTTCCTCGCTGCTATTGCGTTGGTCCTGGACTATCACTTGGCTTTGTGGTATGCTCTAGCATTTTTAGGTATGTCTAGCACGATTTTGTTTTTGTATCTGAATCTGTCCCAAATTTGTATTTTCTATTCTGTGTTCTGTGGGGCATGTATGCGAGCTTAAAGTAGAATACTAAGCAACAGATTTGACGTATTGTTCACATATACTAATACACTTAAATAAGAGATATCATATGGGTAGAATCGGTGTCTAGATGAAGGGAGCTTTCCGTTGCAAATTAATATCTCCTCCTATCATCAGCTTTAATTTGTTACGTCTAAAAATTCTCAAATCCTAATGAATTTATTTTGCTTCTTTATGGCAGTTATATATATCATCTCCCAACAACCTACATTTGGAGAATTTGGTAAAGTTATTGCAGAGCTCAAATGAGTTTCATTCTTTTCTCTATTATGTTCACTTTGTCGACTTTGATATCTTCTGTCTTCTCCAATTCTACTGTCATTTCTTTTGTGACTTTAACTAGGTGCATCAAGTCCTTTGACACCGCTCCAGTTGGAAAGTTTGCTAACTGAAGTGAACACATCAAAATATTGGATGGTTGGTGTGTTCTCTCTCTCTTAAATCTTGTAATAGATGTTTTTGGCTGTTGCTTGATTCTTTTCCTCGGCAGAGGAATTCTCAATTAACTCTGTCCAATTTTTCCAGGTGGAATTTCGTTCTCTGTCTACTTCCAGTTGCGTCCGAGCAAGTTCCTTTATTCCTGAACTCTCGGTTACGTGAGTCTGGAGCTTTCCTTATCCACCCAAATTTGATTTATTTTATGAACCTATTGCTGTTTTTAGGTTATGTTTCCTTGTGGTATCATTTATAAGCCGCCTCATACTTGACTATCTTCCTTCGCAGATTCTCAAATAAAAACTTATCATTTGTAACGATTGATCTTGGACTCTTTCCAAATGCTGCTGAGAAGTTTGGAATCTCCCTTGGTATGAAGCCATTTATTATTAAAAGCTCATTTTTTTGCCACAAATGCATTTTGTAGCTTTCTTGAAGTCTCTTTAGGAGTATGATAGTTATAAATAATCTATTCAATTTCTGTTGTATTATAAGTTTATTCACAATTTGTCATTCGTTGATGGGTTAACTGGTAACAGGAAGTCTACACCAGCTTCCGACATATGTATTATTCCGTGATGGAACTGAAATCTCACGCTTACCTGAAACGGACTACGGAGCAAAACTTTTTGATCCTCCTGTGTCTAAGGTTATTTCACAAACCAATTACACTATCCTTTTAAGCATGTCTTGTCCAAACATACGTTTCATTCCATGTTTACTTGTTTCTGCTCGGCAGTATTTCTCATGAAATACAATGTTTGATAACATTCTTTTATCCATCTATATCTGCTGATTATTATACTTGTTGAAATATTGTTGCAGAAACTTCTTTGCCGGCATTTTGAGCTTGATAAACTGCTCCTCGACTACATAAATGGTAAATAGGTAAGAAACAGATCTGCTCATCCTAACTCAATCGTGATTCCAATTTAAACTTAAGCATCATCTTCGTCTATTTATATGAATCCACATTTGTTTTTTAATCAATATTTGATCAACGATTGCAGAATATCTCGCGCTGTTATCCCGTTTGCCAAATCTTGGATGACCGAGTCATCGATAAAGGTTTTAGTTGGTCGAAACTTGAACATCATGCGAGAACGATTATTTAGAGCAATACATACCGGAAGCATTGCTACTGGAGGTAACATATATCGTAATTCTGTTATGTTGCACACTCATTTGATATTCAATTTCTATTTTAAATAGGAAATTTTAAAATAAAATTTCTTGTCTTTTTTTTTTTTTTGACATTTCTGTTCATATATCAGCATTGTATGTTGGCAAGCGCGTATTTATCGTTCATTTATGCTAATATGAGGTGCAATTGTAAAATAAATTTGATAATTTAGATATAATCTGCAATATTAGGTAGGACTAATATAGGGAGAAATATACTCTCCTTTAGCCCACTTTAAAAACTGAAAATTGAAATTCAAGAATAATTTTGTGTTTATGATAATGTAAATAACCACCTATCTCATATTTTATGTACTTGATTTACTACAAGTCATTCATAACAAAAAACGACAAGATTCATTTTTTACCCTACGACAAGATTCAGTTTTTACCCTTATCTATTTACCTGCAATAAAGTAACAATAATAGTATTAAATTCTAGGTGGAAATATTATGCAATAATGAAATCACTTGAATATTAGTGAAATGAAATTTATTCCTACATAAGTACTAACAACCTCGTACATTGATTGATGTTACACCACTACTACTACTGTCTTATCATTTGGAGTTCAATTATCAGCCTCGTAATTTTCATTGGTGGGTTCGGATTTATTATAAGGTACATGCACGTTTGCAGATTTAAATCCAATTCTCTATTTATAATTTTATACATACATGTTTGAATATATGTATGAACACTCATATTGACAGAAGACTCATGTTGCTCATATTGTTGAAATTGAGGGGAAATTATTATTTGCCCTAATCCACCTTTGCCTCCCAAAAAAATTAAAATAAAAATAAAAATTCTAGTCAATACTAACACTACAAAATTTCATAAGACCTTGTGCATATTGTCGAACCTAGATCATACCTATTGATATGTTTTTAATTAATTAAAAAATTACTAAAAATATATTCTAAAAATATCTCATCATTTACAACGTAACATTTTTAAACATGGTGTATTAGCCGTTTTTGCAAAAATACCTCAAGTCATATTTTACAGTGTCGGAAAATCTATCATCCCCCAATCCCTTCTTGCAGGGTACTTCTTCTGTCCCGTCCAATATATAACATGTACTTCTTTTTGGGTCGTCTCGTTCAATATGGATTGTTTCTTTTATGAAAAGAATTAAAACTTACTTTAAGTTAAGGCATCTCCAGCCTTGCTTCAAATCTTCAAATTTAGAGCAAAATTCCGTAAAATCCTTCTCCAGCCCAGCACTATAATTGCTCAATATTTGTGTATTTGAATAGTATTGCTCTAAATTTGGAGCAAACTGTTCATTGCTCTACTTTTTTTTTTCTTTGTTATATTTGTTCTTTTCTTATTCTTTAACTATTTTATATCAAAATATTTTATTGTAGTTATGTTTTAAAATATGTAACACCAACATTAAAATTATTAAAGAAATCTAATTATGTAATATATAATGAAAATTTAAAAACAAACAATTACACATAAACACATAAAAATTAAAGTCGTTGCAATAATTTTCGTACTCGTTTTAAAATGAGGCTCAATCTTCGTTCTATATTTCCTCGATTATTCGATTTGTAATTTTATTTATTTATAATGTATCGTATTTTGTATACTAATGTAATGAATGGCTATTACTTTTCAAGATATTTTCATGCTATAAATCTTTATTAATTGACAAAAAAAAAAAAATATTTTCAAGATTAAACAAAAAAAAAATCTTGAAATATTATGTTTTTGTGTGAAATATAGAGCAGACTGCTGGAGATGACTTGATGATTTTACTGTATACTTATGTCATTTTTGCTGCAAAATGATGCAAACCATTGGAGATGCTCTTACAAATACACTTTATTAGCACTTTATCCCCTAAATAGAACTTTAGTGCTCAGAAAAAACACTGTATTAACATTTTATTATATCTAATAATTGTTTTCTTAGTATTTGTACCGAAATGAACGGGAAGATAGGAATATATGACAACGACGAACACAAAGAAAACAACAAGTTCGGACAAGCTAACAATTTTTTAGTGATATTTCATCATTATTACTAAAAGGAAAATGATTCTTGCTTTGAAAAAATCCTACGTGGCACCCCTTATATTCTTCCATTCATATTTATCTAAATTCTCAAATTTTTCAATTTTTAAATGTAAAATAATAGATTTTAAATATCTATACTAAAATCTTGCGTCCCACATTGGCTTCTCAATGAAACTTCAGCTATTGAAAAGCTTATAAATACCTAGAATCAATGTGTATTTTCTCATCTTTTGCTCCATCAGTTTTATTTGGCCAATTTATTTATTAATCGGCCGAATAAATAATTATATTTTATAGTTTTATTTAATTTAATTTGATCAATTTATTAATTGGCCGAATAGATAATTATTTTTTGTAGGAGTTTATTTGGCTAATTTATTTATTAATCGGCCGAATAAATAACTGTTATATCTTTATAGTTTTATTTTATTTAATTTGGTCAATTTATTAATTGATCGAATAGATAATTATTTTTATTAGAGAACTAATTTATTAGTTGACAGAATAAATAGTTCCAAAATAGTTTGGGTAATTTATTGGTTGACCGAATGAAATTTGGAAATAGTCTAATATTTTTTTTATTTAATTTGATAAAAAAATAAGTAATTTCTAATTTGTCAATTAATTAGGTAGACGGGCTAATTTCCAACTGACGGGTACCTCAACTAGGGATCCCACGTGACACATTTTCATTCTTTATTTTTATTAATTTTAAAATTTTCATTTTATCCATTTTTTTCGTGTACTTTCTAAAATCTAGATTTGTCATACATTGTGCATTTATAAATCAAAATCGTGGTCAACGGGTCAATTCTGACCCGGAACCGTGGCGGTAGACGAGCCAATTTCCAACCGACACTCGAGAAATTTTTTATTTTATGTTTTTTTCCCATGTATTTTCTAAAATCTATAATCGTTATCCATGAAATAATTTTTACGTTATTTGTAGTTGGGTTTTCAGCTTTGCATAATTTATAATTTATAATTTTAATTAACAAATATTACTATACAATCATTATTTTTATTAAATTTTTCGATCTATATAAACTCTAATAAATTTTATAAATTACGCACTTATAAATCAGAGTCGTGGTCAACAGGCCAGTTCCGACGCAGAACTATGACGGTAGACTAATATACGGATTTTTTTCAGAAAGGAACACAAATGACTAATTTTTTAATCAGATTTTAAACAAGTACGTGTATATAAATTTCAAACTAGTTTGAAAAATCCTAAACACATCATCTCAAATTGTTTAATTAATCGTCTCCGATGGAAAACTTAGAATATGTAGGAAAATTGGCAGAAAAATTACTAATAATTTATCAACAAGTCAATTACGACCAATAATCGTGCACGTAGATGAGTCAATTCAGTACTTGCGAGACAATTTTTTTTTAATATATTATATAATTTGAACTCATAAAATTAAGAATATTTATGGACAACTTTTATCTTATAGCATTGACTAAATAATTTTATGAATCACAATCATTTCACATAAAGTTTTGTAAAAAGGAAAAACTACCAAGTACACAGTGAAACAATTCTTGAAGTTCTATTATCAGTTAAAAATGTTATTCTCGAAGCTGGTAAAAAAGAAAACGAATGTTATCATTTATTTTTCTATGAATATATTTGGAAGATGATTATTTATATAATACTACAATTTATAATTAAATTTTTATATATTAAATATCGTGTGAATGTTTTTGGAATATAGTTATGTATATAATTAAATATTAATTTCAGGTAAAAAAAATAAATGTCATCATTAATTTTTTTGTGAATATATTTGGAAAATGATTATTTATATAATTTAAAATCAGTATTGTAGTCAATAGGTCGGTTCCAGGTCGGAACCGTCGGGGTATACGGAATGATTGTGAAGGTGTGGTTTAACTTATTTTTTTTTCTTAATCTTGTGTTGAATTCATAATGTCGAGTATTTAGGGTCACTTTTATCTTATAGACAATCTTAACATCTATAGTAATATTCGCTATCTATATATCTCTTAGCTCTCTCTCTCTCTCTCTCTCTCTCTCTCTCTCGCTCTCTCTCTCTCTCACTACCCGTTCCTTACATTGCCTCTTTTTCTTCATAAAACGCTAAAAAATTCAGTTTAAGAGTTGTTTTTCTCTGAGAGAGAAATATATTTTTGCCCACATCGGTTTTGTAGAAGAACAGAGCTTTAATAATTATCGAAAGTAATGAGAATATATTAGTTATAATTTTTAACAAACATAACTATATGGGTTTAAGACGTAAACATTTGGTAAAATTATTTTTTAATTGGATTTGAGATGTGTTGAGGGGATATAAATTCTAAACTAGTTTAGTAGATTGCATAATCAAATTATTTAACGCTAAAATAATTGACAAATGATATTTTTTTTAATCTATCACATATTAGTACTATTTAATAATTTTATTAATTTTTATAATTTCCCAACGATTTTCGACGGGTTATACGCTTGTTATTTTTAATCGGATAATAAATGAAGCACAAGAATCTTACTTGTTCACTTATAAATTTATCACACGCGTTTAATAATTAGGATAGGATTGACTATTCTTATTCCATGATTCATTTAATCCCACATGTGAAGTTCCAAATATGAAGAATGATCATGTGTGATGAAATATCCTTAAATTTAATCCTTAGAAGTAAATATTTGATTAGTCTATATTATTTTTTTCTATACAGCTTATCCTATTTAGTAAACGCCCCTAAAATAAACTTAAAACATACTTGCTCCTCTCTTTTTTCCCCCTAAGAAATCTAGAGTTATAGATATTGAATATGAATATGAAAAAAAAAATTAAGGAAAAAAAGTGAAAGAAAAAAGGCGCCGCCGAATATTCTTGTATCCATCCAATGAATGTGAGAGAGTAGAGAGAGAGGCTCTCTTTCTTGGCGCCGCTTTTGTGGGGCCCAGTGACAAGGTGTCGGCTCACGCCCAAGCCGACCCACTGACACCTCTTTTCATGCTTCCACTCTCTGCCATACGCGTGGACCGTATTTTTGTACGTACCTGCGCCGTATAATATCTCCCTTTTGTCGTTATTATACCAATCATGTTTCCCATTTTGCCTATATAAACAAAATATAAAAATAAAAATCACATTCTCTCAAATCTACTAGTACTACTAGTAGTCATTGATGTTGAAACTCTTTGAATTTTTTGTCCTCTTTCACAACGTATTATTGGGTAATCATCTCTTAATTCAACCTAGTAAGATTTTCTTTTGTCAAGGATTTCACATGGTGTTTTCCTTGGGAATATTTTATAATTATGTTAATTAAGAAAAAAAATCATCTTTTTTTGAACACCTGAATTATTGCTAGATTTATCACATGTGAAAATAATGTGTGAAAAGAAAATAATATCACAACTAGTCGTCGTTGTACAGTACTTCATTTGACTAAAGATTTTTGGAAGTAGGAGTATGTAGATAAATTATTTTGGTAGAAATAAGAATTAGGGTTTTATTATTTGAGTGTAGAAACCTAGAAGTTGCTTCCAACGAAGTTCTTGCATCAAATTCTTCAATCTCAACCTAAAAAGGCATGTGCTTTGAAAAACTAACATTCCTATTTGTTATCACAACTAAAGAATAAAAATAGACAAGAGAGCTAAGTTTGAGGTAGATGTTCAATTCTTAATTTATTCTATCTTTGATATAATGGATAGCGCCCATATCTACCTAATTGAGATTTTCTCATCATAACGTTATGAGCATCATGTTAAAACGAGTCCTAAAATGGTTACAAATGGACTGCAAAGATTATGTAAACGAAAATTATTTGACGTTTCCAATATCGGTCTTGAAGTTATAGTTCAATTTACAATTTTCCTCAATTATTCGATGAGATCGTTTTTTTTTTTTTTTTTTTTTTTTTTTTTTTTGTTTTTTTAGAACCATTGATTCATGACAAATGCTGAAAAAAAAAAAAAATCCTCCACAAAGTTCGGAGGTTCATCTCAAACATGTGGATAAAAAATCAACGAGATCGATTTAGGAAACATTAATACTCTCTAGCTCTTCCCAATTTTATTTTTTTTGCCGTCTACGATAAATATGGTCTAGTAAAAAATGAACTTGAATTTTTACCCCCTTATCCTTAAAATTATCTTTATTAAACAAATAACCTTGAGTTTGATGATTCTCTATGACACATACTCCATGTGTCTACGAAGTGGTTGTCACATTGTGGTGATACGCGTTTTAAGAAAATGGTGGGTAGTAGTGGATTATAGTGAGTATTGTTGTGAGTGGGTTAAGGATCTCACAATAAATGTGATTGAAGTGGTGAGAAATATAAGGTTAAACATAATATATTATGTGGCTCTACTAGTATAAATGAAAATGACAATCATTTCGTGGATGGACTTAAATAACAAAAATAACAATTATATCGTGGACAAAGAGAGTAACAAATAACTATAAATCCAATTTTTCACTCACAATACCTCTTCTTCCCTCACTCTCACCTATTCTACATTTCTTAAAACATGTGTCACCCGTTCCGGCTGAGAGAGTAATTTACTATCACAAAATTATGAAATCCTCGTGTGAAGCACACGCGTCATGGCCTCCTCGCGAGCAGCGCGTGGGGGAGAACTTGGGCCTTGACAAAAGGGATGAATGGGTCATAGCGTTAGCGTGAGAAATAAATAAGAGGAAATAATAAAAGAAAAAAGAGGTAGGGGCGTGGAGCACGATATAAAGTTACACCCAATCTTCACGCGTGCGGGCCACACTCCCAGAATTGTGGGGCCCACCGCAGATACGGTCTGCTCCCGTTTACCACACGCCAGACATATTACAGGGACACGTGCTGCTTCCTCCATTTTTTTATTTCACAAAAAAAAAATATTTTTATTTTTTATTTTTTTAATTATATTTTCATGATAATATAATTGTTGAATTTTGTGAAAAAATGTTGCTATGATTGTGAATATATGTTGGGTTTTGACATGGTTTGTTTGAGATTTGGGTTTTCTAAGTATGTGTTTGAAAGCACATGCAATCATTAGCCATAATCTTAAGGTGGTGATAATTGGTCTCCTCCTATCTAAGAATTAATATAAATGAATGATTTAATTTTGCACCGAAAAATTTGGATGAGGCGACGAGAGTGATAGTTAGGTGGAGTGATATTTGATGGAATTAACTAGTCTTGATTGGTAGCCTAAATTTGATAATAACCCTATATTGTGACATAAGTTTTTGAGTGAGAAGAATGCCTCTATATAGTTTTTTTTTTTTTTTTTGAACAAAGAATGCCTCTATATAGTTATATGTGTAAGTTATAAGGGAAAATCAACGTTTTGAAAAATTCAATAAATTAAAAAGACGAATTTGTAGAGATGAAAAAGTTGAAAAAAAAATCAAAGGTGTGAAAGATAGACTAACAATTAGATCTTGGTTTTTTGGGAGTTCAATTATGTGAAAAAATCAATGAGAATCAATGGAAACAATGTAGATATAATTTACTAGATTAAGTTTATTGCTATATATCATGGTAATATATTTTAAGTTTCTTAAAATCACTTGAAAATTTTTATATTTGTAGGTTTTATTTAACCCGTATCCCTTATCTAACTGAGATACTAGTAAATTTACAAGCTTGCCATTATATAGTAATAATATAAGTTTGAAATATAGTTTCATTGGGGATGGCCTAGTGGTAAAAAACGAGAGCATGAGACTGAGAGGTCTCAGGTTCGAATCTTATGAAACGCCTCTATAGGTCGAGCCTGTCACACTTGTACTTGGAAAATGTGGTTTACCTGCCCTGTGTGGTTTGCAGGCTACTGCACAAGGGACGGGGTTTACCCAGTACGCACCGAAAGTAACGGTTGCGGTTTCCCACGACATCAATAAGTTTGAAATATAAATATTTTTTGATAAATTTCGACCCGTCAGGCAATATTTGAATCAAATCAATCGTGAATTGGTGATGGCATATATAACTAGCCACCAAACACAAGTGATTTGGTAAAAAATAAAGGTGGAATTGAGTGAAGCGTTTGAGTATTAGAAAAGGGATATAAAAAATAAGAGTTTTCAATTTAACAAAATAGTGCATGAGGTAGAAACTTTATAGATTGACCACAAATTAGTCTAATCTAAGGGCACTATAATGACCAACCCTCTATCAACGGAAAAGTTACTTTCATAGGAAATAAAATAAAAGTAATAATAAATCACCTAATCTCTGATGTTGGCGCATACACGTTTTTAACCCTATCGAGAAAAAGTTAAGAATTTTTTTTTCCAACGTTATATTCCAATTTTATGTTTATTCTAAAAAAATGTGAACTATATTGATATTATGAAATACTAAAAACGTTTATTTTCACATATGCATTTTTCTTTGGTCTACATCCGAGTGCTTAGAAATGGTAAAATCAACACATATATGTAACATATATATATATAAGTGTATTTATGTAGCCACTTCAACTGGTCTGCCATTTTCGACGAAAATATGTTTGTATTTTCAAAGTTTTAGTGGCAGAATTTGAGGAAGACCGATGCATAATATAGAAAAAATTTGAGAGCCTATTTTCTACAAATAGGAACAACCATTGTTGACTTAGTACAAACATTCGAGAAGATAAGTAGTCTAATATTAGTATTGGGTAGTGTTATTTGGACATAATATGTCCAGACATACAATAGTAAAAATAGAGATTTGACGGAATTGTTCAACTAATAATTTAATATCATAGTTTCGATAGTTTGATTATTAATAAACATACACTTTTTAATTTTAATTATAAAGTTTCATCTCAATTTAAATTCACAAGTTCAAGAGTTGGGTGTGGATGAGAGTAAAATTTGGAAGCGGGTGTGCGTGAGATTGATATTTCGGAAGGGAATCTGAGTAGGAAAGAAAATTTTAAGGCAATCGGACATTTTTTCCCCTATTTCAAGCACGTATGTCCAGACATTGTATGTCCGAATAGAATTATTGTATTAATATACAATATAACCTACTTAAATTTATAGTCGATAAATTAATTTTTTGTAAAATATTTCTTTTTTCAGGTCCCTCTCGTAAGATTAATATTTAAATTTTAACTCGATAAATTAATAACCTCTATACGATAATAATTTTATCTGGTCACGATTATATTAATTTATAGAGATTTTACTATATAGGCATATATATTAAAAAATAATGACCATATCATTTTTTCTTTTACCGAAAATTAATGAGCTAATAACGTGTAGTCATAAGTATATACTACCTTCAGTCCCCAATTAACTTCTTACCTATTTTTGCCATATCCAAACAATAAAATGTTCTCTTTTACGCTTACTTTTTCTCTACTCAAAACATATTTTCCTTAATTCCTATATCACTCCCTCCTAAGAATTTATTATAATATGACATAAAATAAAATATGAAATTTTGTAATTTGTGGTGTAGACTGGTTAAAACACATTAACACCTAGTATCAAGTGAGTGTATGTTGAATAAAGTGGTGTAGCAAGTAGGTAGATATCTGACAGACAAAGTATAATTAATGGGAGTATCAGAAATAGGAAGTGACATTTAATTTTGAGACAAATGGAATGTAGGAAAAATCTTGATGCTTTTGATAGATAATAATAATGAGAGATGTCGATCGAGAGTGATGAGAAATGAAAAAAAGAGGATGATTCTGCCGGTAAAGCTTAGGAAATTTTTATCTGAGGAGACGCATGCACCACCTCCCTCATTATTCTGTCGTCCCTTCCATTTTACCCCACCCCTACCATATATACCCCTAACAAACACACACACACACGCACCCGCTCAAGAATTTCTCATTGTTCGTTTCACTTCATCGATGCATGTCATATGAGACGACAGTGTGACGTACTGAGCTAACATACGTCAAATTGATTCGGATTTAATTCGAATAAATACTAAAAAATTATAAATATGTCATTAAATATGAACTCGAATCGAGTTAGTTGATATGTCTGTCTGATGGATAGGATATTAATCAAATTGCCAATTATGTTATGACATCTAATTACTAAGCTAAGTTCACTCACTCTTTGCCCTAATATGAGTATCCTATCTCAAGGGTCGGTACAAAATCTATTAATCTATTAAAAGAGTGAATTCTTAAAAAAATTGGATTTACCTATTATATTCCTATTAAATAATTATGTAATTTACATATTAGACTTACGAGAAACTTAAAATTTGTATTTATCATTAGTATATATTTCAATAATTTGAACAAGTTTTTATCAAATATTTCACTATTAATAAATTAATTACATAAAATAAGTGGTTGCACGTAAATCTCCATTAGTTATGCGAAACCACCAATTGTACCCCTTTAACTCGCGAAAAATTCTTACTTTTTAATTTTTTTTTTCTTATTCTCAATTGAATAATTATACTAAACCACCAAATTAATGTAACGCGCTTCATGAAAATAAAACACTATTTGTAAGTGCATAATTAAGTCGAGTTGAATTATGGACATTCCGAAATTAAATTAAAGTGGAATGTTAAAGAATGTTTCGGAGAGGATGAGAATAAGAGAGTAAATAAAATGTGGAACAATTATTATAATTATTTGCTCGAAGTTGTGAAGAAATGCTTAGTTAAATTTAAAAAAAAAAAAAAAAAAAAAACAAGAATCTATCTTCCTTTTGAAGATTGATCTTTGAGTTTTTATTGGCCATACTTTTTGTATGCAAATCATCTTCCTTAAAAGAAAGTAGGCGTAAATTTTAAGAAATAAACTTTGAATAATTATGAGACATATATACACACACATATGCTCTTTATTGAAAGATTCCAAACTTTAAAATAAAATTAAAAACACTTGTTTAAAAAAAGATTATCACACTCTACATACAACCAGAACGAGGGGTAGTTTGGTCATAAAAAGCAAAAAACAATAATATAACTTGCCAAACGCGCCATATAAAAAAGTGGGATTTGGCTTTAGCTCTTTCTTGGTGATGTTGAATTGAGTAGAAAAGATTTGATATATTTGGGCAAACACTATATTTCGAAGTGGGAATTAGAGTTCTTGCATTTCAAGCACCTAACAAAATAATAGACTTCATAAAGTTGTTGGTTCAATGTTTTTGTTACATTTTTTATATTTCATTTCAATATTCAATATTCAATGATATGATATGCTATATAGTATATGACAATCACAATACATCATGTTACTTTATCAAATAATATATCACTTTCGTTCAGTTACAACTCAACACATATCACTCGAATCTTTTACCTTAAAATTAGAAGGAAGTGTCTTACTACTAAACTACGCTTCTAAGTCAAAATACTACAATAAGTGTTTAATTTCAAAAATTTAAAATATCAAACTTCATAGGTGTCCTTATCATCAATGCAAATTGTTTGCTTTTCAGATTTTTTATGCAAGTTAAGAAACCTAATCTAATAAAAAAAATACAAGAATTAAGAATAAAGAAAATAAAAATACCCACTTCTTGGTTAAAGAAGAAATGGATAAGCACTATAATTTTCTTTGTAAAAGAAAGAGACCTCATGTAATAAACTAAATACAAAAGGGGATTTAACAATGAGATTTATTTTCATTTTGGAAGAATAAAATAAAGAAATTGGCCAAAGTTAAATAAAAAAAGGAAAAGAAAAAAAGAAGGCAGGAAAGCAAAACAAGCAGCAAAAAAGAACATCCAAACTGATTTTACTCCCTAAAAATGGTCTCCACTTCTAACTTGTGTCCCCCTCTTCTCCATTTCTCTATGCATATATACATACACATACACACACCTCAAAACTTCCTCATTTCTCTCCACACACACACACACAGCAACATATATGTGAGCAAAGAGAAACCGTTTGTGTGAATTCTTGAACGATCTTTCGATATTTTAGATACACATAGAGAATTGAAGAGGCTGTAATATAATCTTTCCTAAAAAGGGTTGTCTCTTGAAATCAAGAAAACGGTGAACATGGAAGATCTGCGTTTAGTGCTTCACGCTTTGCGATTCTGAAGAAACAAGACGTTACCTTTTGCCTTCAAACAACCCCACAGGTACCACCTATCTTCTGGCTTTTCTGTTTTGCAAGTGTGTGTGTGTGTGTGTGTGTGTGTGTGTGTTTGCGTGAGTATGCGTGCACGTGTGTAACTCTGTGTGTGTGTGTGTGTGTGTGTATTCACTATTCAAGGGTGGTGGGAGTTTCAAGATGCTTCAGACATAAGCTTCACGTAGAATCGGATGTTTAATTTAAACACTTAAATTACTGAAAACAAAAACACATTTTTACGGTGTAAATGTGTGAGTATTTATATGTAGATCCAAACTGAAGAGTCTTGTTCCTTTTTCTCATCTGAGAGAGAAAGTTGTCATCTTTATTATTTTAGTGTGTAGATACCACCGCAGATTCCTAAATTTTTATGTTTTGAGTAAATTTCAAGAAAATTGAGGAAATGGGATTTTCACTGTTCGATCAAATAAGTGTTCTTTCCTGTTTCTGTATGATTCTTTCCTTAACTAGGGAAGCCAAAGAATAATCCAAGTTTCTAATTTTAGGCAAATTCTTGAAGATGGTATAAAAAAAAATGTTGAGGATTCGGGTTTTGATCTGAACTGATTATTGGTTTGTTGTGGAAATTAAGGAGTTGAAAGTTGAAATCTTTGTGTTGTTTGTCTGAGAAAATCTTGATTTCTTGAAGTTATGATGGCTGTGACCTCTGCCTGCAAAGACAGTGGCAAAATGGGGGGGATTGACAATGGCAAGTATGTGAGGTACACCCCGGAGCAGGTGGATGCTTTAGAGAGGTTGTACCATGAGTGTCCGAAGCCGAGCTCGTTGCGACGGCAGCAGCTCATCCGGGAGTGCCCTATCCTCTCCAACATTGAGCCTAAGCAGATCAAAGTTTGGTTTCAAAACAGAAGGTATCTGTTTCTAGTTTGACAAATTTTCATTTGTTTTGGATGTGGAGATTGAGCTTTTTGTTGTATGTATGTAGTTGTTCATTTGTTCGTGCTCGTTTTCTTCATTCAGATGCAGGGAAAAGCAGAGGAAAGAGGCGTCGCGCCTTCAAGCCGTGAATAGGAAATTGTCGGCCATGAACAAGTTGTTGATGGAGGAAAATGATCGACTGCAGAAACAAGTTTCTCATTTGGTGTACGAGAACAGTTTCTTCCGCCAACAGACTCAAAATGTAATGAATCCTTTTTATTTATTATTTATATAATTGAATTTGTTGATTTGATTCTCTAAGTTATGCTATGATCAATAGTTTTTTGTCCATTTTTCTCATGATCTTGTCTTGTTGATTCACAGGGAACGCTCGCCTCCACTGATAACAGTTGTGAATCAGTGGTAACGAGCGGTCAACACCACTTAACTCCTCAAGATCCTCCCAAGGATGCCAGTCCAACAGGGTAAGGGAAATTATCCGTCGCACCTCACTTTAAAAATGTTCGTTTGCAAATATTTAAAAGTCGTGCTTGTTTGTTTTCTAGACTGCTGTCCATTGCAGAGGAGACTTTAACAGAGTTTCTATCGAAGGCTACTGGAACCGCTGTGGAGTGGGTCCAGATGCCCGGGATGAAGGTATTTCCGCTTGAAACAATCAATTTTTTCTTCTCGATTGTAATCAGTTTGTCTAATTTACGTGTGATTTTTCGTTTTTGGCTGCAGCCTGGTCCGGATTCCATTGGAATCATTGCTATTTCTCATGGATGCACTGGTGTTGCATCGCGTGCTTGTGGCCTAGTGGGATTAGAACCCACACGAGTAAGTTTCTGCAGCGCGTTTTTGGTTTTATTGACTGCATTTGAGTCGAGTTGATATTGAGTTCTCTCGATGCTTAATCAGGTGGCTGAAATCCTCAAAGATCGGCCTTCATGGTACCGTGATTGCCGAGCTGTCGATGTGCTCAATGTAATGTCTACTGGAAACGGTGGTACAATCGAGTTGTTGTATATGCAGGTTCGATTCTTATCTTAATGCCTTAGGCAGCTTAGCCCTATTCTTTAATATTTTATTATCTTTACTGAGTATTTCTTTTCCGCGTCTAATGATTCAGCTCTACGCTCCAACAACTCTTGCACCTGCTCGAGATTTCTGGCTACTACGCTACACGTCTGTAATGGAGGATGGCAGCCTCGTGGTACGTTTCCTTGTAGTTTCGTGACTTTCGTCTCTTTTGGGTGAAATGGAGTTTTTAGTGAAGACTTACGATTTTCTGCATATAGGTGTGTGAAAGGTCTCTGAACAACACGCAGAACGGGCCCAGCATGCCGCCTGTGCAGCATTTCGTACGAGCAGAGTTGCTTCCTAGCGGATACCTAATAAGGCCGTGTGAAGGGGGTGGATCCATTATCCACATCGTTGATCACATGGACTTGGAGGTATTATTTTAGCTGCCCCGTTAATTTGCACCGACGGTTCATTCTTTAGACGATTTGAGTAACCTTTGTGTGTTCGGTGCTCGTTTCTTCAGCCATGGAGCGTTCCAGAAGTGTTGCGCCCTCTTTATGAATCATCGACTCTGCTTTCTCAGAGGACAACCTTAGCGGTAGGGTCTAATTTCAGCCATTATGATCTAGAATTTCAACTCATGTATCGTATTTTCTTGGACTAATTTAGTCGTTTCGTCTTAGGCTTTGCGTCAGTTGAGGCAGATCTCTCAAGAAATTTCTCAGCCAAACGTGACTGGTTGGGGGAGACGACCTGCTGCTCTGCGCGCACTTGGCCAGAGATTGAGCAGGGGATTCAACGAGGCTGTGAATGGCTTCACGGATGAGGGGTGGTCGATGATTGAGAGTGATGGCATCGACGATGTGACTGTGCATGTAAACTCTTCTCCAGGGAAACTGATGGGCACGATTCTAACTTATGCAAATGGATTTCCGTCCATGAGCAACGCGGTGCTATGTGCTAAGGCATCTATGTTATTACAGGTAAGTACGAATCAAATAATCTGGGTTTGTATTAAATCATGTTATCGAGTGTGGTACAAGAGTCAAACGAAACGTTGTATCTGTCTCGTTGCAGAATGTTCCTCCTGCTATACTGTTGAGGTTTCTGAGGGAGCACCGGTCCGAGTGGGCTGACAGCGGCATTGATGCTTATTCCGTTGCTGCTGTCAAAGCCGGCCCTTGCAGTGTCCCCGTCTCTCGTGTTGGATGCTTCGGAGGCCAAGTCATCCTTCCTTTGGCTCACACCATTGAGAATGAAGAGGTACGTTTCTACCTTTATTTTAGTTAGTTTCTATCATATTGATTTTACATAAATTTTGTATGATTTCATCATGGTGCTCTCTCTCTCTCTCTCTCTCTCTCTCTCTCTCTCTCTCTCTCTCTCTCTCTCTCTCTCTCTCTCTCTCTCTCTCTCTCTCTCTCTAGTTTATGGAGGTGATTAGGCTGGAAAATATGGCTCAATATAGAGATGATGTGGTTATGCCTAGTGACATTTTTCTCTTGCAAGTAAGTTGTTATTCCTTACGCAAATACTATTGACTATATATAGCCATACATCTAAATTTTGTGTTCTTTTTTAACATCTCTCTCTCTCTCTTAGGTCTGCAATGGTGTGGACGAGAGTGCTGTCGGGACGTGTGCAGAGCTCATATTTGCTCCAATAGATGCCTCTTTCTCCGATGATGCTCCTCTCCTTCCATCCGGATTCCGTATCATTCCTCTTGATTCGAAAGCTGTATGTGTTCAATTTTGCTTAGCAGTATCTCTTAATCTGTCCCTTTGTTGTTCGTCTCGTTCTGCTCTGACACCGTTAGGGCTTGTGCAGGATGCCTCGAGTCCTAACCGTACGTTGGACCTCGCGTCTACTCTAGAAGTCGGGGCTGCAGGCAGCAGAATGGGCGGTGACCAGATGCGGACCCCGGGATCTGCGAAATCAGTCATGACAATCGCGTTTCAGTTTGCATTCGAGATGCATCTTCAAGACACCGTAGCTGCTATGGCGAGGCAGTACGTCCGTAGCATCATTGCGTCTGTTCAGAGAGTCGCTCTGGCGCTCTCCCCCTCTCGTCTTGCCCCTCATGCCGGCCCGCGCCCCCCTCCTGGCAACCCGGAAGCGCAGACGCTCGCGCGTTGGGTCCACCAGAGCTATAGGTATGATATACTAGCAAATCTATGTTTCTTGAATTTATAAAAAAGAAAAAAAATAAAAAGTTATTGAATTGCATTCTTGAATTAATTCATGATGACTGTTTTTTTGTAGGTTTTTCTTAGGTGTTGAGCTGCTTAAACCTGCAGCAGAAGGGAGTGATTCTGTACTCAAATCACTCTGGCACCATTCTGATGCTGTGCTGTGTTGTTCACTGAAGGTAAGATTTCCGACATTATGATCGTCTCGATTTTCGTGTTTGGGTTCGTGTGATTTTCGTGTTTAAATATTCTCCATGCTACTTCGCGTGCAGGCATTGCCGGTTTTCATGTTTGCCAATCAAGCGGGGCTCGACATGCTCGAGACGACCTTAGTGGCGCTTCAGGACATCACGCTCGAGAAGATTTTCAACGACAACGGGAAGAAGACACTCTTTGCAGAGCTCCCTCAAATTATGCAACAGGTAATAAACCGTTCAACATTTCTTATTGCATCCGCAGATAATCGCTACATGATTGCGAAAATTTAAAAAAATAGCAAAATTTTGCTTCCATAAAAAAATTTAAAAATTTTCTAAGTGAAATTTGGTAGATTAATTTTTTAATTTCTTCGAAACATCATCTCGAGATGTAATAGGAGATGTTGCATAACGTTGCAATAGAGGATCCGACTCGTTAGTAAATTTACATACTTCGTTTGCAAGTGCTTGATACTTACATTTACTCGAATCTATTCGTCTCCTCAAAACTATCCCGTCTCGTGGCAGGGTTTCGCGTGTCTACAAGGAGGCATTTGTTTGTCGAGCATGGGGCGGCCGATTTCGTACGAGCGTGCCGTGGCGTGGAAGGTTTTGAACGAAGAAGAAGATGCACACTGCCTCTGCTTCATGTTCGTAAATTGGTCGTTTGTTTGAGTCACAAACCATAAGAGATTTCAGGGAAAAGAAAAAAGAAAAAAAAATGTTAGATATAAAACATCACATTTTGACCTCTTTGTATGAATTGTGACCCCTCTTTTTCCAAATTCAGCTATGAGCAGGCTACTTGGCTTAATTTCTCTCTCTAATTTATTGTTGTTATTGTTAATTTTGTAGCTTAGTACTTTAAATTAACAGACATTCCTAATTTTTTCTTTTTTTAATATCGTGGGAACTTGCAACCACTCCCTTTCGGCTAAATTTATGTTGCTTAAAACTGTGGTTTCAAGTTTCTTATCATATTATATACTAGTACTAGTATTGTGTAGATAGATAAATGGTTAAATGTAGTATCACATTACATTATTGCCCTTGCATTGGATACATGTAAATTAAATTTTGTATGTAAGGGTTAATTAAATATAGTATATGGCCCAAATTTTGGAACATTTTTTAAAAATTGACATCTATTTTCTTTTAATTCTCAAAAATCTTGAACCTTGAATTGAAAATCTGAATTTTCGTGTGGAACAAAAGAGGTGAAAACTGAAAATTATATGGGAAAAATGGGATAATAACTCTTTTAAAGTTAAAAATATTAATAATAGCATCAATATTTTAGAATTAAACAATAGTACCAATTTTAAAACATACAAAATAATAGACCTTCTCGACATATTTAGTCCTTCATTTTCCCATTCAAGATTTATGCGTGAAATCACTTCACAAATTGAAATTTGTGATTTTAGGCATAAGATCAGAGTAGGATGGCAATGGGTCGGGTACCCACCCATTAAACATTTCTCAAATCTAAATCCATTAAAAATTTTCACACCCAAATCCGTCCTAAACCCGATTAAAAAATAATTTTAAAACTCATACCCAACCCGATTTTTTTTCCCGTTGGGTAATACCCGCTAAAAAGCCGAATACTAAAAAGTAAACATCAAATAACAAAAATATTATAAATATGATTAAAACATAAACATCAATAGAAAATTACACTAAAATTAATCTCAAAGTAAAGTACTACGAACTTATAATTTAAAACATAACTAGAAGATTATGAATTATTGATGCTGCTGTTGTGTCGTCATATTTCGGAAGTAGATTCCAAAAATAGAGGAGAAACATTAAAGACTTGACTCTTACGGAATGTTTGTGTGAGTTAAGAAAATCAGATAAAATACTGAATATATACTAATATTTATAATGATATAATAAACTATACATATAATAATATCTTTTATCTTATATATATAAATGGATTTGGGTAACAGATACCCGGAGGTAATTGTCCAAACCCGACCCAAACCCGTCACAGGTTTGCATGTTTCTACCCAAACCCGTTCTAAAATCATTTAATATTTTTCAAATCCGTCCCATCAGGATTTGGGAAATGCGGATACCCACGAAAACCTGACCCATTGTCATCCCTATCAGATACACATCTTCTTCAAATTCAAAATATCAATTCATGAATTCACAAATTCTAATACTCCCTCCATTCACTAAAAAATGTCCCATTTGAGGGTCGGCACGAAGATTAAGACTGCTGATAAAGTTGACTTTAGTAGGATAAAAGTAGGGATATAGGGGTAGTGTTAATAAAGGTGATTAGTTTCTTAATCCTTTAACCTTTTTTTGCTCACATATATGGAAATGGTTTGAATGTGATTGTTTTCTTTTTTTTTGTTGCTAAATCATTTTAGCAATTCTGCTTTTTAATTTTCGAATTTTTTCTTACTAAGTCAATTTTTTTTTCTGTTCTGTAAATTTTTTTTTTCTTGCCACATCGTTTTTTTTATTTCTGTTTGTAAATCAGATTTACAAGTAGGGATGAGGAATTGAAATGCAATGAAATGATAACCAAACTTATGGAAAACAAAGAGAGAGGGGCTGTGATTTGATAAAAAAAAAAGGAGGGAAGAATTTCCATTAAATTAATCACATTACAGGTTTTACATCATCTCAAATTTCCCACACAAACTCTTCATCTTCTAACTTTTCCCATGGAGGGAAATTCAAACTTAGGCACATCACAACCATATAAATACAGCTACAAACTGTCATTTACAAACACATTCCATGCTACCATTTCTCCAACATTCAAAAACACAAAAAACAGCCAACATGAAGAAAGGAGAGGAAAGAAAAAATCTGACAGATGCGGAGAAGAATCTTGTTGCTCAATGGCTGCTCCAAAATAGCCATGACAAGAAACTGAGACATGGTGCGAAAAAAGGAAGCTTCTCTCCTCTTCCACATTGATGTTAGAACAGTATATCGCATCTGGAAGGCTGCTCTACTCCAAACCTCATTGGGAAAACCTGTCAATTTAGTGACAAAGAGGAAAGGCTGCATTCATCAAGACAGAAAAGTGTTGGATGAAGAAAAAATGCGAGGACTGTCAGTCCTTGAGAGAACCAGCATTTCCAAGGTTGCAACAAATCTTGGAGTATCAGTAGGGCTTGTTCATAAATGGATTAAAAGCAAGAAAGTCAGAGCACACACAAATGCTATAAAGCCTTTTCTCACACATGCAAACAAGCTTGCAAGACTGAAATGGAGTCTATCTATGCTTACTTGCATTAGTACAAATGGGAAAATAGCTTTTCAGCCAATGTACAACATCATCCACATTGATGAGAAGTGGTTCAATCTCAGAAAAACATCACAGAGATATTACTTGCTGCCGGATGAAGTTGAGCCATACAGATCATGCAAATCAAAGAACTTTATTGAAAAAATCATGTTCATTTTAGTTGTGGGGAGGCCACATAGTGACTGCAATGGAAATGAGATATTTGATGGGAAGTTTGGGATATTTCCCTTCATATTTACAAAACCAGTAGCAAGAAATTCCAAGAAGAGACAAAAGGGCACCCTCATCACAAAACCAATTCAGTCAATCACTAAACCTGTTATGAAGGACTCTTTCATTCAGCTGGTAAGTTTTTTTTTCCATATTTTACTATCAGAATCATGCCACATTCATCATTTAGTCATTTAGTCCTTCATAACAGTTTCAGCACAGAATGACAGAATGCATTTAATCATTCAAACTTTGCAGATTGTACCCATAATTAAACAGAAGTGGTCAAAAGGTGTAAGCAGAAACATCTTTATTCAGCAAGACAATGCAAAGCCACACAGCTCTAACACAGATCCAGATTTCCAAGCAGTAGCACAGAGTGATGGGTTCAATATCCAACTGATTTGTCAACCTTCAAACTCCTCTGACACTAATGTTAATGACTTAGGATTTTTCAGATCTATTCAATCAATAAAGGATCAGAAGAATGCAAGAACAGTTGAGGATCTGATTAAAAATGTGACAGAGGCATTTGAGGGGTATGAGAGCTACAAACTGAATGATGTTTATTTAAGATTGCAAGGGTGTTACAGTGAAATCATCAAGCTGAAGGTTTGCAACAACTATAAAATCCTACATATTGGCAAAGGCAGACTAAGAAGAGAGGGTGCACTTCCAGAATGCATTGAACTGGAGGAGGAGATAGTACAAGAGGCAATTGAGTATCTGAATATGCAAGTCAGTGAGGAAGAGCACACTGCACCCTTCAAACTTGAAGACTTACTCAATGGAATGCAGCAGGTAAACATAGGAGAGTAGGAGCAGTAGGCAATCTATTTTGGCAACAAGTTTACAGGGACAAACATCTTCAGTTAGTATCATGGTTGTTTGGAATGTAAATGTGTGTTGACAGTTTTTTGTGGCATATGTAGTCTCATTTTGAATCAATGGAAATCAAATCATCATTGACATATATTATGCACTTAATTGAGCCTCCTAAAATCAGGTTTGTTAGAACCTGATGGTGGCATCAATTAACAGCCAACATTCACATGAACATAACCAAACAACAAGGCAACAATGTACTCAGACAAAGCATGGATGTGGTAGTATCATGTTCTATCAATTCACAACAATGTGGTAGTATCATCACAGAATTCACAACTTTTAAGCCAAATCAAAATGCCACATTCCTCAGACAAAGATCAAGTGAGCATCAAGGAATGAAAATAGGCAACATTGTCATCATAGGAAGCATTCAATGTGGTAGTATCATGTTCTATCAGTTCATGGCAACAGAATTCAATTCACAAGAATCAGCCCACAAGATGCAGAACCAAGCAACAGAAATCAATAAATCATCAGAAAACCAGCATCACAAGAACCAGGGAAACACTAATGGCATCACCAGCCCCCAACTCACAACAACCAAGCAATAGAAATCAATAAATCATCACAATTGATTAGAATAACAACCAACATCAGAATAATGGCATCACCAGCCCCCAACTCCAAAACTATTGAGGAATTTAGAACGCGATAACCTGATCAGACCCCATGAGGGTTTTTGTTTCGAAGGACTGACCAATTTCCAGCGGCTTCGGCTGCCTTCCTTTTTTTTTCGAAATTGAGCACACTTAGACATCAGCCAGTAATAAGGGTCTGTAGGCACCATCTTCTCCAACAAAGCATCGACATTAACAGATGGATCGGGTGAATCTGGAGTATCCGGCGCCGTTAATGGCATGTCCGCTTGGAAGATGATTTCGTCGGAGCCAGCCGGAGTCGCACGGGAGAAATCATCTGGCTTCGATCCAAAGGGCGGCAGAAACGAATCCACCGCCATCGATGGAGTTTCCGGCACGAATATGACGTCGTCGGAGGCTGCCGGAGTCGTTTGGGAGAAATCAACTCCCTTCGATCCAAAGGGCTGCAGAGACGAATCCACGACCATCGATGGAAGTTGAGAGGGTGGGCTCACTGAATCATCTTGATTCTGGGTCGAATCGAAGATGAAAGGGAGAGAACAGAGACGACGATGAGAGGAAGGCGGTAGGTCGCCTGTTTCAGGCACCACCTCCACCGCCGATTCCATCTCTTCTTCATCGATGGGAGGAGAGTTTGGTAGATCGGTGGTGGAGTTCATCATTGAAATGCAGAGAACGGCTAGGGTTTGAGAGATAGTAGTCGAGAGAGTGAGTGAAGAGAGGAATAATGGCAGATTCATGGATTGGGCTGGTAGTATTGGGTTTATTTGGTGGGTTAGATTTAATTAGTGGGTTGGGTTTAATTAGTTGGTTTAATTAGAAGTTAAAATTGTAGGCTAATTAAAATAGTGGGTCCATCAGTGGCAAAGGGTAGTAATTTTAGGATAATAAAGAGGGTATTATTGTACGAAAAGGCAAATGAAACATTATTTGGTGAAGATTTTTTGAAAGTCAAATGGTACATTTTTTGGTGAATGGAGGGAGTATGTGATTTCACGCATTAGAAAGGAGGTTACTGAAAAAGAGACATTGTTGGAAAATTGCCGCTGAAAATAAGGAAAGAGGGGCAATTGCCGTCACTTTTAGACAGAGAGTTTTGATTCTTCAAAATGAGAGAATTAGACAAAAACCAAATCATGTGAAGAAAAAAATATTTTTGGTCATTATGATAAAAAAATGTACAGAAACGTTATTATTCTTATATTCTAAAAATTTGTGTTGGATAATGATATTCGGCTACACTGTGGCCGACCATACAAGTTAAAAATGGTAATATAGGTTTTGAAAATGGAAATATACTCTAATTGGAAAGCATAAACCCTAAAGGGAAACTGTGATTATTTTCATTTTTACAGTCAACTTTCCTTTTTTTTTATACGTGTGGCTGGCCACAGTGTGACCGAATGTCATTACCCATTTGTGTTATACTTTGTATCCTACAATATCCAAATGATATATACTATATCTCACCGATATATGGTGTAAATTACAAAAAATTAGTGAGTTGATTCAGATATTTGGAATCGAAATGCGGGTTAAGTCGAAACTTTCTATAAGGTTCGAACAAGTTGGAAGAATTATACTATACGATAAAATGTTCGTATGATATAATTATTTATATCGCAATAGTATTTATAAAATGTAAAAGAAATGTTGTGCTACATGCATTTTTAAATTAAATCATTGAGTTTAATCATTGAAATTTTCAATTCTCCTTTTGAATGATTTTTTCGAACGGTCATATCTAATTGGACGGGATTTCAAGTCTATTAAAGACATTGAAAATATTTCTCACCTAAATTATCTCAAATCAGCCTTTCATCAATCCCAAATTTCAATCACTGGAAAGTTTGGTAAATAGATACTAGCAAATTAACCAAAAATAGATAAGAGTTCGTCAAATGTTACATGTCACGTTGAAATCAAATTTCTAAATTTGGGTAAACATATTACAATGCAAAAAAAATGTGACAACATGTGTAGGATTTCTATTGCTCAAATTTCTCAAAGGGACCCCTCCATTATTTAAAAATTGGCTTTTCCTCCTCTTTTTTTCTTCTTTTTTTCTTTTTCTCTTTTTTTCTTGAATAAGATAAACAACTTTTGATGGAAATATAAGAGTACATTATTGTTTTGCCTTGTATTCACTTGTGGACTACACGCCTATACATTGTGGGCACAAATATATATGAATTGACAATTTTTATTTCATTTTTTTAATGATTATATATTATTACTCTCTTTATTTATTTGTATTTGTATATTGGTGGGGATAAAGTATATTATACTTTTGTAGGACAAACAGTCCAACAAGTCCTTGCTATTTTTACTTTTGCTTGCTCAAATTAAGTTACTATTATTCAACATTTTCTTTCACAGATCATAAATAAATTAAGTAAACGGTGTAATTTTAATCAAGAAATAATGGATGCATGATAATAAAAATTTTTACTTTAGTATTTTTTCAACGATAAAAAACACCATAAAGTAAATATTTAAAAATTAAAACCACCACTATTTATAGCTCTTCACATAAAAACTGTAGTACATGGAATTGACATACCAAAACAAAGTTGTTGTATTAAAATGTAAAATAATTTAAAAACCCATTGCTCTAATTTTCTTCTTCTCCTTAACCTCTATTTATCTTATCTCTAGCTGTTTAACTTTGCATGCTTTATTTGACAAACTTGAGTGGTAAAGAGGTTTTCCACTAAGTGTCATTCACATTTAATTTGAATATTAAAATAACACTATTGTAGAAGTTACTTTCTCTAACAATTTCAATTTTAGTTGTGAAATTTCCTATTGAATTTCGTAACACCAATTTCAAGAAATTAAGCTATGATTGTTTGTAACATCTTTTGTACTTTGAATGTGGTCAAAAGTTTCAAATGTTTAAAGACCCTTTAGATCTTATAGTATGTAAGCAAAGTAGCTTTTAAGTGGAAATTTCATGCTTTCTTGTTTGAGGTTGAATTTTACTTAGTAAGTCGCCCCATTTTGTTCCCCACAAACTAAAATTTTGACTTAATTAGGTTTTCGAATTTATTTTTTACAATTCTTACTTTAGCATGTGTTACTAAAGAATAGTATAATTGGTTGGTCCATAGCAAATAGGCGTGCTTGCAAGGCAACAAAAGGATGTGCCAAACGATTTTTTTCATTCAAATCCTCGGTTGTACATTTTTGCACATAGAAGTTATAAATTTAAATAAAAAAATATATATAAATAAAAATATATATATAAATAAAAATATATACATAATTTTATTTATCTTTTATCAAATAAAAATAACTTTATATATATATATATATAATTATGGGTAATGATATTCGGTCACACGGTAACCAGCCATACGCGTAAAAAAAAGAAAAGTTAACTGTAAAAATGGAAATAGTCACATTTCTCCCTTAGGGTTTATGCTTCCCAATTAGGGTATATTTCCATTTTCAAAATTTATATTACCATTTTTAGTTTGTGTGGTCGGCCATAGTATGACCAAATAGAACTACCCATTAATTATATAGGTATATCAAAAGAAGCAACACTTTTGCATCATATATGTCATCTCTTTTTCCTACTCATTTTCTAATATTAACTATTCCTTAATTTTACAAGCAATTCGACAACTTGTATGAGGCCAGTTAAGAAGTTATATTTTTCGTAATAATCTAAATTTTGAGATGATCATCAATAACAAGAATCTTAGGAATTTATCGTGCAAAATCTTAACTTTTAATTCTTGAAGATTTCAATGATGGCATGATACAATCAAATAATCTTTACAGATGAGAGATTTATGTAAAGATTTTCATGTGATTAAGGAAATTAAAAGGTTACGAAGCCCTGAGCTGTAGAAACTAAATTTAAAAATAATAAATATATATGTGACAATAAGTCAAAAAAGTACTCAAATATAATAGTTGTCAACTAGGTCACAATTTCTACAGACAAAAAGGTTTATTCGCTGACAAAATAAGAAAAATAAAAAAGATGATTTGCAATGGTAAATCTTTCTCATCAGACAAAGATTCTTAATATATAACACTTTGTTCTATACATGCTTTTGGTCTTGTACATGTCAAAGACCCAACAATATCTCATATTTTCAGAAACCTTAGAAAATTATTAAAAAAAAAAATCTTGGATATATGTATTTGAATTTCTCTGTTTAAAAATAGTAAAAGGCTATTGATTGAAGTGGATTGGTATGCATGGAGCTAGGATTCCCATAATGGCCTGCACGTGTGTCCCCAATCAAATATTATCATTACACAAAATCTTGAAGAGAAAAAAAAAAAAAAGGAAAAGCAAATTATCCATTATATATATTATAATTAGGTAATTAGAGTGAATGATTATATATAAAAAGTTAAGTATTTCATGTTTTGCTCTAGTCGAGCTTGCTTGATTCTCGATAAAGTTCAATTTAATTAAAACAATTCGAGTCAGGAGCAAAGTTAGGGTTTCAAAAATGGCCGGGTGAGATTAGGTTTATGTATTTAGTTATAAATTTGAATGAGCAAACTTACAACTATACATGTAAAAGTAGAGAAATAAAGTAAAAAAATTTAACGGAAACATAGTTATAAAAAAAAGCCTTCAATCCGCCATTGATTTGAGTGAAGTTAAATTAATATACGTGATGTTTCGACACTTACTTATTTTCTTTCTTTTTTATTATTAATTATCGACTGATTTAACTTCATAATATTTTGAACTAACATGCATGCATGCATATAACGTAAACAAACGATTTCCTTCATTTTCGTATACATCCAGAATTTAATTAGAACGAATGAACACTGTGTGTGTTGACTTACCAATAATTGTATTTAATGATTGTAATGGTGAAAAAAAAACACGAGAAGTAATATAAAAATGTGATAGAAGAATCAAATTGGCATGCTAAAAATGAGCTTATTTAGTGAAATTCACCTAATCAAGCTCTTACGGATTTGTTATCAATATTTTCAAGCCAAATATAAATTATATTGACAAATTTTATCTTAATTAATTTCAGCTATGCTAATTGTAAATAAGGGGATTTATATATATATATATATATATATATATATATATATAAAAGAGAGAGTGACATTCTTCTATCTCTTCAACTCTTTTGATTAAAAGACGACATTCTTTTTTCCAAATACTGAAAGGAAAAGGGCCTTTTTCAAAGGAAAGAAGAAGAGGAATGGATAACTTTTGTGCATGGTCTCCAAGAAGTTATGATTGTAATTCTTGAATCTTTTGAGATGATAGAAAAAATAGTTTCTTTTTACAAAAAAGAAAAAAAAAGAAAGAAGAAACTTCAAATTCATGACAGCAAATCTTAGCTGTTTGATCTTTTTCATATGTCAGATAATTTATTTTTATGTGGTTAGACTCTTCTTTATGGACAGAATCTTCTAGTTCTCATTGTGCAAAGTAAGAGGATAAAAGGGAGATTTCTTGTTCACAATAATCATGTATATTGTTCCAGTCTGAAAAATATTTAAATAAAAAGAATTAAATTTTAGATTGATTTGTGAAGCACCATGATTGTAATGCAGAAAGAAAAAGCGTGTGTTGTAACACAAGAAAGCTTGTGGCTAAGCTTAATTGGTTGGAAAGAGTTTTCATATTCCAAAATATATTCTTACTTTTTTTGATCGACTAATTAGATATTTTCGTTTTTTTTTTTGTTTTTTTTTTAGCAATCCCATTTTTATTTTGATAAGGCCGCATTGATCACTTGGAGAAGGCCGTTATGAGTTTGTGGTAAAATTTTATGAGTTTTTAGTTTTATTGATTTTTTTATAGTTTTGGGTAATGATATTCGACCACATTGTGGCCGATCACACAAGCTAAAAATGGTAATATAGGTTTTGAAAATGGAAATATACCTTAATTGGGAAGCATAAACCCTAAGGGGAAAATGTGATTATTTCCATTTTTACAGTCAACTTTCCTTTTTTTATGCGTGTGGCTGGCCATAGTGTGGCCGAATATCATTACCCTTTTTTTTATATTCAAAATAATGAAACAATAATTCTATTCGGACACATTGTCTCTAGCCACACTCGTAAAAAAAGAAAAGTTAATTATACAAATACAAATAATCACATTTAATTCCTCTTAGAGTTTAGATTCTCCAATTAGGGTTTAGATGACCATCCACACTCGATAAGAATAAGGAAATAGACAAAGGCATGGTTATAAACTTAAATTAGAAAAAGAATGGAATGATATTTTTAGTAATATATTTATATATATAGCATATTATTTTAAGATGTGTGTGGGCTAATTATGCTTAATCAATGGAGCCTTCAAAGGGAGCAGCCCTATTTATAGTTTGTTCAAATAAATAGTAATAATCATATGTTGTACATCAAGTAATTATTGCAACATCTTCTGCGCAGCCTGTAACGAAATGGGAAAACATGATTAAAAATTAGGGTAATGATATTCAGTCACACTGTGGCCGACCACACAAGTTAAAAATAATAATATATGTTTTGAAAATGAAAATATACCTTAATTTGGAAGCATAAACTTTAAGAGGAAATATGATTATTTCCATTTTTAAAGTTAATTTTCCTTTTTTTACGCGTGTGGCTGGCCACAGTGTGGCCGAATATCATTACCCTAAAAATTATTAGTGTTCTAGATATAATTATAACGTTGCAATAATATAAAATTGAATTTATTTATATATAAAATGTCAAGCTTCGTCAATCGTCATCTTGTAGATCTAATGCACTTAAAAAAAGAAGAAATATATAATAAGAGGAACTTGGACTAATAAAATGACACTATCTTATTATTATGCCTAATCTAAATCTCAAGAATATTAATTTCTTGAAATTATCTATAAATAAAATGACTAGTCCTTAATTAATAGCAAAATTAAGTTCGATCGATAGCATGATTAAGTAATTGGCGAGTCCTTCAAATAATGTCATATATATATGTTAATGTTATTGTATAGATACTCTAAATGTTAATAATAAAAAATCGATCGATGAGGTTTCATGTTCTCAATAATCGATATATCTATTGCCACACATCGATTGTAGTGTATGTGTGCGTGATATACTAAAATCGTAAGAATGCGTTTAATTTTTATCCCTCATAATGGAAAATATAAAATTTCACTCTTTAAATCTTTTTTTAATTCCTCATTTCTACTATTTCTTATTAATTCTTTTCACTCACAAGAAGGAATAGTATTAGAAGGAATAATATATCCCTCTTAGAGCATCCACTACAGTGTTTTAGTAAGACCTAGGTTGAAGCACTGGGAAGCGTGATTTTAATGATTGGTGGTGTTGAGTTAGACCTAAGTTGATTTTTCCACTACAATGAGGTTGAGTAAGACCTAGGTTGAAGCACTGAGAACCGTGATTTTAATGATTGAATAGATTTTATTTTGTTGTTATTTTTTTTATTTTTATTTTTTAATTTAGAAAATATAAAAAAAATACATCGGATCAATGGGGACACGCCACGTGTCCCCATGTTGTTGACTGGCAGAGTCGAAGGGTGTGTCGATATTTAGACCCAGCCTTCGACACACCCTTCGACCTAAGGCTGGGTCTACACGCCACTATGGCCTCAACCTAGGGTGGGTCGAGCGGAGGCTGCGTCTAGCGGCTCGACCCAGGCCTTCGACTCCTCTCTTCAACTTCCGTAGTACATGCTCTTACGAGTGAAAACGAAGAACAAGAAATCATGAAATGATAGATTTAATGCTAAAATAAAGGATTTAAAGAGTCAGATTTTATTTTATCCCTCTATTGGAGAGATGAAAAACAAACGCAATCTAAATTTAGAAATTATTAAAAAAAATTAGTGAATTACACGAGGTATAACGGTCATTAATTTCTACCAAAAGAAAGTACAATTCTTTCGTTAAATTCTTTATTGGATTGAAGCTTATAAGCACCTTAAAATGGGGTTAAGGCCAATGTGGTTAGGACTTTGGGAAACAATTATTTATCCTCATATTAAATATATAATTAAGTGAGTAAAGTTCACGAAACAATTAAAATTCGCAATCTAAAAAAGAACTAAAAAAAGCAAAAGGAGAGTATGCATGGTTGCGAAGAAGATGCATGAGATGAAAGCGTTTTATTAACAAATAGTAATATTTTACATGATAGAAATATCTAAGTAAAATGGTAGTATATCAATTTCGTGCATCGTACAATGAACGTTCTCTCTCTCTCTCTCTCTCTCTCTCTCTCTCTCTCTCATAAAAGTAATGTTAGAAAAGAGTTATCCCCTTAGGAATAATCTAGCGGTAAAAAGTGAGCGCCTGCGACTGAAAGGTCTCAGGTTTGAACCTCATGAAACGCTTCTATAAGTCGAGCATGTCACACTTGTACTTGGAAAGTGTAGTTTACCTGCCCTATGTGGTTTGCAGACTATTGTACAAGGGACGAATGTTTACCCAATGTGCACCGAAGGTAGCGACTGCGTGTTTTCACGATATAAAAAAAAAAGTTAGAAAAGAGACAAGGTACTATCATCATCATTATTTATCAGACCACAAAATAAATTATAATATATAGCATTTTTTTTGAAAGGATATACTATATATTTTTTGAGGGAGTATTTGATTTTTTTTGTAAAAAATATGGTCCCTCCAACAATTAGAATTTGTTTTGTTGTTTACTTGTTGACCTAACTAGACTGTCGATCACGACCCTTTCAATATAGAATCAATTGTAATTCAATTCTTGGCCTTCTTTGAAAGAAAAGTAAATTGCTATTACTATGCAGGTGGACCCAAAATAGCAATTTAATTCACTCTTGTAAAGTCTTTTTTTTTTTTAGTATCAATTTCAAATTTGACTAGCTAGTTTAGGGTGTAATGAGTTGAGACGTGCATGCTTAGTATTGTCAATTTCAAATTTAATTAACTAAGTTTATTATTAAGTAAAGTTCAAACATTTTACCCCTAAACATCTTCAAGGTCACAAACACATTTGAACCCAATACGAATTTATTTTTTTAAATACAAAATTGAACGTATATATTGATTATTTATTCTAAAACCAATAAACTATTTTATTAATTCTCAATTATATATTTGGCAAATTCCACTATAAAGTTGATTACAAATTCAAAATTCTTATATTAATTCTTAACAAGTGTCCAGCGTCAAGTTCAACCTTGAGTCATTTTTTCCCCTCTTTTATTTTATTTATAACTTGATCAATTGTTTACATTTTATAGAAAAGTCTAAGTAACGAGCTCGAACAAGCTTTGATCAAAACACGATTCAAATAAATGATTCATTCACAACGAGAGAGAGAGAGAGAGAGAGAGAGAGAGAGAGAGAGAGAGAGAGAGAGAGAGAGAGAGAGAGAGTATAATAAGTTAATATATTTCGAAACTTCAATATCCTATATATCTACACTTATACACTCACTAGCATATGTCACATTACATGCAACATCAATTAAAAGCTTCATCAACAACCATTTCTCTTATGGCCATTACAAATTAAAAAAAAAATTAATAATAACATGCATCAACAAAGGAAAAAAAAAGATCAAAACAAAACCCTTAACAAAATCATAATAATTAATTAACAACTAAAAAAAACTAAATACTAGCAAAATAATAAAAGCTCAAACCCTGAAGAAATTATCACATGAGCTCGATCTCATTATCGACTCCAAATTCTTAAGTAAATCAGCTGCAGAGGGCCTTGCATCCGGATCTCCTGCGGCGCAGTGCAGGGCAAGATTCATGGTCTCCACCATCTGATTTTGATGATCAATCATTGCTTGATGATCGTTCTTGATAACCGTATCAACCCACGTCTCCACGTGGCAATCGGAGTAGCAATACCTAGCCCATTCCACCACGCTGTCGTGGATTCCGAGCTCCGCGTCGGCCCGATTTTTGCCCGTCAGAAGCTTGATCAGGAGAAGCCCGAACCCGAATATGTCGCTACTTTGACTCGGGCCTTTCGATTCTGAAAATTTTCGGAAAAATGTTAATTTTTATTTTATTTATTATTTTTGAAGGAAATATTTAGTATTTGGTTACGTTGCATGGACATATGATTACATTTGAAACAAAAAAAGATGAGTTAATTTATGGTGGTGCAACAATGATTTGAAGCACTTTTAATTTTTATTGTTTTTTGCCTTCTTATGTAAGTACAGTACCACAACTTATAAAAAGTGAGGCATCTAAAATTGTACTTGCAACAAGGAAATCATTTCATTGAATTTATGCATGGTTGAAGATGATAGGAATATATATATATAATTTTCTTGTCTAGTCGATATAGGCCCCGACCCTGACCTGACCCGTGACCCGACTTGCTACATGAACGGTCGACTTAAATAATTCAAGAAATAATTAAAACCACATGGGAGTATTTATTTTTGAAAAATTTGAGTGAAGAAGAGACATCTAGTGAAACATATGGTTCAATAATAGCTACCTAAATTAATTAATTAATAACAATATGAACAAAATTTTAAAAAGAAATTATGATGTTTGAATTGAATTACCTGGAGCAGCAGAATCATAGGAATTGAAACTCTTGGTGTCTGAAAATTCATGAATCCCATGAAGACTTAATCTCACACGTGCTTCTTCTCTCTCATCCACCATTATTCTGTCAGCCCCGATTTCTCCCACTATAACGCTAGGCGAGCAACAACAATGCAGATACTTGAGCGCTCTCGCGATCCCCACCGCGATCTTAATCCGACGGTCCCAGATTAATCCCCCAATAATCTCGTTCAAATTCTTCCCTTCAACATATTCATATACCAGAATAGCAGATTTTTCCGACCTGCACATTCCCAGCATTCTCACCACATTTGGATGGTTAATCCTGCAGAGGTGGGCCCACTCCGACCACCACTTCGTCGGAATCGCACCGATTTCTTTGACCAGAAAACACTTCTTGCTTGATGAAGATTTGCCTTTGTAGGATAAACCTAGTTTCCCGCTAGCGACGAGATTCTCCTCTCTCATGGAGGAGATGATGTCATCCATAGTGATCGCACGTGCGATCCTCGAGCTCGCAAACTGCAGCTCCCAGCTGCCGTCCTCACTCTCGACCCGCCTAGTCTCGGGCCGTCCCCGTCGGGAGATGACGAGGACGGCGGCGGCGAAGGTGAGGACGACAGCTAGGAGGGCGGCTAGCACGAACCAGCGGGCCAGCACGAACGAGCGGAGCTGCTGGTTTGTGCTGGCACCGCTGCATGGCGGGAGGCCGCCGGTCCCGTCGCCGCGGCAGAGGCTGTTGCCCGCGACGGATGAAATGTTGATTGCCAGAAATGCCCCTGTGGTGGGAAGCTCGCCGTGGAGATGATTGTGGGAGATATTAATGTTGACGAGCGATTCCACTTGACCTAAATTTGACGGGATTTCTCCGGTCAACGCGTTGACCGACAAGTCCAGCTGTCCGAGAACTGGCATGGCGGCAAAACTGGCGGGAATTTCTCCAAACAGTTTGTTATGGCTGAGGTCTAAGGTGACGAGCTTCTTGCATGAAGATAATTGGTCGGGAATTTCGCCGGAGAGATTGTTTCCGGTTAGTTTCAGCTCAATGAGCTGTGAGAGTCCGCCCAAACTAACCGGAATTCCGCCGGAGAACTCGTTCCCCGATAAGTCCAAGTTCTCCAACTTCTTGCTGCCGAAGTCACCCGGCAGCGGCCCCAAAAACTTGTTATCTGCTAAATTCAGCATCTGAAGCTGAGGCATATTCCATTCTCTCTCATCAATCCTGCCGGAGAGATTGTTGGCCGAGATGTCGAGAAAGTAGACCATCGGGAGCGCGGTGAGCTCCGGTGGGAGGTCGCCGGAGAGCCGGTTTTTCTGGAGGCGGACGCGTTGTAAGCTCTTGCAACGGCTCAAATTCGTCGGAATTTCGCCTTCCAACGAGTTTGAGAAGAGAATGAGCTTAAACAAACGCTGCGATTCGCACAAATTTTCCGGTATTTTTCCGACGAGATTGTTGGTTGAAAGGTCTAATATAGTGAGATTGTTGTTTTTTCCTAGGGTTTTGGGTATTTGGCCGGAAAAATTATTCGACCATAATTGAAGAACTTGAAGATGAGGTAAAAATGCTAGAGAATTTGGGATTGTTCCGGAGAAATTATTGGAAAATAAATGGAGAATTTCCAAATTTTGTAGATTTATAAACGACTCCGAAATTTCACCGGATAAGGAATTATCACTCAAGTCAAGCGACACTAATTTCTTGAGATTGAAAATAGTTTTTGGAATTTGGCCACTTAATTTATTAAAATAGAGAAAAAGGTTTTCAAGATTTGCGAGATTACCCAAAGAGGAAGGAATTTCACCGGTGAGATTGTTGTACACTAGATCAAGATGATTCAACGCCGCCAGCCGGCCGATCTCCGGCGGAATCTCGCCGGAAAAATTATTGTACCCGAGGTAAATCCACCGCAAACTCGTCATTTCTCCGATTTCCGATGGAATCTCGCCGGTGAACTGATTCGACGCTAACGTCAAGATTTCCAACGCCGTCAGATTAGTGACGGCATTCGGAATTTTCCCGGTTAGGGCATTCCCGCCGACGTCGAGCTTTTTGAGGCGAGAGAATTGCCCGATGCCGTCGGGAAGCTCTCCCGACAGAATGTTGTCGGAAACATCTAGTGTTTCGAGAAACGGGAGGCGTCCCGTCGGGACGCCTCCCGTTAGGTTATTGGTGCTGAGGTTGAGGTGGATGAGAGAGAAACAAGAGAGATTTTGTGGGATTTCTCCGAATAGTTGGTTGTTGGAGAGATCAATGGTGTTGATGTAGGGCAATTTGAAGAGAGATTCTGGAATCTTCCCAGAGAGATTCTTTCCAGACAGCTCGATCTTCGAAACATGGGACGAATCGAAGCAGGAGATTCCGCTCCATTTGCAGAGAGAGATTGAAGAGTTCCAGTTGCTCAGTGTGTGAAACTGATCGTGGAGTGAATATTTCACTGACAAGAGTAGTTCGAGTTCGTGTTCGTGTTCGGGTTCAGAGCCTCTGCATGTGATGAATGTAAGGATGAGGAAGAAGACGAAGAAGATAAGGCGGTCGACCGATGATTTGAATGGTTTCGATCTTCTCTTCGCCATTTTTGTCTGAGATTTTGAGCTTAAAGTGTGTGAACGAAAGCTCAGCAGCTTTCAGCTAGTGGAAATAATGCTTCATTTTCTGAAAAAAAAAAAAAAAGTGATTGTCATTATAATTCTTGGATCTGATGATTGCATAATACAAAAAATGAAAAAAAAAAAAACTAAATAAAATAAATTCAAGCAGCTTTTATGAAGAATAAAAAACGGCATTTGATATCATAATTAGGACAAGAAAAGTAACATCAAGAATAATTATTGCATGTGCATACTACATAAAATTAGGAACTTATGCATGAACAAATTAAATAATTAACTGAGAAAACCCACGAAATAATAGGAGAATTATGATAATAAATGCATAGTACTATATTTAGAGTAGGATGTGGATAAAGGTCAAGGTTAAGTAAGGTACCAAAAACAGAAGTTTGAAGAGCAAGAAAGCAAGATCTTCGTTGCAGAAAAGGAGGTAGCTGCAAAAACAAGTAGAAAATAGTAGGGTTTGAGGGCAAGAATTTATGGATGGATGCATATAAATAGATAAGAGGATCTGAGATAAATTTTTGGACAGAGAAAATTGTAGATATATACTAGAATCCTTCCCCTATATTTGTGTATATTTTCGGTTTTTGAACTTAAATTAAACCCCTCTCTCTCTCTCTCTCTCTCTCTCTCTCTCATAGATAGAAAAAACACACACGTTGGTTATTTAATTTAAAGGGAAAATAAGGGGGAGGAGGGGACAGATGTTGGGTGAAAAGCCATAGCCATAGCTTTTGTGGGATATTACCAAAATACTCTTTTGACTGGTATGGAAAGTGACAAAGGGAAGAAAATGAGTTGTGTAACCGTTGAAGCTCAAAAAAGTTGGTGAAGCCATGCTCATTTCGCTTTGCAATTTGGAGTTATTTGCATCAACACTGCAAAAATGGTGTGAACTTTTCTTCTGAGCTGTCAATTTAGGGAAAAAAAAAAAGCTTAATTTTCACAAAAAAGAAAGAAAAACTATGTCTAATCGGTTAGCCATTCAAATTGTATCTTCTACGTAAAAATCTCTAGCAATAATTCATGAAAAATTTAGATTATTATTTTGAGCTGGGCTATACATGTTTTTTTGACATGGGAAAGGGAGCTACGGGATTCAAACCCGAAACCTCAATGCGTACAGATTGAAACTGCACCACTTGAGTGTCATTTGGGGACAGCTGGACTATATATGTTAAATATCGATATAAAGTGCACATAACATGCACGGATGAAATGAGAAGCTAGTATTTGTTCAAATTTTATACTATGATATTTTAACCTAATTTAACAACGGTATAGTCAAAATGAATGAACATGTTCAATAAAAAAAAACTTTTTTACCACTTTGTAATATAAATTTTAGTACCGAATTTGTTAAATCAGTTTTAACTCTAGATTTAGACAAAAATAATTAAAAGTAAGATAACAAGTGTATCTGACAAATCTTTCGAATTGGATGGATCCAACACAAATACTTATACATCTCTAAATTATTCTTATCTCACAAATTAAATTGGATCCCACAAGTTATATAAAATACTTAATGCAATATAATAGAACTGTTATATGCAATTGTAAAAATCGGAGCTAGAATATAGCTTAAGGAAATTTAGAATCAAATTTAGGATTTTTTTTTTTTTTGAGAATGCTCTTAACACCCAAACAATAGTAGTAGGTTCGGAAATCTGACGTGGATCGTGTTATGCCTAATTAACAATCATCTTCTACTTAATAGAATTTCATGCAATTAACAATGAGAAACATTTTTTATTCCATATGTTACAAGTGGAGAATTTTCACTAGATTTCTTGAACATTGAGAATTTATGTCAGCTGTAGTTGCAGGCAAAATAAACCAAAAAGAATGTTGAAAAACAGTGGGATTGTAAAAGAACAAGGCCATACATATATGCTAGTACAAAAGTTATGTAGAGTGAGAGTGAAATTACATAAGGTAAAAAAGAATATTATATAAATTAATTATGTAGTATAATATGGCTACATGTAATAGTGAAAAGTGGAATATCTTTTTGCTAATGAAGATGGGTGCTTAGTGGGACCCATCCATTCTCTTTCTCGAAGGAATATCCACAGTGTGATGTCTCTATCAATTTAGCATGCTTTCTTTATTTTTCTATTTTCTCGTCTTCTTCTATAGTATATCTAGCCCATCAACCTCTTTTTTTCTTTTCTTTCTGGTGAAGTACAATTTTTTTTTTCTTAAACGATACTCCCTCCATTCATGATAATGTGCTCCATTATATGCTCGGTACGAGTTTTAAAAAAAAGCTGATAAAGTTGTTGTATATAATATAAAAGTAGAGTTGATGGGTAGTAGAATAAAGTTATTGTGTGGGGGATAAAAGTAAAAGTTGGTAGATAATAGAAAGAATGAAGGATATAATAGTGCATAAAGTGGAGTAGGGCAAATTTTCATGAACTAAAAAGGAGGTAAATAGGGCACATTTCCGTAGACGGTAGACAAAGGGAGTAATATTTTTTCTTTTTCTAATAAGAGAAACTCGTAGTTTAAAACTTGAACAAGACCCCTTATACTTACCTAGAGCACTTCCAACAGAATTCTCAAATTTTACTACTTAATTTAGTTTTAAAGCTTTCCATATACTATTTATAATTGTTATTTTACAAATATATACAATAGTTCTCCTTTACATAAATCATTTTATAAAATTTGTGAGCTCAATTCAATTTGTGAGATATTAAATGATTTAGAGAGTTGTAAATTCGGAAATACATCTAGGAGGATGTAAATATTTTTGTGGGGTCCATCTAATTTGAGAGATCTGGTGAATATAGTTTTTATCTCACTTTATATATGTGCATACCGGTTCTAGTTAATTATTACTTGATTAAATGCTTAATGCTATGTTATAATTGGTTTTCGATCTAAATTTTTTATGGGAGGGGCTAAGATACATTAATTTATTATTGAATGGACTTGTATGTTGGAAAACAAGTACTTCTTGGGCTGCTTAGTGGGCCGTGACATTGAACCCATTGAGGATATAAATAATAGTTTTAGTAGTTAGAATATTTTAAAGTTTAGAGAAGGAAATAATAATAAATTGAGCTTTTATATATTAATTTATATATTTAATAATCTCAAAATAATAGTGGTTAATGTTAAATTAAAAAAATAATAGTGGTTAATGTATTAGAATACTATAGAATATAGAGACTAAAATAAGAGTCATGCTCGCCAAAAGTGCACATCACCATTCTCTATATATAGAAACTATTGTACTGTTTCATTGGGGATGACCTAGTGATAGAGTGTGCAGTCCGAGGTTAATGGTTTAAGATACAAACTCTATTAATACCTCTTTAGATCGAACATGTCATTCTTGTACTTGTAAAGTATGGTTTACCTGCCCATAGTTTGAAGGTTATTGAATAACGAGGGGAGTTTACTCAGTGTGCACCAAAAGTAGCGGCCGTGGAATCTTACAGCAAAATCGTGACCAAAACTTGGCCATGGATTTAAGTCCCCACAACATCTGCTAGATCAAAGGATAGTGCCATACCAATAAATGGCAGCTAAATTAAATATTTTTTCCAAAATACAATATCAATTACTACTATTTTCAAGATCGTATGTAATATTTAATATGTTACTTACATTAAAAAATTCAGCACTATGAACTCGTAATGTAGTTCAGCCACTTTTGTGTGATGGAAAGTTAACTTATGCCATTATGCTGTAAAGTGCACAATAATCCAAAACATAGTGCCTTATTTCAATGAAAATTGAATTTCCACTTTTGGTCGATTTAATTTAAATGAGCCCAGCGCATATATAGAAGTAAAGTAGTAGTTTATTTATTATACCCCCGAGTCCCGATTGATGGCATGTTTTTCTTTTTTGGGTGTCTCATATGTTTCTTTTTTTTTTTTTGGATTAAATTAGAGTTTAATTAAATTTCTTAATCATCCAACATCATTACTTAACTTCTACATTATTCACTCTCTTTCTTCCTATAACTTATCTAAAACCACTTTATTAGACCTATAAAGTATTTTATTGGACATATAAAGTACTTTATGAACTTATAAACCACTTTATTAACAAAAATTAAATATTCTATAAAATTACACTAAATATGTGGGATGCCCCACCTTTTCATCTTTAATTTCCTTTTTCTTAGTCTCCGTGACGAGTCAAACTAGACTATTAATCTTGGGACGGAGAGAGTACATGTAAAGTTAAGAATTTATATTTTATGACAATTAAATAAAACAACCAAGTTCCTATTAAGTGATCATTAGCTTATTGTGATTTTAAAAGTATATTTTGTGTATTTGTGTTTACTATCTAAAAGAGTTGGAGAATTAATCAGTTAATATCTTCATTTAAAAATTAAATAATAGCCGTTAATTACTTATCCTATTTGCTTTCTCTCATAGCTTTTCCAAATTTAATTCTACTACAATTTAGTATGGTGTCAAACTGTCGTATGGGTCAAGATCGTCAGTCAATTTCACTAAACAAGAAGTCCGAAATGTCAATTTAGCCCAAAACCTGCAGATTGGCCCGACATCGTCAGTTAATTCCACTAAACAAGAAGCCCGAGATGGGTCAAGATGGTCAGTCAATTCCTCCTCGGATTCGGTTCGTATATGATCGATTTATAAAACTCTTAAATTAATAATCTTGAATTTAATAATTTTATTAGTTGAGATGAGGTAGGCGTGACGAAACCGACCCAATTCCACTAAACAAGGATTTGTCCATAACTTTTAAGATAAGGGTTTGGATATTTATTTTAGAAGTGGTCCACTCCAAATCACAAATCTCACCATTGAACAAAAGTGTGATTTTATTAACAATTTGTTAGTGTGAACGAGGATAGTGTTCCACTTCACTAAGTTGTGCGTGCTCAATAAAAAAGCTTAAATTTACCTACTTTGACGTAACAAAGTCCAAAATAAAAAATTGCACATCTTTTAAGCAATAAAATACATTATATATTTGTTCATGGTTTGATACCTCAAAATCTATTTTGGTAGCAAATATTACATGCAACACCAATATATGATATTTGAATTTCTATTAAACTAAACACTTCGATCCAAAATTAATTGTTTTGAGGAACGACGACCTCAAATTCATTATTTTATATATGTTTCGACACCTTAATTAGCTAGGATCTCACCCCTTTTCGAAGTCAATAGATGTTCTTCCAAACAATATTCGCGGGAGGTGACTAGCACATTAACGCTCTATAAATATAAATTAAATCTCCTAACTTTATTTAAGGTAATTTTATACATTATATTTTTTATGTTCAAAAAAAGAAATTGCTCATAAAATCCACTTACGAGTACAAAGGTGCCATCCATCAACCATCACACATCACAACTCAAATTTGTTCCCATTTTGTCTTTTTCTTTTTTCCTTAGCAACTTTTTATGTTATCGAAAAAATATTCTTTACATTTCTGAATAAATTAACATTGTTTTTTTTAAACTATTAATTAAAGATCATTATTGGAGGACATGACCTACAAATGGGCCAGAATCGACGTGGCCCAATCGTCATATTTAAAAATTAAATTTGCAAGATCTGTGTCGGGCCTGGGGCCCATTTGAAGTCCAATTATGAATCATTTTGCCACTTTATTTTCATGGGTTAGAAACAGATAAAAACTTCGCAGACTTTTAGTTTGACTATCATTTACAACATAAGTCTTTAAATTGTTTTTCCCCTTTTAATATTGTAATAACTCGTACCTTTTTTATGTCATAAGCCAATACATTCATGGGTTAAATATAAATAAAACTTCACAGTTTTTAGTCATTCACAATAAGTTTTTATTTATTTTATTCCTTTTCTATATCGTAAACTCCACTCGTATTTTTTTATGTCATAGGAACCTAGCCAATACCTTCAATTTGCAACTATTAAATCTATACCTCTATGAAATAACTTGCATACCACTCAAGAGATGGAAATCACACTAAACAAATGCGCGAGAAATTTTTGAAAGTATAGTTGGTGAAACTTATATTAAGATATTTAGCGCTTCAGAAATATTCACTCCATCGTTAAGCCACTCTGCAACTGCAAGGATAATTTTTTTTTGGTTTTTTCTTAATTCAACACAATTATCGACGGTGGTTGAATGTAAATAATTGGAAAAACAAAAATAAAAGGTTCTTGTTGCATGCAATGACAAAATTGGTCTATAAATTTATTTATTTTATGTAATTTTAATTAACCCCAGCTTATTTCTAGTCTTATGATTGAATTCACGTGCAGCTTTTTCAAAAAAAAAAAACGAGAGTGGTCCATTATTTTTCACATTCAAAACCCTAATTATATGGTAGTGCACGTGTGGGATATATATTGAATTCTAGGGTTAGAAACATTGAATTGAATCAACTTTGGCTTAGTTTTATATAATGGGGTGGAAAAGGTTTTGGGGATTAAGAAATGTGGGACCATGCATCTACACACCCAGTTTATGTTATAGTTGTTGTAATTGGAAGGCTATTGTAGAATGAACATGAACCCTATAAAAGATTTAGGACCACTATGTAGCCAACCTACTCTACTATATAAAATCATACTCTTTCCGTCTCACTCAATAAGTCTCATTTGAAATGTGCACGTAAATTAAGAAAAAGATAGTTAGAGTGTGATTAAGGTAGTATTTTATTGTTAATGTTAAAGTGTTCTGAGTGGAAAAACACTATACAATAAAGTAAACAACACTGTTCACGTTTGAGTGTGACATAAAGTGAGTTTTAGTGTGTTAATATTTGCCAAATAAAGAAATGAGACTTATTAAGTAGGACACCAAAAATGGCAAAATAAGACTGTTGAACGGAAGAGGCAGTATTACTTTCAATTTGCTTTCATCTTTTTAACAAAAGATAAAAAAAAATAGTTGATATTGTAGCAAATGATCATAGTGGAGTAGACGATCAAGATGAATGATTTGATTTAATGAGTTAAAAAAATACATTATTTAAGATAAAATGTGAGGGCTGTCTAGTTCATATATAATTCGTTTAGAAATCGATCGATACTTCACTTCCTTTGGTAATTCTAAAGTATGTAAATGGAAATTTACCATTAATTTAGAAATATTTCCTCTAATTGATCTGTCACACTTCCTTGGTATACAATTATTCCTACAAATGGAGTATGTCAATTATGTATTTTTCATCCCAATTATTATAGATTCTTCTTGAAAAATAAAAATTAATCGTGGTTGTCATTTTCTATAACTATATGTCAATCTCCATGGACCAATTCTTAAAATAAAGAGCAATAATTGAATGCTCCAACTCCGTGGAAGCATTTATTTCCTAATCTTTTTGTGATAGTCCAAGAAAAAGAATAGAAAAGATATATTATTAACCCACGCGCAAACGGATGATCTTCTATCCCAATATATTAAAAAAAATCCTATTTAATATTTATTTCTAAAATGAAGTTTAGAAAATATACCATAATTATTTATGTACTAATCAACTCTAATAGTAATTGTTAATTAAAGGTGAAATTAATCCCTAATTGGTTATAATGAAATTAGATTAATATACAAAAAAATTGAAATCAAAGATAAATATTGAGAAAAAACAAATATCAATGTGAGATGCCAAATAGTGATCAAAGGACGGATCTCAAGTGATGTCCATATAATCAAATCTGATTTTCTATTCTCATTTCGTGTTTCACTTTCTACTTTTTTCATTGGTTGAACGACATGTGACACTGACTAGGATTTATTCCACCCAAATAGGCTATATAATTATCTTCAAATTGTCAAATATCAAAAATCCAACGAATGAAATAGAGGATGAAACACAATAGGGAGTAGAAGATCCTAGATATATATATATACATAGTGAGAGATCAAATGAAAACTAATTCTCTTGTGAAATCTAAAAACTTTTTTGCACCCTAGATCTTAGGTAATCAACGGTTATAAAGATACTAAATTTTATATTATTTTGTGAAGTTAAAAGGCCAGTTTTGCATTTATTTTTCAATTGTAAGTGTTTATTCCTTTAAATATGGAAGACTAAATCCTCACCATTAATTACTTATTATATATTTACTTAATGACGACGGTTTGTAAATGATTGGTTTCCAACTTTCCATTTCGGATTTTTGTTCTTTCTATTATTTTAACTTTTAGCATTTCATTTTTTCAGTTTCTCCTTTATTGATAAAAAAAGCTCCTTGATTATTTTTCTTCTCCAATTATTTTGTTCACCTCCTGATTTCACTTTTGTTGTTCACAAAGATGAATATCACGTAGCATTAATTTTATTAATTAAATATGTTTTAGTTACTATATATATTACATTTCATTAAGTTATTATATATAGGCAGTACTCACTTTTTTTTAAGTAATTAACAATATAAATAACTGGTTTTACTGAGTAATTTTGGCGCGTGTTTTTTTTTTCAGCTTAGTGCTAATTGATGAGCATTGTTTTATTTGTGAAATGAAATCATGTCATTAAATTTAACTTATTATACCAATGCATGCATTATTACTGTAAATAAAATGTATTATTGTAGTAAGTAAAATGCATTATCAATTTATGAAGTGCATCATTATTATAATAAAAAATGTTAATGTAGTATTATTTATACAAAAATATGTAAAAAAATATTAACATGATGTAATATTTTGTAAAACCAATAGTGCATAATACTATAATGCATAATAATTTAATGAAATATGCATTGTAAAAAAAATATATATATAACAAGTAATATTAACTGAGAATGAATAATATAAAAAGGAATATGTATACAATCAATTATGCATAATAACATATCAAAAAATGCATAATAATTTAATGAATTATGCATTATTTATATATTGTTTCTATAAAAATATATAACAAATATTAGCTGGGGAATGAATGCATTATGTACGAAATAATATTACACAGTCAATAATGCATCAGAAATGCAAACATGCATTACAAATTGTATTATATTTATTCTCTAAATGATGGCACAAAAAAATAAAAATATAAATATTCACATTTTGATTGTGGAGACTTCGTGTTTGTCTGTTTGTGTGCATAATTTTTGGAAAATTAAATGTGTTTTGGAAACTAGATTGGATCCCAAATTAGGCGGCAATAATTTAGGAGTACCAAATCATGCTAATTATAAAAATTCTATTATTACCCTTATTAGCGTTAAAAATTGATTTAAATTAATTAGTTAATACATATCTCTTTGATCTTCACGTCCATTTTTCCTTAATCAATGGACTAAAAAAGTTTTTATGTTTCACATTAACATTAGTTTCTACATGAACTCACCCTATTATATATTGGGGTAAAATGTAAAATGGTCAATATGGGAAGTAAAAATTAAATTCTGTCAAGCCAATTAGGTTTTATAAATTCTGTCATTCGTAGTACAAAATGTATGTATTCGTACAATGAGTACCACACTTATCAACAAATAAACTAAATCGAAACCGGTGAGATTGGTACGATTTGTACCATGAGTACCACAGTTATCAACAAATAAACTAAATTAATACTGGTGAGATTGGTACGATTTGTACCAACATATCAAGTTATATGCGTACTAAGAGTATTTGTTGATATAACTGTGGTACTCATGGTACGAATACGTACATTTCGTACTAAGAGTATATGTCCTATTGTTACAAATCGTATCAGCTGTGGTACTCATGGTACGAATACGTACATTTCGTAATGACAGAATTTACAAAAAATAAGTGACTTGATAGAATTTAACTGTGGTACTCATGATACGAATACGTACATTTCGTACTACGAATGACAGAATTTATAAAAATTAAATGACTTGACAGATTTTAATTTTTACTTCTCATATTGACTATTTGACCCTATTTTCTCTTATATATTTGTGCAATTCCATTTTGGAGTTATTGATAAATAAATTCTACTATTCGGGAACATCCAAGCTACAACGACTTTTAATGATTCAATCCTAACTGTTCCCCCAACATAAAAATATTCATGAGATATGTTTTAGGCTTTCAGAATCCTAATTTTAAATTTCTGAACGATGCACATTTTGAGTGATGCATATATTCTAAAAAAAGCTTAATCCAAATTGCTATTAATATTTCAAATCGTATGTACAGTGACGACTACATTAATATTACAATACTTAAAACTAATTTGACGTTTTGTATAGCGAAAGCTTCAAATTAGCCAAATTCCAACATGAAATAAATAAATAAATAAATAAAACCCTACTCAACGTTATCTCACTTAATATATAACTCATCAATTATTTTTGTGTTAAAATCAATTAATTCTTGCAGCACAGCTAGACGACCTCATTATCTTCATTCCACCGGATATTTTATTTCTTCTCTCACAATTTCTCTTGGCAATATTCTTCATCGCCCATGTCAATGACAACTTAGGGTTAACCCTAGTCGTAGTGTTGAAATCTTGCACGAAATTTTTGTGCTTGCTCATGGCGTCTTCGATGCCTACCGGAGAATGGTGGAGTCTTTCGCTCACGGCTTCGGTGCAAAGCCCGCAAACCCATTTATCCGAAAACAAGGTCCGGATTCTCGAAATATAATCTTTCGTGCACTCTTCTACGAGGCCACAACACTCACATTCCGCTTCCAATATTTCATCGACCAATTCATCAATCGTCTCCAAATCTTGACCTAGTTTGCTTGTCTCATGTGTTACATCCGAGACCGCCCTCCGTAGATATTGACGATCATGGTGGTCATTCTGCACCCACAAATATAAAATTTAAACAAGTGGCTCGTTTTTAAATAAAAAACAATTATCTCTTCAAAAGTTTTTGGGTCATATTACTTTAACCAAATACCCGCGTGCCCAAGAGAAACGAGTGCTCACTTGTTCGGAGACGAAAAGAGTAATATTATAAATGTTTTTTCAAAGGATACAATATGTCTATGACACCCTAGCTAATATCTTGTTTGGTACAAAATATACGGTCCTTTATAATATTCGGGCCCATATGAATTATACTCATTTTTATTGTTACGTATACCAGCTATGATGTGGTATTCATAATACTGCAACTAATTATAACACAAATTTACCATAATTGTTATTTTGCAGAGAATTTAATACTTCATACCAAACAAAATATAAATTTTTCATAAGTATAAAATATCTGAGTCAAATATATCAAGTTTTATCCCATACTCTGTAGCAAACGAGTCATAATATACCTACAGAGTGCAATGAAATAATAGAATATAACTAAATTCGTTTAAAAATTACCCCAATAACACACACATGCACACACACACAAATATATGTGTAGTATATTATAGAAATGAAGCTAGCTTCCATACCATGATTGGAAAGATATTGCTTTCTTCTTCATCATGCTTCATCGTCAAATTTCTTTTGGTATAGATTTATATTTGTATAGTTATAAATAAACTCTAGCTTTAGAATAGCATCTAAACAAAACACAGTGAGCTATATATAGCAGTAGATGTTTAATATTGAGAATGAGTAAGTACAATATATGTGAAGAAAAAGGGATTGTTGATAGAGATTTGTTGAAAGAAGAAGCACGAGATATCATATCAACATTTATTGCTTCCAATTTAAGTTACTTTTTAATCTAAGATAAGACCCTTTACAGGTTAAAGTCTGCATATTTGAAGATAAGAGTTATTTTATGGGCATAGCCATTAATGAATCTAATGCAACTATACACTTTTGCTCCACAATTTGCACTAGTATTTATCAACCCTAGCAATTTCAATGGTTATATATGGCGCACGTGATGAATTGACGTGGTTAATTGATGACTACTTGTTGAAGAGATGTGTATATGAAGATGATTATCTGATTTCAATGGTTATATATTTGCACTTTTTACTCACACTTAGGCACTCCAAATGTGATGTATTATCTAATTGGGTAATGACATTCGGTCACACTGTGGTCAGCCACACGCGTAAAAAAAGGAAAGTTGACTGTAAAAATGGAAATAATCACAGGGTTTATGCTTTCCAATTAGGGTATATTTCCATTTTCAAAATCTATATCACCATTTTTAGCTTGTATGGTCAGCCACAGTGTGATCGAATATCATTACCCTATCTAATTCATGTAATAATTGTGTTTAATTTATGCGGTACAATAATTAAACCATGTTTTATTGGTTAATTAACGTGTCATATTATACTTTCAAGAAAAAAAAAAAAAAAGGTCATATTATTGTAAATTGTCAACCTAAAACATGTGCAGATTTATAGAGAGTGATGTATGCTATTCTTCCTTCATTCCATTCATTTTGTGTACATTTCTTTAAGTGGAGATTCTATGCAATGTGACTACTTTCCAAAAGACAAAGAATTAACCCCAATTTTCTATTTTATTATCCATATTTTTAATCTTTGTGCCGAACAGTAAGTAGTAAGTAGATAAAATGAATAATTATTATGGTTTTCGATCTTATTTTTTATATGGAAGGGAACGATATACACTAATTTTATTTGTTAATGGACTTGTATGTTGGAAAATAAGTATTACTACTTGGGCTGGTTATATAGTGGGCCGTGGCATTGAACCCATTGTATATTATTTATAGTTTTAGAGAGATTAGAATTTTATTTTTTTAAAAGTTAAATAATTGTAATAATAATTTTTAATGTATTAAAATAGTATATAATGTTAAAATTAAATAACTTAATATTAACATTTACCAAATAAGAGTGATGCTCGCAAAAAATGCACATTATCTTTCTATAGACCACTGTGTATATATGTGAAAAAAGAACTCATTATATTTTAGGGAGCATATTCATTAAAATCTATCGTCATAAGAACATTTGAACTATATTATAATAGTATATAACAAAGAATTCAATCAAGCTGTATTGTTCTGAGAAAAATAAAATGTAATAAAAGAATAATAGGAACAAGCATAACCATAATATGCAACAAGAAAATAAAAAATAATATGCAATAATTCACTTCAAACCCTTACAATTAATAAATAAATGAAAAAGAATGTGTGAGGTCAAGGTCATTTTCTTAAATGGAAAAAACTATCATTTATGTAGACGGACCAAAATGAAAAATCTAACCATGATTTTCGTGGACGAAGAGAGTATATGTTAAGGGGGTGTTTGCCTAAGGTTATGTGACGATAAATTCGATTCGCCGTGGGATTTTGGATGCCAAACGTTTGGCGCTTTCTTTTGCTTCGTTCCGAGCGGTTTCCGTTTGCCGCCCACAAAAGTCAGTTTCCAGTCCTAGTCCTCTCCGTAAGGAGATGTGGCTTTCGAGACCAAAATAATCCGTCTCGGTATCAATGACAACTCTCTCAATCGATGGACCAACCTTACCAATCAATGCCGACTAGAGTCATAGTGAAGTACCGAAGTCGAGGAGTACGCCGAGTAGCTCATCTGTTACAAAACGAAAAATTAAAAAAAAAATTGATTATGATTGTCGACTTTCAATCAACTTAGGGGGTGCCGGTTGGCCCAACTAGATATAATATGCGATAAAAATCGGAAAAAAAAAAAAAAAAAACCCAAGATTAAATTTAAGGCCAAGACTCAAGCTAATACGAAAATCATATTGTATGAAGATAATTTGAAACTGAGATACTGAGGTACTATCAAATAAAGAAAGTTCAAAAAATAGCAATGAAGATTGATTTTGCAAGAACCAAGTCAAAAGCAAGCTACACATGAATACCAGCACGCCAAACTTTAGGCTAAAGCAACTATAAATTTAAATCTTGATGAGAAAAAGATTCACCTCAATCCTAAACTCGCGCAATTCTGGAGATGCCTTGATCAATGATACGAAGATGACAAGGGTTCGACCAGATACTGCAAACACTTCCAGCCGTTTGAGAGAGCATAAGTCACGCAAATAATAAGGAAGCTCCTCTAGACTATCATAATCCTGCGAAAAAGTTGAGAGTAAAATTGTTAGGACCATTATATGGACAAGCATAAGGATATGTGTTGAGCACAAACCGTAAATCGAAAATCCAACACAAGCTTCTCCAGCTGAACGGAATATCTCCGGTGTTCCTCTAGTTCCGTAACAAGGGATACACAGAAACCATCACATATCGCTAATTCACGAAGATTTGGAATTTTCTCCAGCAGCAACATTTCTCTCGGCCCTCTGTATGTTAATGAGAGGAGATCCTCAACAAATATCTTCAAACTCTTGAGTCGGGGGCATGTGCTTATCTCCAAAGCTCTCAAGCGTGGTGGATCAATAACTTGAAGATTCTCTGTAAGGCAAGAGGCGTGTATGCACAACTCTTCAAGATTAGGACACGAAGATAGAAAATAATGAACCACCTCATCCTAGATATCAACACGGACCAATCTAAGGGTTCTCAGGTAGCAAAAGGGAGAGCTACTCGTGACCCCGGGCGATTGTGATACCAACCTTTTAACACTTGGGAATTCATATTGATACCCGAATGGAAAATTCAATTCCAACCTTTGAACTTCCATTTGTGTAGCGATATACATCCACCTGTCATACGTTGCGGGAGTGATCCCATATCGGTCTATTTTTCCTCAACCGAACCCTCAATATATCAAGCTTGATGCTCCACCACTTTATCATCAAAAACTTGAACTTTTTCCTTCCAATAGTGGCAGCATTCCTGTGATCAAATAACAGAGTCTTGTGCGCAAACATCCACAAATTTCTCCATCTACGCGCGAGGAGACTAGTCCTTGCAGATTCGTTGAGGCTCATACGAGATAGTATGTTAATAAGTAAATCATGAGGTAACATACTATCACTCCAACCATCATCTATTTCCTACATATGGACATAATATCACAAAACTTAGAGACCATTAACACCAAATACGAACGTATACAGACTAGGAGGGTGTTTGGATGAGCTTTTAAGTTCCTTAAAACAGCTTATAAGTTGTTCACTATTAAATATTTAGGAGCGTAAAAGCTGTTTTAAGAAGCTTTTAAGCTCTGCCAAACACTCTCTAGATTAAGCAAATTCAAATCACAAGTTAGGTTATCAAAACCACAATTATGACTTGAATAATTTTCATTCCCTGCATTTTAGACATATTACGATCAAATTAAAAAGCTATTCACACCAAATACATATACATATATGCACACACTAAAATTCAAGATATAAAAAGCAACAAATTTGCAGAAAACAATGTCAATTTATAGATGATCAAAATTTTAATTTTATTATCAGTCAAAATTTTAATTTTATTCCACCTATACCCATAATTCATTAAAGCACATACGAAATCAAAATATGTAACACTAAAGTAAGCATATTCAAAGCACAAATTGGAGAACAGAATTTCGATTTGAACATCACAAAACTTACCATTCACACAAAATACGAATGTATACAGACTAGATTAAGCAAATTCAAATCACAAGTTAAGTTATCAAAACCACAGTTATGGCTCGAAATTACTATGAAATTAAAGGCCACTCACACCAAATACATATATGTAAACACTAAAATTCGAGATAAAAAAAAAAAAAGCAACAAGTTTGCAGAAAACAATGTCAATTTATACATGATCAATTTATCTACAGTTCTGCATTATCAGTCAAAATTATTTTTATTCCACGGTTTCCACCTATATCCATAATTCATTAAAAACATTCATACGAAATCCGAATATGTAAGACTAAGAGGGTGTTTAGCTAAGCTTTTAAGTTCTTTAAAATAGCTTAAAAGTTATTTATTACTAAGGAATTAGGAGCTTAGAAGTTGTTTTGAGGAACTTTTAAGCTAAGCCAAACACCCTCTAAATCAAGCATATTCAAAGCACAAATTGGAGAACAGAACTTCGATTTGAACATCATTGATTATTTTATCAATAACAGCAATATGAATTTCGAACATAATATTATCATAAAATTCAAAAGCCAATAGATAAGCATATATTTTACAACACAAATACAAACACTCCGCTGCCTACCATCTGCGCTTGCTGTCGTAGATTCGATTAAAAAGGTGGGAAAATATTCTTCTTTAAAAAAAAAAAAGAATTTCTGAGGAGGTAGAAGATTTGAGGTTTTTATAGCTTTGACTTATAGTTGCTTATTTATTTATTTTTTACCTAATTGAATTGGGCTTTTGGCGCGTCCGAGTCCGAGCCTATTTGGGATTCTATCCCACTTTTTAAACGCAGGGTGAAAAAAGAAAATTTTTACTATTTTTCCATCTTTTTATATGTTTATTATGATGAAAAATCTTTCTTCGGACAGATTAGAAAATTTTTTCAAGCAGCTCTTTTTCACTCTTTTTCTTTCAATGTTGGATAATATTATCCTTATTTTTTTATGTGAAAATATTTTTCAATGTAAAAGGCATAAAATTGGGAAAGGGGTGGAGGGACCATGTGATAATTTTTTTTACATATTAGTAAACATGTGATAAAAAAATAATGTAAATATTAATATTTTCTCATCTTTTCTTATCCATCATTTTTCAATCAAAATATTTCCATCAAAATAAGCGCACCCACAGAGAACTATTTTCATTATCTTTTGTAAAAAAGATTATGAAAGCAAATTGAAATTATGATTTAATGAAAAACCAAAAATTATCCTTTCAGCAGCAGCAACAGCACCACCACCACCACCACCACCACCAACAACAACAACAACAACAACAACAACAACAACAACAACAACAATAATAATAATAATAATAATAATAATAATAATAAATTAAAAAAAAACAAACTTTCGGAATGATATTGAAAATAATTAAAAGAAAACTATGTTGTAAATGATGGTCAAAGTAAAGTCTGCGAAATTTATTTTTTTAAACCCATGAAAATGATGTAAATAATCCAACCAATAATATTGGTTTATTAAATAACTAGCGTACAATCCGTCGAAAATCGACGAGAAATTATAAAAATTAATAAAATTAAATATAAATAGTATTAATATGTGATAGATTAAAAAACTATTATTTGTTAATTATTTTAGCATTAAATAATTCGATTATGCAATCTACTAAATTCGCTTAGAATTTATATCCCTTGAACACATCTCAAATTCAATTAAAAAGTAATTTTACCACATGTTTACGTCTCAAACTCATATAGTTATGTTTGTTAAAAATTATAACTAATACTATATATTCTCATTAATTTCGATAATTATTAAAGCTCTGTATACAAAACCGATGTGGGCAAAAATATATTTTTCTCTCCAAGGAAAGCGATTCTTAAGCTGAATTTTTTAGCTTTTTTTGAAGAAAAAGAGGCAAGGGGAGGAGCGGGTAGTGAGAGAGAGAAGAGATATATAGATAGCGAATAACACTACAGATGTTAAGATTGTCTATAAGATGAAAGTGACCCTAAATACCCCACATTATGAATTCAACACAAGATTAAGAAGAAAAAAAATAAGTTAAACCACCGCTTCACAATCATCCCGTCTACCCTGACGGTTCCGACCTGGAACCGGCCTATTGACTACAATACTGATTTTAGATTATATAAATAATCATCTTCCAAATATATTCACAAAAAAATATATTCATAGAAAAATAAATATATTGACTACATTTATTTTCTTTTTACCTGAAATTAATATTTAACTATATAAATAATTATATTCCAAAAATATTCACACAATATTTAAAAAATAAAAATTTAATTATAAATTATAATATTATATAAATAATCATCTTCCAAATATATTCATTGAAAAATAAAAAATGACATTTGTTTCCTTTTTTACCAGCTTCGAGAATAACTTTTTTAACTGAGGATAGAACTTCAAGAATTGTTTCACTATGTACTTAATAGTTTTTCCTTTTTACAAAACCTTATGTGAAATGATTGTGATTCATAAAATTATTTAGTCAATGATATAAGATAAAAGTTGACCATAAATATTCTTAATTTTATGAGTTCAAAATTATATAATATATTAAAAAAAAAGTTGTCCCGCAAGTACAAAATTGACCCATCTACGCGCACGATTATTGGTCGGAATTGACTCATTGATAAATCATTAGTAATTTTTCTGCCAATTTTTCTACATATTCTACGTTTTCCAACCGAGACGACTAATCAAACAATTTGAGATGATGTGTTTACGATTATTCAAACTTGTTTGAAATTTATATACTCGTACTTATTTAAAATCCGATTAAAAAATTAGTCATTTGAGTTCCTTTCTGAAAAAAATTCGTATATTAGTCTACCGCCACAGTTCTGCGTCGGAACTGGCCCGTTGACCATGACTCTGATTTATAAGTGCGTAATTTATAAAATTTATTTAGAATTTATATAGATTCAAAAATTTAATAAAAATAATGATTGTACTATTCGTTATCGTCCTTAATCGTATAGTAATATTCGTTAATTAAAGTTTTAAATTATGCAAAGCTGGAAACCCAACTACAAATAACGTAAAAATTATTTCATGGATGACGATTATAGATTTTAGAAAATACATGGGAAAAAAAGCATAAAATGAAAAATTTCTCGAGTGTCGGTTGGAAATTGGCTCGTCTACCGCCACGGTTCCAGGTCAAGACCACGACTTTGATTTATAAATGCACAATTTATGACGATTCTAGATTTTAGAAATACATGAAAAAAATGAATAAAATTAAAATTTTAAAATTAATAAGAATAAAGAATGAAAATGTGTCAGTGAGATCCAGAGTTGAGCTACTCGTCAGTTATAAATTGGCTCGTCTACCTAATTAATTAACAAATTAAAAATTAATTATTTTTTTATCAAATTAAATAAAAAAATATTAGACTATTTTCAAATTTAATTCGGTCCCAATAAATTATCCAAACTATTTTGGAACCATTTATTCTGTCAACTAATAAATTGGTTCCCTAATAAAAATAATTATCTATTCGGCCAATTAATAAATTGATCAAATTAAATTAAATTAAACTATAAAAATATAACAGTTATTTATTCGGCCGATTAATTAATAAATAAATTAGCCAAATAAAACTCCTACAAAAAATAATTATCTATTCGGCCAATTAATAAATTGACCAAATTAAATTAAATTAAACTATAAAATGTAGTATTTATTTGGCCGATTAATAAATAAATTGGCCAAATAAAACTGGTGGAGCAAAAGATGAGAAAATACACATTGATTTTAGGTATTTATAGGCTTTTCAATAGGTGAAGTTTCATTGAGAAACCGATGTGAGACACAAGATTTTAGTATAGATATTTAAAATCTATTATTTTATATTTAAAAATTCAAAAATTTGAAAATTTAGATAAATATGAATGGAGAAATATAAGGGGTGCCACGCAGGATTTTTTCAAAGTAAGAATCGTTTTTCTTTTAATAATATAATGATAGATTAACATGCATACCTAACTAGACCATATAGTTAACCTAGCTAATAATTGTACACACACACACAAATATATTTATATTAAAGAAATGAAGCTAGCTAGCTTCCATACCGTGATTGGAAAGATATTGCTTTCTTCTTCATCATGCTTCATTGTCAAATTTCCTCATTTTTTAATTAAAAAACATCTACTAAATGTACATGTTTTTAATTAAAAAATAAGGAAATTTGTGAGGAAAAAAGGATTGTTGATAGAGATTTGTCGAAAGAACAAGCACGAGATATCATTAAAGTCTGCATACGTGAAGATAAGAATTATTTTATGGGCATAGCCATTAAAAGTTTAAAACTATTTACACTGGGTGTTTCCATGGGGGCTCGAGACACCCAAACCATGGAAATGGCCCATTGCAGAGGACGAGAACTCGAGACCGTCTCGTAACATCGAGTCGGCTCAACCTAAAAAAAAATCATTAATTATAAAGTGTTAATATTTTTAAAAGTTTGACATTTGGTCTGGCTGTTCAGGCCTTTCTCTTCTCAATGTAGGGGATGGGTTTGAGTCCCTCTTGGAGCTAATAGTTTATTTTTTCTCTTCAAAATTTTCTTTTTTCCTTCAATTTTTTGCTTTTTCTTTATACATTTTCAGTTAGTTATTTAGTTTTTTGTTTTTATTCATTAATGTAATATTTTTATTTTTAGTTAAATTAATGAAATTTTTGAATTTCCGATTAAAATTAATTACATGGAGATAACATAAATATAGTCTCATTACAAGTGACTGTCTCTACTTGGGGTACGCTAGAGATGGAGACACCACTATTGTGGATAGTATAATGAATCTAATGCAACTATACACTTTTGCTCGACAATTTGCACTAGATATTTATCAAACCTAGCAACTTTAATGCTTATATATGGCGCACATGATGAAATAACGTGGTTAATTGATGATTGCTTGTTGAAGGGATTGAAAGACAATGTACGTTCACACGGTCAGATAGACTGCTCGGTAGCCTAGACTGCATGCATTGGGTGTGGAGGAATTGCCCGAAGGCGTAGGCGGCTGCCTACACACGAGGAGATGTGGGCGTGCCTTCCTTGATTGTTGAGACCGTGGCGTCATAAGATTTATGAATCTGGCACACCTTTTTTGGAGTAGCCGGCTCCAATAACGATATCAACGTCCTCAATCAATCGCCCTTATTCGAGGATGTGCTTGAGGGTAGAGCTCCGCCGTGCGAATTCGTGGTGAACGGAAAGCACTACGACGACGGTTACTACTTAACCGATGGGATCTATCCATCTTGGCCAGCTCTGATCAAGGCTCCCCCGCTTGCAACGGACCCGAAGTCGGCGCGATTCAAGAAGATGCAGGATACGGCGAGGAAGGATATCGAACGGGCATTCGGTGTTCTTCAAGCCCGGTGGGGAATTATCCGGAACCCGGCACAGAACTGGTACACAAAGCACCTCCGCAACATAATGTTTACATGCATTATTTTGCACAACATGATAATTGAAAACGAGAGAGAGGATGCTGTAAACTGGATGGAGGACATAGAAATAACGACGGCCAGTGCTGTGAATCGGGTCCCCTCTCCGCTGTCCTGGAAAGATTATCTCAAACGGGACGCCGCGTTGAGAGATACAAGGAAGCACCATCGGCTCACCAATGATTTAATCGAGCATGTTTGGAGCAGATTTTGACCTCTTGTCGAGAAGGATGTATTTTATTTTTGAAATTTCAATTAATGTCATGTTTTTTTTTTCAATTAATGTATTGTACTAGTTATTTATTTAAATTAATGAAATTTTCAAATTTTCTTATTAAAATTAATACAAAATACAAATTCAGAAATTAGATAGAGAGCTCATATAAAGACAGTCTCACTGCATCTCATTGTCTCTATCTCCATTAAACTCATAGAAACACCCCATACATACACTACCACTGCAGACAGTCTAAGTTCTAGGTCTGGAATATATATAAAAAAATCAGAATATTTTATAATAATAGTGGAACTGGAATCTTTGTCTTCCTTTCCACTCTAATTATAAATTAATGAATATTAATTAGAATTAATAAACAAATTGAAAGTAAATCAATAGTTGAGGATTATTAAATTTAATTGAGATTAATAAATCTTAATAAAAGATTAGTACATTCTAATTGAAAATTTAAAATTCAATTTGGAAGGTTAATAAACTCTTATTGATAAACCCTTAATGAAGATTTTTGAAACATAATTATCGATTGAGACAGTCTCTAGTGCAACCGGTCTCACATTGTGAGACCGGCGCGTGGCGCGTGCACTGCATGTGCGCGCTTCACTCACGGTGCGTGTTGTGCACGCGCCCTTTTTTTTTTGCAATATGTTCATATGCACACCACCATATATTCATATGCACACCACTTAATGTTTATATGCACACCAAAAAGTATCCATATGCACCAACTTTTTCTAATTATTTTTTTTGCAATATATCCACATGCACACCACCATATATTCATATGCACACCATTTGATGTTCATATGCACACCGAAGAGTATCCATATGCACCAACTTTTTCTAGTTTTTTTTTTATTCCGGTGGAGCCTTCGGCCCCAATTTTACGGCTCCGCCTTCGGCTCCGATTACAAATATAAGGATAATCGTCGGGCAACAATTTGGGCTTTTACGGCTCGCTCCGAAGCCTTCAGCTCCCCTCGCTCGAATCTTGACCAAAGAAGAAGCGGCAAACAAAATAACGAAGAGGCAAACAAAAAAATGAGTGCAAAATAAATTTGAAAATTTAAAAAACAAAAATCGAATATTGGTTGTGCATATGAAAATACAACATTGTGCATATAAACATAAAGTGTAGTGCATATGAATATATGATAATGTGCATATAGACTTATTGGCAGAAAAAAAAATTAAAAAGTTTCGAAATTTGAAAAATATGAAGAGAAAAGTTGAGAAGAAAAGAGTTACGTATTTTTTTATTGTATGACAAACAAATACTACTATAAAATTAAAGTTTCAAAACCTAAAAACATAGCAATAAAATAAAGAAACGGGAAGAACAAATGAAATTTAACTTTAGAGAAGCAATATAGCACAGCAGGGGACCTCTCCCCCTCTTTGTATAATAGAGTAGAAAAACTGTTGACTTGTAAAGCAATGCCAATGATTGTTCTATATTTTCCGCACCCTCACTCTCTCTCTCTCTCTACAATAGCAACAACTATTACAGTAAAAGGACTTGAAATGCGTTGAAATCTCAAAGGTTGGCCTCTCGCGACTAAGCGTTTGGGTAAATTTTTCTGGTTTGCCTCACTCTCTTCTCTTATATATAATGATGTATCATCAAACCAAAGAAGTTGGAAATTTTGGAAGTTTGTTTGCCTTTTGTTGCGTTATTTTAACAATTCATGAGCTTAGTATGATGAAGTTGGATTTTGGTGAATGTTTCATAGAATTTTGAGATGTCAGCTTTAGTTTGGATTTTTGTTGATATTTTATTTTATTTTAGAGTATTAAGTTGGGTTTGTTCTTCTAATTGTTGGTAGTGGTTATGTTGAAAGTTATAAAAAGAGTAAAGCATGAGTAACTTGTGCATGAAACGATTGTTACCTTGAGTAATGTTGCCTATTTGAGATATCAAACTCATATTTAAAGTCATAATAGCGCATTATTGCAGTCAGTCAGGCATTAGAAACAATTTCCATCTTGAGTTAGCTTGAGTAATGTTGCCATCAAACTTATATCATGAGTCATGATATGATCATTATTGCAGTCGGTATTAGAAACAATTGCCATCTTGAGTTAGCTTGAGTAATGTTGCCTAGTTGAGACATGAAACTCACATTTTTAGCCTTATTCATGATGATTATTGCACTTAGCATTAGGCCAAGATGGGAAAGAAACAATTTCCACCTTGAGTTAGCTTGAGTAATGTTGCCTTGTTGAGACATGAAACTCACATTTTCAGCCTTATTCATGATGATTATTGCACTTAGCATTAGGCCAAGATGGGAAAGAAACAATTTCCACCTTGAGTTAGCTTGAGTAATGTTGCCTTGTTGAGACATGAAACTCACATTTTCAGCCTTATTCATGATGATTATTGCACTTAGCATTAGGCCAAGATGGGAAAGACGATTCACGTCTCTGGTTTCCGTTCTCGTCCTTCTGCTGAAGACATCAAAACGTTGTTGGAGCGATTTACAGGCATAGGTACTATATATGCCTTACAAGTAAAAAAAAGTGCCAAACAAGGTTCGAGTGCCTACTATGCCAGGGTACAGTTTATAGATAGAGAAAATGCTGAGAGATTACGTGCAACATCTGGCCTATATAACCTTTTCAAATTGAAAGTTTGGGAACAAGATACTGAGATTGTGCCAAATCCTAGAACATATGTGTATGAAATGAATGGTGTAACTCTGAACTTCGGATGCCAGATATCAAAAGAGAGATTTTCAGTGCTCTGGAAAGCTGCTCCCGTATCTGTTAAATTCGGACATGGGCTGAAGTACATGCATATTTTTTTGACTGATGAATCAACTGAATACAGGCTTCAGCTCTCCCGTGATAATATATGGCAGATTGTAAAATTTGACAGGGTGCTTCTTATACAGGTAAGAATTCAAGTTTTTTGTAGCTTCATTTGTTATCTTATGGATCTTTCTTCATAAACTGGCCCTCGCTATATTTCCACGACAAATAACACTATGAATGAAGTTCTGCAGATCATGTTCTTAATTGATTTTTCATTACTCTTGCTCAACTATTGAACTTGTATTTTTGTTTTATCGTGATGTTATACAACACATGTACAGATGCACAGTAGAAACTAAAGCTGATATATTTGTCCTTTTAACTATCAGTTAACTGGAGCACCGCGAATATACAAGAAGGTTTATGATAGTGTTTATAGCTATTTTATGGAAACTCCAGATGATCAGTGGGTCCGAACAACAGATTTTACTCCATCCTCAGGTATTGGACAATCTTCTGGTATATGTCTCCAGCTTCCTCGTGGCACGGGACTTCCAAATTTTGCAGACAACTCCGTATACTACAAAGAAAGTAGAAGCTCATTCCTCTTGGAGACTGGAGTGCCATTTTGTGAAAATCTGGATCTGGTTCCGATCATACAACCTCCTCGAGGTATTGAATTGCCGTATAGACTATTATTTAGAGTTTGCGGTTTGGTACAAAATGGATGTCTTCCAGGGCCGAAGCTAGATGAAAATTTCTATCGGCTGATCAATCCAGAAAGATTTGATATCACATACCTAGAGCATGTTTTGGAAAAGTTTTACTATATGGAGGAGTGTTGCTATGATCCTCACTCGTGGCTAATTGAGCAGCATCAGAACGACCGCACGTTCAAGAATCCGAAACCTCCTGGTGTAGATAATGACCTGGTGTATATTCACAGGGTTCAGGTGACTCCTACCAAAGTGTACTTCCATGGTCCAGAAGTAAATGTATCAAATCGTGTGTTACGCCACTTCCATGATCACATTGACAATTTTCTTCGTGTTTCATTCGTGGAAGAAGATCTGAGCAAGATGTATTCAGGAGATTTATCGCCGAGGGGAGCTGGTGGAGACGAGACTAGTAGAACAAAGCTGTATGAGAGGATACTATCAACACTAAGGAACGGCATCAAAATTGGGAGCAAGAAATTCGAGTTTCTTGCATTTTCTTCAAGTCAGTTAAGGGAGAACTCCCTCTGGATGTTTGCTCCAACCACTGACGGCATAAATGCTAATTCTATAAGGCAGTGGATGGGCGATTTCAGTTCCATACGCAACGTGGCAAAGTATGCCGCCAGGCTTGGTCAATCCTTTGGTTCGTCTACAGAAACTTTAAGTGTTCCTCAGGATGAGGTTGAGAGAATCCCCGATGTTGAGGTTGTAAAAGATGGAAAAACATATATATTTTCTGATGGGATTGGAAAGATATCGGTCGACTTTGCTTGTAAAGTTGCTAGAAAATGTGGACTCAAATGCGATATCCCGTCTGCATTTCAGATCAGGTATGGTGGCTACAAAGGAGTCGTGGCATTGGATCCTACTTCATCGGTCAAAATGTCATTGAGACAAAGCATGTTGAAGTATCAATCAGATGATACAACACTAAACGTTTTGAGATGGAGCAAATATCAACCATGCTTCTTGAATCGCCAAATCATCACTCTTTTATCCACTCTCGGGGTCCCGGATCATGTCTTTGAGAAGAAGCAAAGTGAAGCAGTAGCTCAACTCAACAATGTTTTGATCGATCCAGTGAAGGCTCTAGAAGCTTTGGATTTGATGTCTCTAGGAGAAAACACTTACATCTTGAAGGAAATGTTGAACTGTGGGTATAAGCCCGATGAAGAGCCGTTTCTGTTAATGATGCTGCAAACTTTCTGCTCTTCTCAGCTACTGGATTTACGGAAGAGATCCAGAATATTCATCCCACAAGGTAGAAACATGATGGGATGTCTCGACGAAACTGGCACCTTAAGCTATGGACAAGTGTTTGTGCAATTTTCTGGTGCCGGACAGAGAAGGTTCTACGGGGAATCCATCAAGTTCGATGAGTATTCATCTAGTGATCATAATTACATTGTTAAAGGAAAAGTGGCTGTGGCAAAGAATCCGTGCTTGCATCCTGGCGATCTTCGTGTTCTAAAAGCTATTGATGTCAAAGCACTACATCACATGGTGGACTGCATCGTTTTCCCTAAGAAGGGAATGAGGTATAGATGCTTGCTTTTTACTTGTGAAAACAAACTATGTTGGTTTCTTACACGAACTATGATGGTACATAATCTGATTCTTGATGACATAGATGGTAAAAAAATTAGTGTAAAAAAAATACCTTCTTGATACAATCCAAGCACACAATCTGATTTAAGTGTTGCATAATTTATTTTTTTGGTGTTACATATGAGTTTATTTATATGCTTGAGTGCTAATCATATCTTGGAATAACAGACCACATCCGAATGAATGTTCCGGGAGTGATTTGGATGGGGACATATATTTTGTTTGTTGGGACTCCGACTTGATTCCACCGAAACAAGAACCACCTATGGATTATGATCCTGCTTCAGCCACACGCCTCAATCATGAGGTTACCATTGCGGTACATTTCACCATCTTTGCTCATCTATATTAATCGTCGTAGTATCTTCTTCACATCTTTAAATTTGTCACTTCGCTGCTTTTTATGTTCTTGGCTGTGTTATAGGAAGTCCAGGAATACTTCACCAACTACATCTTAAACGAGAGTTTAGGAATCATCGCCAACGCCCACATTGTCTTCGCTGACAAGGAGCCCGCCATGGCCAAAAGCCCTCCTTGCGTAAAGCTAGCTACTCTACACTCAGTAGCAGTCGACTTCCCCAAAACTGGGGTCCCTGCACAGATCCCTCCCGAGTTACGCGTGAAAGAATACCCCAGTTTCATGGAGAAGCTCGACAAGCCCACCTACGAATCTAAGCGTGTAATAGGTAAGCTTTTCAAGGAGGTGAAGGACGCCGTCCCCACCACAACTTCATTGAAATTCTTCACGAGAGAAGTTGCTAGAAAGTCTTACGACCCTGACATGGAAGTCGAAGGCTTCAGAGACTATATTGATGAAGCAATTGATTTGAAAACCATCTATGATCGTAAACTAGGAAACTTGATGGTCTACTATGGCATCAAGACTGAAGGCGAGATACTGAGCAGAGCTATTATGAAGATGTCGAAAACCTTTGATCGCAGAAAGAGCACCGAAGCAATTGGTGCAGCTGTGAAGTCTCTGAGGAATGAGGCCAGATCGTGGTTCAAGAAAGGAGGTAAAACAAAGGATGAGTATGCAAAGGCTTCGGCTTGGTATCACGTGACTTATAATGTCGATTATTGGGGTCGCTACAACGAGGAGATGAAGAGGAATCACTACATCAGTTTCCCATGGTGTGTATATGATAAGCTTGTCCAAATTAAGAAGAAGGCAACTGCAAGAAACACTGAGGTTGCATCACTCAAAAGGCAGTTCAAAAAGGTAAGATTGTGATATGAAATTTGGCATGTATATATAGTAGAAGGATTTGGTATTGAACTTATTTGAACTGGACTCATTTATCTTGTTTTTTTTACCTAATTTGTGCATGCATGCCTCATCGTTTATTTATAGCAACATCTTTTAGATGAAAATATGTCATAGTATTTCTACGATTGAAATAAATTTTAAGATCAAAAGGATAGAATTTCTGGGCAAATTGGGGTTACAAACACTAGTATTCTTTTCGCGTATTAACTAATGAAGGAGATTTAGATATGTTCTGAAATAATTATGTCTCTGATTCTTTTAATGAAAAAGAAAGAAAGTTAATAAAAACTAAAATAAAATAAAGTGTGACACCAAATACATAATTACTTCTGTCAGTCCGAAATTGTATAAAATGTACCTCAAATCTGCAAAACTTCTGAACATGGAAAATCGGGTTCTGTAATTAATTTCTGATAAAAGGAAAAATATGAAAAGAAATTATGAAAAATTTTCTACATCCAAAACTTGGTACATTCCATGGCTATGTAAATTCGAGCTCTTGCTTTGTGACCTCAATAATATCAGCAAGATTCCACACTCAATGTATCAACAAAATTCTATTTTTATAAATTTTGAAAATTCTGCGTTGTTGGAAGAATAAGTCCGCAATTTTATTTTTTTTTGAGTTTATACACACAAAACTCGAATCCCCGATCTTTTGGTGGGAAGGGAAGCATCTTACTACTTGAGTTGCGCTATCCAATCTTATGTACGCCTGTATTTTGTAAATGCAAGGTACCACACCCTCAATAAAATCGGTAAACAATTAATTGAAGGCGAGTTTAAGACAAAAGCATTTAACTAACTATACGATGCGATTTTCTGTTGTAACGATCTAAGTTCAATTATTACAACCAAAATATATAGTAGGAAAGTAAAGTATGATAGTCTTAAACTATGGAATAATTTGAATTAGAAACAGAACGATTGGGCTATGTCAATATTCTGGCCCATTTGTAGGTCATGTCCCCCAATAATGATCTTTAATTAAAAAGTTTCACAAAGAAGAAAACAATGTTAATTTCTTTAAAATTTCAAAGAATATTTTTTCGAGAACATAAAAAGTTGAAAATTTAAGTAAAAAAGAAAAGAAAAAATAGGAACAGATTTGAGTTGTGATATGTGATGGTTGATGGAAAATTGCACCTTTGGAACGTATGTGGATTTTATGAGCAATTTCTTATTTTGAACAGAAAAAAAAAATACCCTTTATAAGCTTACCAATTGAATCAAATTAGGAGATCTAATTTATATATACATATGTATTTGTTATTTTCAATTCGAAATAATGCTAGCCGATTTGAAGGAACATCGCTTGACTTTCAAAAAGGCGGTGGAATCCTAATTAAGGTGTCGAAACATATAAGTAAATGAATTTATAAATTGTACTCTCTATATCTCGAGTTAGTATGAAGTATATTTAATTTGTCGTGAGATATTAAAATATTATAGACACCATATTAATTCGGAACGGAAGGGAAATATAAGTAAAAAGCAACTTGATTGTGGTCAAACCGGTCCTTAAAACAATTCATTTCTTTCACTCATTAAATCAAATAACTCATCACGAAGTGGTTAGGTTTTTTTCTTCTTTTTCTTTTTCTTTTAGTATGAAGTGGTTAGCTTAGTTAGTGGAATATCGGCTTTACAATAAAAATTCAAATATCACCTTTTACTATTATATTGGTTAACATACAATATTTACCACCACAATATATTTTGAGGTATCAAACCATGAATAATTTTTGTAATTCCTTTCGTTGAAAAGTGAAATATGGATCCATATATATTCCAAAGAAAAAACAAAAAAGAAATTTAATACAACAACTTATGAAGTCAGAAAATTACAAGACCAAATGAAATAAAACCCAACAACAACTATTGAAGTCAGAAAGTTACAAAACCAAAATAAAATAAAATTAACACAATAAAACAATTAAAACCCTAGTAGTCACAAAAGAAACATTAGCTGATATTTTTCCCTTTTTTATTGCAATGGAACTAACATGCATTGATTAACTATATATATAATTAAGTTAATTTATATATTTAGGCCATTTTTTGATCATTAATCTCCTTGGTAATTGCCGGTATGCAGCTCGAACTCCTAGCAATTCCACCTCTCTTAGGAATATTCGTACCTCCCTTATCTCTAGGGCTAAGAGATTTGGCCCTATTTTTGATAAAAATCTCTCTCATCGCCTCCGCCTGGCAGAGCACTGGGTACGCTCTGCCTAGACGGTTAAACCTAGCGCAAGCGCTCACATGCGCTTGCAAGGCCTCCTCCTTTTTCCCGCCATTTTTCTCCATCTCTTCCTTCACGGCTTCTGAGCAGAGTCCACAGATCATCTGGCCGTACTTCTCTCTCAACTTCTTCACGTACTGGGGCGTGCACTCCTCCGACATCCCACAACACTCGCACTTTGCATCCTCAACCTCGGATATGGGAGGCAAGGTGGGGGTGGTGCTAGGGTTGTCCTTCTCTGGGTTGGCTAGGGTTTCCTGGCTCATGAGCTGGAACGAGATGTCGGAGATGGTGCGTTGGAGGGTCTCCATTGAGAGCCTCGGGGGCTTCTGAGTGACGTTGTTGTTGTTGTTGCTCTTCGTGAAGCCTTGGAGATAGCTGGTGTCTCGATCGGGTGCCATTGTGGCGTTACAAGAGATTGGATGAATTATTAGGGTTTCTTAGGTTTGAATTGTATATATAGATCGTTGAGTGATCTTGAAAAGGAGTTTTGGTTAGGTTGAAATTGGATGGAAAAAAGCATGAGAAATAGTAGAAGCATTCATGCACTTAAAGACTATGTTAATGTCGACGTGGAGATGGTGTAAATCAGCCTTTATATTTATAGAGTGACTGTTGGAAGTTATGTGGACAAAACTTATTATGGCTGTTTTAATTTGTGTGGAGAGAGAGAGAGAGAGAGAGAGAGAGAGAGAGAGAGAGAGAGAGAGAGAGAGAGAGAGAGAGAGAGAGAGAGAGAGAGATCTGGATTTTTCATGAATTCTATAGTAGTGAAAGAAGTAATTAATCTAACTGAATTTTTCCACTTTTATATATACATATATATATATTCGATTTATCGTTACAAGTACATATTGTAATTACAAACACAAAATTAATTATAAGTTAGTATTGTTTAATAAATATGTCCATTTAATAAGTTAGTACTATTATTCAAGAAAATCTTGATACCCTAAAAATTAAATGTAAACACACTTAATATATATGTGTAAACAAAAATTCTTGTGGGTCAGAAACAGTAGACTCTCAATCACCACAATAATAGTGGTATTTAATTACTAAATTAAATTATTTTCTATTAATTGCTTTATAGTAGTATATAAATAATTTTTGCACTCCGTGATTTTATGCTGTTTTCACGGACATTGTATTGTAGCCATGCTTTGTTTTCTTTTGTTGATGAACACATGATCATATCATCAAATTCATTACATCAAAATTTATCTGTCGTTTTCTTGTTTTTATTAATTTTTTAGGGGTACTTTTTCCCTAATTTTGTTATTTGGGATTTCCACATAGTATATAATGAGACCAAAAGGAGAAAGAGCCATCACGAGAAAGTAAAACAAACAAAACTTATGGTATAACTTGCAAAGAAAAATAAAGTTTGCTTTAGCATCAAATCAACTCACATGACTCTTGATGTTTAGCCAAAACCAGTAACTTGGCTTTTTTAATCGCTCAAAGCCTCGAATACCTATGGTTTATAGCGTATATGTATGTGAATTTCGAGGACCGACTGGAGTAATCGAGACAGATCATATTGAGTATTGTTAAATTCAAATTAATTTGACTCGTTTATTATCCAGTTGAGTTTGAACTATATAATAAACACTTCAAGGAATTTACTTAAAAGTTTAATCGAGATTAAACAAGTTTTTTAATTGTAGATTTCAATTTTAGAATATTTTTTATATCATAAAATTATAGTTAATTAGAGATTAATATGCTCATTACAAAGTAAAGTAATAAAAATATAAAATATTTGATAATTTTATATGTTAATTCAAGGTACACACGACGAGATAATAGAGCTAAGCTCTTCTTATAAGCAGTGGCGTAGCCAGGGTTTCGGTTCAAGGGGGCCCAATTTTCAGAAGTCCAACAATATGTGCCATTTTTTAAATCTTCGTGAAAAAAGTGAGTTTGGATTTATGAGTTAATTTCTTCTCCATAAGCATATGAAAACTCGAGTATAAACTTGAATTATTGAAGCCATCAAGAATGAACAAGCAACATTTAGGTTTCATGGTTTTGGCAAATGAATATTTGAGGGGTTAATGATATCTACTTTGAAAGAATTCTAGGCATTTGGAATATATCAATAGAAGTAGAAAAAGAATAAGATTTAGCAACATGAAAGCCATGAGATTCAATCTTTCACTTTTCAACTAAACTATCCCAAACGAATAAAATTCAAAATCTAAAGTTTTAAAAAATGATAACTGATTTCAGAATTTTATCGAATACATGGTGAACATAATTTATAAATTAAAGAATAAATTACATATATATCACTATTTTTTCCTAAATGCCAGGGGTCATGACCCCCTGCCCACACCCTAGCTACGCCCCTGCTTATAAGCTCTAGTGATTTAATTTATTATAAAAAAAAGTTTGAATGAATTATTATGAAATTGGTTTTTATGTCGGTTACACATATTTTGACTCATTTAGAAGAGTATGGCAACTTCAACCAGAATTGAGATTAAACCAAAACCGCCCATGCTCGAATAGCACACAGATATATGTATATATAGTTTCATGTCGCCAAAAAAAATTAATTATTTTTACATATTAGAACACCCACAAGGGGTGTCTCGATCGGCGGCTCGATGTCGAGACACCCCCTTGTCGAGACAGAGAGAACAAGCCGTGTCTCGCCCATTCAAGACGGCTCGATCCTATTGACCCACCATTAAGACGACTCGATCCTGTTTCAAAAATTAATTCTATTGAGACACCATAGAGACGACTTCCTTATAAGTAAATGTCTCGATCTGGAGACCACTATGAATTGAGACACCTAAATGTCTCAACCTTTGTGGATGCTTGCCACTGAATACAAAGTCTAACAATAAAAATTTGAAATGAACATACTTTTAAAGAAAGTTGAATGCATTGATAATTTGATATGAACCAAGAATTAATTAAAAGTTACAAACAATTACTTAGTGCTTCAAAAGGTAGGCAAAAAGTTATTTGCATGCATGCAATTAATGCTACACAAAATTTTGAAAAATATCGAAATGTCTAAAAGAGTTTTATTTTTACCTGACAATTAGATAATTAAAAAATGTTATGAGTTCGTCTAAGATCGAAAATTTGGCGTCCGAAATTTGATGTGAATATGCATCGTAAGTAGATAAAACCAAATTGATTTTCGGCTCCCCGCATCGGTTTTTTTTTATCTTGAAAAATTGAACGTGGTACATTTTAATTACAATATCAAAATGTTGGGTAAAAAAAAAAAAGAACCTTAAATTCTGGTACATTTGGGGTAATTCGACAAATGTTGACACATTTTAGAAAATAGGGAATATTTTCCCTAGAGACACTCTCCGGCTCTCCCCTACAACCGGATCCGGTTCGGGTTGATCCGGTCAGCCCTGATTGACCCGTTGACCCAGTCTTTTTTTAATTTAATTTTTTTTTTCGCCTCCGCCTTCGCTCTGATTACTAATATAAAGATAATCGGCGGGCAACAATTTGGACTTTTTCAGCTCGCTCCGAGGTCTTCGGCTCCCCTCGCTCAAATCTTGACCAAAGAAGAAGCGGCAAACAAAAAAATGAAGAGGCAAACAAAAAAAAGGTGAAAAAACAAGTAGAATTAAAAAAAAATTGAAATAAAAGCTGAAAATTAAAAAAAAATTCAGAAAAAAGGTTAAGAAAGAAAACAGGAATTAAAAAAAATCTCGAAAAAAATCAAAAATTTTAAAAAATAAAAAAATAAATAAAAATAACTGATGCGTGCACCTCACGCTGCCCACGCGCAGTCGCATGGGGTGCGGCAGGTTGCGTATGAGTATTTGCCTTTTCCCTATATGAGATCGTATTTTTTGTATGTCCGTGAAAATGAAATGTATAATTTCACATAGTTCTTTTTTTTTAGAGAGGATTAATTTCACATAGTTCTACTAACAAGTAAAAAAGAATAAGGCTGAAATAGAAATAGAATATTTGTATAATTTCACATAGTGCTACTAACAAGTAAAAAAAAATAAGGCTGAAATAGAATATAAAATCTATTGTGATTTCGCTTTGAGCATTCATAGCTGAAGCTCACACGTATATATTGATTTTCAAAAATTACATTTTTTTTCATGTGGTTAAAAATTTAAGATTGGTTTAAGGTGGGTAGTAGTAGTAATAATAATAATAATAATAATAATAATAATAATAATAATAATAATAATAATAACTCAAAAAATAATACTCCTCCGTCCACGATAAATATGGTCCAGAGGGAATGACACAAGTATTAAGGAACTGAGAGTGAGAGTGGGGAAGGAAAAAAATATTGTGAGTGGATAATAAGACCCACAATTACTTGTTACGTATGGTGGAGAATCATATGGTGGAGAATCAACCAACTCAATGTTATTCGGTAAATAAAGAGATATTTTAGGATAAAGGGTCACGTCTATTTTTGGTTGGACCACACTTATCTGGACGGAGGGAGTAATAATAATAAAATCTTAAATTTGAAACTCTTTTTTTTTCAGAGCAAACCTTCTGTTTGATTAAATTTGTGCATTTTCGTTTTTTTTTTTTTTTTAATCGATCCTTTCTTTTTGCCCCTTGTTTTGTCCCCTGTTTTCTGACTTTTATCCCCTCATTTATTTTTTTTGTCGTAAAATCTTATTTCTTGAATTACATAAGCTTAATTTAAAAGGTAAATACAGCCCATAAATTAATATTTCTTTGATGAAAATTTAATATGGGCCATGGAAAATAAATGTAACTGAAATAGCCCAGCCCACAACCTCCTCCAGGTTTCGAGAAAACGAAATTTTTAAACGGAAAAAAGTTTCTATTTCTTGTTAGTTAGATGTTATACTTTTATATTTGAAAACTCAATGCTCGAATTTTATTCAATTATTGTAAGAGAAAAAAAATCTTTCCGATTTTTAGAATGTTACATTAATTTGAGTATTTGGAAATACTTTATAAATTAAATCATATCTTTCAAATGCATATTAGGGGCACTCACAGCGGCAAGGGCGAAGGCCGGGCGAAGGAGGAGGCGCCCGCCCGCGACGAGGGCGATCGGCGTTGGAGCAGCCGCGGCCGGGCGCCGCGACTGGCGCCCTGCCGCTGTGAAGGCCGGCGGCGAGTGGCTTTCAACGAGGGGAGGGAGGGACACGCGTCGCCTCCTCCCATTTTCTATAAATTTTTTTTTTTAAATCTGAAACAAAAAAAAAAAATGCAGTAACGGTAATAATATACAAACGGCTATTTTTTTTTTACCTATAAATATATCTCATTCATCCCTCAAACATTCACACCGTCCCTATTTCTTCATTCTCATTTCTACATTCCAAATAAATTCTCTTATAATTTTACTTGTTCTTAAAAAATAGGAGATGATGAATTCAACGATTGGTACTCCCAAAATTTTCCACAAAACCCGCGTCCCTCTTCCCAATCGCCCAATCCAATTCCCTCACGACAATTATTCACCGGTAACAGTCCGTCGTTTTCATCTCAGCAAGGTACTGGATTTCGGCCGTACTCCTCGCCTTATGGATTTGGGCAGTACTCGCAACCAACGGGCTTCAGCCACTTCAGTGCTTCGCCGCCGCCGTCGAGTCCATTCCAGCAATTCTCGTCGCCGCCTGGTGGCTACCAATCTTTCCAGACACCGCCGTCTGCATATCGCCAGTTTAGAGGAATCAACCTCAATGACGACGACGACGATGTCCCTGAGGATGAAGAAAAGGGCGAGGAAAATGAGGAGGCCGAGGAGGAGCCGGAGCCGGAACCACGTCGCAGAAAGGGAAAGGCACCGGCCAAGGGCAAGGGAAAGGCCTCGGCAATGAACCACGAAGTTCGAAGCGGCAACTACACGCCGGATGAAGTTGAGTGGATTGCCAAGTGATATGTTGATATCGGGCTTGATGCGGTAAATTCAAACTATCAAAAGCTCGATAAATTTTGGAAGAGAATTGCCGAGAAATTCAACGAGTTCATAGCTCCTCAATAACCTCGTGGTGTAGAAGCCATTCGGTCAGCATGGAAACGCGCCAAGACCGAAATTACTAAATTCAATGCGGAATACATCAACTTTGAGAGAGAAAATGCTAGTAGGCGGAGCGACCTCGACCTCTACAAGCTAGCCGCCGATGCTTATCATACAACCCGTGGGAAACATTTCATCCATCGGAAGGTGTGGGAGGTCGTGAAGGATATTCCCACTTTCTGCAATCTGGATGCCAAGACCCAATCGAAGCGCTCCAAGACTAGTGCAGATGGTGGCTACACAAGTCATTCCAGCAACTCCACATCTGCAAACGAGGCCTCGTCGATGCTGACCCGCCCGACCGGCATAAAGGCGGCGAAGAAGGGAAAGGGAAAAGTCAATCCAAAAGTGTCGGCCGCGCAAAAAATCGACGGCATCGAGCAACGTATGGGCCAAATTGTGGCTACTCACGATTTTAAAACAGGCCTACGACATCTACACGAGGAAAACAAGCGAAATGGAGCCGGAACAATTGAGCCGAACCTTTTTTTTTGAGAAAATAACATGCCGAACTTTTAAAATGGTGAGAATTCAAATTTGAGATGTTCTATTGGAAGGAAAAAAAATTGCACCGATTTAGTTTTTTTTTTTTTTTTAATATGTCGAGGGAATCCGTAACCATTACTTTTAGTGCGCACTGGATAACCTCCGTCCCTTATACAGTAGTATGCAACTGTAAACTACACAGGGCAAGTAAATCACTTTAAACCACACAGATAGGTAAACCACATTTTTCAAGTACATATATGGCATGTTCGACCTATAGAGACGCTTCATGGGGTTCGAGCCTAAAATTTATTCAGTCTTAGACGCTCACTTTTTTACTATTAGGTCATCCCCAAGGGGACATGAAAGAACTCAAACCTAATAAATTATGAGAAGATTTTATAAGTAGCACTTCTTAGATAATTTTTTTAAAATCTAGCACTCCTTATAAGAATTACAAGCACGAGGCGCTGTAAATCTGGCGACACGCCATCTGAGTCGGCGCCATCAACCCGCCTTGCCCTCACCGCCACTGCTGCTGTTGTTGCTGTCGGGAGGTGGCGTCGCCTCACACGCCGTCTGTTGCCTCGCCTTGCCTCACCAGATTTGCAGAGGAAGGTTGGCGGAGAGAGAGAGAGAGTGAGTGGAGGAGGAGGAGGAGGAGGAGGAGACACCGTCGGAGGTGGCGGTGGCGAGGTGGCGGCGGCAGCGGTAGCGAGGCGGCGAGGAGGTGGCGGCGGCGGGAAAGCTATGGGTTTTAGAGAGAGAGAGGCGTCGGATGGTGAAGTTGTTGGGGAGGTAGGCGGCAGCGGAGGTGGCGGCGGAGGAAGATTTTGAAGAAGAAGAAGAAGAAAAAGAAAGTATTCTTTTAGAGAGAGATCCAAAGCGTGAATATTAGAGAGAGAATGAGCCTGAAAATGAAAATGGTGAGGATATGATAGAAATTACAAATTGTATAGGAGGGTAAAAAAAGAAGAAGTGCTATATTTTTCAAATTTTTATAAAGAGTGCTAGATTTTAAAAAACTATCTTAGAAGTGCTACTTTTGGGGGATTTTCTCATCCAATTATTATCACAAAATTGGATTTGAAATCTCATTTAAATTCTCGACTACACTACTAGCAATAATCTTAGTAGATGCACTAAAGTCAAATTTAATTAAAAGTTGGGTTAGTTTCTCAGCCATAAATTCTACTACTCATCAAGGAGTTTCAGACGTGAAAGCATTGAAGTAGCAAACAAAGTAGAAATGCACAAATTAAAGGAATTTTTGTACTATTAATTATGTAACCATCAACTACAAAAGGAAAAAAAAAAAAGGGACAGACACTGTGGTGGGGACTATTATATATGTCCCCCATATTTTGCTTATTTAATTTATTTTATGAATTTAATTCATGTCCTTTATCTACGGATATCTATACATATGTGTGGATATCACACTTTTATTTATAGTTGAAGTAGATTTGTGCACCCAATTATTTCCGTGTTGAATTTATGCACTTTCCTACCTCGCTTTTTTAATGATGTGGGACTTTTTATGTAGTCTATCAAGTCGATTTTTCAATAGTCGGAAAAAATAAGTGTGTCAAATTATCACACACAAAAAGATGAAGTCCATAAGTGACTTTTTTAATTTAAGCAAAAAAAAAATATGATTTAAATGATATCTCATGTCAAAATAAGTCGATTTTGCAAACAAATTAAAACCTACATAAAATTATCATGAAGTGCTATTTGGACACATTGTGGTGAGCCACACAAGTTAAAAAAAAAATGTTACGTTTAAAATCCTAATTGGAGAATTGTAAGCCCTAGGAGAAAATGTGACTATTTTTATTTTTATGGTAAATTTTTCCTTTTTTTGTAACACATATGACCTGCCACATTGTGTTCGAATAGAATTATTGGATTCCTATTCGGTAAAACAATTAATCCTATTCTTATTAGATGACATAAACTAATTTCTTAGTCGGTATACAAAACCTCGATTTTATCGTGTAATATTATTTTTTTGGCGCATAATCCTTTGAAACAAACGAACAATACTTTATTGTCTATAGAAATTATATTTTATAAACATTACTATAATAATTTTTAAGTATCATGAGATAGATGGAAGTAGTAGAGCTAACGTAGTTTTAGTTCAATAATAATTTAGTTCTCTAAATCCTAAGGAATTTAGTGGACCACAAGCAAAGTACCACGACATGCAGATATCGATTAAATTCATGAATAGAATTCATCGATTTTTACGAACTACAATCTCATGCATATCCACAAAGTATGGCCAATTTTGGAATATTTTGTTTAACTCTTGCGATGAATTAATTTCAACAGCGATTTATGTCTACTATCTTATCTTTGACACCTATTACAAATATTTACTATAAATAGAGTATCACATCACATGCTTGTTGAGCTATAATTGTAGGGTTGATGTAATTGGAGCCAAGATTATAAATGAGAATTAAATGGATTATTGATTGAATATATATTTAAGAGAAATCACTAATTTCTCATTTCCTAATAATAATAGGGATTCTCTTAAAAAACAATGTTAATAGTAAACAATAAAGTTATTCGGTGGTCAGCCACACGCGTAAGAAAAATGAAAGTTGACTGTAAAATGGAAATAATCACATTTCCCCCTAGAGTTTGTGTTTCCCCCTATTAGGATATATTTTCATTTTCAAAACCTATATTACTTCCTCTGTCCTACGAAAGATGAGCCATTTTTTATTTTAGGAAATAATTAATTTACATTCACATTACTTTTACATTTGCATTCACATGCTTTTACATTCTTTATTATTTATTCATACTACTTTTACATTCTTTATCAATAAAATACTCCACCTAAATACACTCACTACTATGTCTTCTTAGTTTTCGTGCCCAAACCAAAGGGCTCATCTTTGATGGGACGGAGGGAGTATTATTTTTAACTTGTGTAACCGATCACAGTATGTCTAAATAGCACTAACTAATAGTAAAATAGCTTATTAATTGGATTTATTTCTTTTCAATTCTCTCTCCTCATTTTTATGGAATAACAATCAACATTGTTAAAGTAATAGAAAAACTACCTTATAGACTCCCGGAGATGATATATTGATGAAGTGAGAAGGTTTGTATCAAATTCGAATTTCAGAAATATCTTATTGGTGGAGCATGTCACACCATTATTTTTTAGGGCGATTTTAACTCTTTTTCTGTAGTTTACTAGTCACTGCACAGGAGTCAGATTTACCCCATGCATACTTTGGATAACAATTGCAACTTTATTATCTCGACCCTCGTTAGAAAAAAGAATAGCATCCCATCACTAAGAGGGTGTTTGATTAAGCTATTTTAAAAAAACTTATATAAAATGGAAGAGAAATAAGGCGGCTATACCAACTTTATTTTAATGAAGTTTCATAAGTTGTTGAAGGTTGCTTATCTTTAGAGAGCCACTTATAAGCTCAAAATATCTTATAAGTTGTTTTAAGAAGTTTGTAACGTATCAAAACTCAATTAAATCTCGACAACCCGCAAGGAGATCATAAGTATTAGTGGTGAGGTAACCCCTAGCTACTATTTCAAATAAATTGGGTACAATAATTTAAACCATTCGAACTTAAGACTCTTGATCAAAAGCACAGTCATAATCTTAGACCATTATGAAAAAGTACAAGATATATTCAATTTCTTATGCTTTTCAAATTATTAAAATTTATGAGGTTTTCTTTTAGGTAAATATTAAAATCACAATATGCTCCAAATTAAGCATAAATTTCCGCAATAAATTCAAGGAAAATCTAATAAATTCGTAGACGCAATCTCTTTCAGTAGCTACTTCGAAACAACAAGAATTAAACCTATTAAATTCTAATTAAAAATAAAATACATACTTTTACCCAAAAAGAATATAATCCACACCAATAAAATAATAAATAAATCAAATATTAGTGGGCGAAAAAGCGAAGAACAAAAATTCGGTAACCTATCTTTTTGTACCAATTAATAATGATTTACTCCAACAACTAAAAGGCGTTTAATTGATTTCGCCCAAACCAGCCTCACAACCGTGGGCCCACATTAAATTAACGAAATTATTGAGACACGTCAGACGGTGCATGGTGTTACTGTAGACTAACAACAGGAAATCCCTCCTCCATTTCGGACAATGCATATCTTTGAATAAGCCCCACAATCGTTAGCAGTTAATTTCCGCTAAGACCAAATCTTTTTCCTCTCCCCATTTCTGTTAGCTTGCTTCTCTCCGCTGTTAGCTCCCCTGCAGTTTTCTTCCAATTAGTCCCGCAAAAACTTCTGAACTTTTCCGTTGACAGCTGAGTTTTAGAAAATTATTACTCACCCCGACCTAGTGATATATCCCCTACTTTAATGGGCACCGTTATTAAGAAGCTAAAGTAAAAATAGAGAAAATGACTAGGACTATCTATTTTGAAGGGTTTAAATATTTTTATAAATAATAAGAGGACATTATCAATTAAACGATTGGAAAAAGAATAGGGACATTATCAATAGATCAAATAGAGTATAATAATACTATTATTTCCGTTCATAAAAAACTGTGTCATGATATGGATTGCACGAGTTTTAATAATATGTATGATGGATTGTGGTGTGAGTGAAATTTTTTTTTGTTGTAGTTTTGAAATGCGTTTGTGAGTGGTGAGGTAAGTTGAGTTTGTGTGGGGTTTATTATTATAAATAGATGTGAAATTTTTTTGTGCACGTGAGGAAAAAAATTGTAATAATTTTTCGTGGATGAAAGAGTAAATTATTCCTTTAGTACAAAGAGTTTAATACGTTTATTTCACTAATAGTAAAATTGATGAAAATTATATTATGTTATTATCTGGGTACAAATCTCTGGTTCAAGTTCACTGCGTTTGCCGTCTTTAAATCTAGAATTACTACAATCATCAAAATAAAGGACAAAATTGATGAAAGTTTGTGGAAGTATTGGCCTAGCATGCGAAAGTCTCAAATTCAAGTTTACATGACAGGTCTTTAAATTTAATGTTATGATTATAAATGAAAAAAAAAATAGAGAAAGATTTATGCAGTTTGTTGGAACAATTTCAACTAAATAAGAATTTGAATAAGCGAAAATGTTTATTGTACTTTATACGATGGAAATTAATAACTATTTCAACTGAGGTTCGTAATTTTAACTTTATTTTTCACAACAAAATGTAGTGAAAAATCGGTGAATTTACAAAGGAGGTAACATAACATATTCTTTTCTTTATAAAGATATAAAATATGCAGTAATATTTCTATCAAAATATGGAAATAAAATCCTCCTTTTACTTATTTCGCCCGACACGAAGATTCTCACTTAGAGTCAAATAAAGGAAATCGGATATTCGAACTTGAAATCACTGTAAAACCGGAACCGGAGACAGCGTCCGCACCATCAATTTCGTCTATATAGAATCCCTGTTTACGCGTCAAAATTCTACCATCAATTCCTCTCTGTAGACCTCCGCTCCATTTCTCTCTCTCTCTCTCTCTCTCTCTACACCATTTCATACATAGACGATCATTGCACTCATTTCGCCGCGAAAGGCGGAGGTCAGAAATGGACGCGGCGGCGGCGGTGCCGGTGGAGGAGCTAACATCCGGCGCGAGCGGCCGCATAATTCCGGTCTTCAGAAACCTCCGGCAGTCGATCCTCTCCTACGAGTCTCTCCGCAGATCGCTGCTATTGGTTTATTCGTTCTTCGTGTGGATCCTGCTCGTCCTTCCTCGCCGTCACCGACTGTCCGCCACCGCCTCGCCGCCGTCCTCGCCGCGAACGGCGACGTCTTCGATTAGGCGGCGGAAATTCGGCATCCGGAGAGATGAGGAGGACACGATGAGGCGCAGGGCTTTGGCGGAGGCGATTGAGATGGCGACGGAGGATAGCAGCTGGTGCAGGTGGACGACGTCGTTGTTCTTCGGAGTGAGGCGGAATGCGCTTTTCTGTAGGTCGTGGCTGCCGGTTTCCGGTGAATTGAGGTATGATTTTCGTCGTTTTAGGCGTGTTTTGGTTGTTGCGTGGAAACATTTTGGAGATGATTGGATTGCTTTATTCTCGCTTTTTCCAGTCGTATGCAGCTGAATTTGTTTTTTTTTTAAATATTTGACACGATTGTAGTGTGACTAGCGAGAAGATTTAGTTAGTTAATTTGGTAATTTCTATTCGAATAAACTCAATCTATGATTAGACCGTAACATTATGGAAGTTCTTATAAAACTGGAATTGTGAAGAATTTAGCAGTTTTACTTGGTTGTGTGTTTAATCTGATGGAGACTTAAAATTGGACCTGGTGAACTTTAGTTTCTGCATTACCTTAGTTCTGCTTTTGATGAAAATGTAGTTTTGAACAAGATTAGTTTACATATTAGAATTTGCAGTCTGGCTTTTTGAGTTCATATATAAAATCACCATGTGTTCTTGCGTTCGTTTGTGAACTTGATCCGCAAACAGGCTGGTTTAGTTGATAAGTAGTAAAAGTTCATATCTTTTGTGTGTGTTTTGTGTTCAAATGTCTCCCCTCCTCTATCTCTCTCTCTAGATATCAATATACTTTGAGCTATTATGCATATATTTTTCGAGATATATAGTAGTGAAACATTTCCAAGGAAGATGCCAATTACAAGTTCACAGCATACTTTAGGCCAATTACAAGTTCCGGTTCTGCATTTTAAACTTCAAGATGCATTCCTCTACTAAATATATACCTGCTGACTATAATAGGCTTGCGAAGAAGCTATATGTGGTTAATATTTGTTTAACATGAGCCTTTTAGTAATTAGTATTAATACCAGACTAAAGATATCTACAAATTAAGCTCAACAGAGTTTATGATCTGCTTAAATTTGTTTTAGTCCGACTTTTTATGTTTTATACACCTCATGTCTTCATGTGCTTTCTCATTAAGTCTTAAGTGTCTTATATTTCAGGGGTATTCTTATCATCATACATGGACTTAACGAGCACAGGTGCGACATTTACTTGGATCTTAATTTCGTTTCATATCCTTCTATATAAAAAAAAAGAGCTGTTGCTAGCTATGGCTGGTACATTCTAACTATACTAGTGTTTTCCTTGCAGCGGGCGCTACACTAATTTTGCTAAGCAACTAGTCTCCTGCGAGTTCGGGGTCTATGCTATGGACTGGATAGGTAAAAGCTTTTGCTTTCAACCATCTTCTAGATTTTGAATTGTTCAGACATTTGGTGCTCATGAGTTACATATTTATCTCACAAAATTTTTCACTTTGATTTCCTTATTGATGATGACTTGTCTAATAATAATGATTACACCTTTTGTTCATTACTAACAAAAAAAAAACTTTTTTTTTATTACAAATCAGGTGTTCTATTTTCACTTATGATATATTTTTATATAAAATAAATTGGTTCGTACATGTTAAATTTTAAATTCTGCAAACCCCTTTGTCGGTTAAATGGGCTAATATAGTGTCTAGCAAGTTAGTTTCAGTTCATGGACTTGGAAATGCTAGTGATTCTGCCATAACCGATGTTATTAAATTGACTGTGACTCTCCTTTGGTAGGTCATGGTGGAAGCGATGGATTACATGGATATGTGCCTTCACTGGATCACGTTGTTGCTGATACTGTAAGTCCACCCGTTACTATGTGTGTTCATCTAGCCACTTGGCCTGTCTTATATCCTTTTGAACTGGGAATTTGTAATTTAGTTAACGATAGCTTTTATTCATTAAATAGGCGGCATTCCTGGAAAAAATCAAAGCAGAGAACCCAGGTGTACCCTGCTTCCTGTTTGGTCATTCGACTGGAGGGGCAGTCGTCCTGAAGGTACTTACATACGGCATTTGCAAGAATTCTGAGACCCATTTCGCCTCTTTTACTTAATTACATCTTTGCTTATTACACATTAGCTATCCTCCTCATTATGTCCGAAATCTGGTTTTTATGTATAGGCTGCATCGTATCCCCGCATAGAAGAAATGCTCGAAGGAATCATACTGACTTCACCTGCATTGCGTGTCAAGCCAGCCCATCCCATTGTTGGTGTACGTTAATCGCTCCTGATATTTTTCATTCTTGATTAGTTTTTACTATCCAATTTTTTTCGTTAGCACGATGAAACTTAACCGTGCGATCACATCTTGTAGGCTGTCGCACCAATATTCTCGTTGGTAGCTCCGAGATTTCAATTCAAAGGTGCTAACAAAAGGGGAATCCCAGTTTCCAGAGATCCTGCAGCTCTCTTGGCGAAATACTCGGATCCATTGGTCTACACAGGCCCGATTAGAGTCCGTACCGGACACGAGATTCTGCGCATTTCCTCGTACTTGATGCGCAACTTCCGTTCCGTCACAGTCCCGTTCTTCGTCCTTCATGGAACTGCGGATAGGGTCACCGATCCACTGGCTTCCCAGGATCTGTACAACGAGGCGCCATCCAAGTTCAAGAACATAAAACTTTACGAAGGTTTTCTCCACGACCTTCTCTTTGAGCCCGAACGCGAAGAGATTGCTCAGGATATCATCGACTGGATGGAGACGCGATTAACTCGTTCGCACAGGGAGGAAGCCGATGCCTTCTGGTGAGATAATCGGAGCTTTTCAGCTCGGTCCTGCCTTCTGTCGGGATAATCGGAGGTCGATGATTCGCCTTCTGTCGGGATAATCGGAGGTCGATGATTTTGATCAGAGCTTTCCGACTGTAGCCTGTAGGTCTGACCTCATGCAATCCGAATTTGTATAGTATAAATTAAGGTTTCATTATTTAGAAACTAGAATAGTGATTTTATAAGAAAAGCTTTATATTCATTGTTTGAAGAAAACCGACTCTTGAGAGAGAATGGTAGACATTACTATCATTTCTTTACCGCGTGTATATTTTTCATCATATGTAATCTATCGCTAATTAGTATATTATTTATGTATAACTGAAGCACACATCACACATATGGATTATTAATGAGACAATTACTTAAACCCTGGATTTATTTACCTTGTTCAAAAATGAAAATTGTTTTGAACTTAATAATATCAGTAAAGGTCTTTTCAAAAAAAAAAAAAATTAATATCAGTCGTAGCTATGTGAGAATATAATCTAAACAAACATTGACCTTTTGCATGGATGTTCCACATCACCCAAGTTTTTGGTTTTCTTTTTTATTTTCCTTTACTTTTTAGTTTAATAAATCGGAACTGTATTTGACAAAAAGTGTCAGTTCAGACATTTTTGACACAACATCAATAATTTAGAACTTTATTTTATTCACTCGAAAAAAGAAGTATTTGAAATTAATGAAAGTTAATGTACTCGCCCCGTCCCGCTAATTTTGTCCTCTTACTGTCGAGCACGGAGATTAAGAATAAAGAAAAATCCCACCACTTTTGAAGGATTTTGAAGAGTAAATTCTTTTCTTATTTAGTATCTGACAAATCGAGTGAGACATCCATTTAAGAAAAGCAGAACGAGTAATATTTTTAGGAAATGCTAGGACAATACTTTGACCAAAAAAAAAAGTGATAGCAAAAGTCAAAACAGCAATGAAGAAAATAACCAAAGCCTAAGAAATGCACATTATAAAGTAGTAGTAGTATATTAACTAAAGTCCATAAGTTACAAACACTACATTAAGTAGTGTAGAAGAAAAGCTCTTGAAGAAGCAAGCTGTTCAAGCAGGCTCTTTTTGCGGAGTAATAATTCAAAGAAATTCAAAATTTGGACCATTCTATCACATACCTAAAAAATATCAGACCGTAATAACTAATAACTTCTAAATTTCTTTTGCTTTTACAAAAAATGAGGCAAACTCTGAATACTAGATATGACCTCAAAATAACAGGGGTCGAGGTCCGCCAGTGAGACGACGGGGAATAAGCTTCATCGTCGATTGCTTGTATCTGGCTGCATATCACACACTGGCAAATCATAGACACGATGCAGATTGAGAGACGATTTTACCATGAATCAGCAAAAATCTGGTTCTCAATGATCATCAATCTTTATTCCTGCGCATTTTCTTCTTCATTTTGTCCTCTACTCGGTACCTCTCCCGCCTTTCCTCCCGTTGTCTCTTTTTCGAGATTAGCTCTTCCTTTGCCTTCTCCACTGCTAATACCTTCCTCTTTGCATCTTCCTTTAGTTTCCGTTTTTTCATCTACAGAAAGGTTTATCCCCAATCTCGAATTAATAACAATATACCAATATTGAACAACAAAGTCCCTAAATGACTAGAGTCAAGACATATGATTTTTAGCTCTGAATGACCAATAGTTCTTTCAGCTGATTTTTTTTCGAATATACACGATGCAACAGAAAAAGTACCCATCTCCGAGAGGACAGCCCGAGAAAAATTCATTAGTATTGCACCTAACTATTAACACGAGCATTATAAGACTATAAGAGTCTATTGACCCGAGAACACAACAATAAAATTTTATATAATACCTTGTCAGTGTTAATGAGTTGAAGGTGTTGGACAAGAGCATGCACTTTTCTTTCACGAGGCTCCATGACCACAGCTCTCCGACTCTCAAGCGATGGCCGTTTTCGAGCAGCTAGATCTTTGGGTTTTGATGCGAATGGTAGAGCTTCCTGTAATGACCTGGGGATAACCAATGGATTGAACTTCCTCGGCTTCCTTTCAATAGGCTTTAATAACAAAGAAAAACAAGGTGGGTGAGATAATAACATAGACATGCAAGTGAAATTCAAGTTCTATGTATCAACTATATACTATCCTTTTACGAGGAATGAACGAGCTGATGTACTCACCTTGTAAAGTGAATCCTTGTTAACTGGCACTTGAAGATTATTTTCCCTCCGTAACTCAGCAACTGTTTTCATTCCCTGCCAGGTCTTATTGCGTGGCTGCAAGGCTGTCGTCAGAGGGTTGTAAAACTTAGGAACTTCTACCTGAATCCAAGCACGCAAGAAAACAATGTCGCCCATTTTTATTTTATCCTCAAACGTGCATCTAACAATGCCGCCCTTCGCAACTCCACCCTTCTTCTTGGACTTGTTAGCAAGCTCTTCTTTAGCAGCCTAAATCAATATTCGCATCCAATAGAAAACAACTTAATGAATAAGGTAAACAAAGCATGAAACATAAAAGGAAATCCCAATTCCCGGAAAAGAAGAATAAAGCAATAAACAGCAAACAAGATGCTCGTTGACCTAAAACCGTTTAGAACGACGACATTAAACAGGAGACCCTTTCCTATTATATTCAATTATACCGCACGAAATAGCAGGACCATAGTAGAAACCTCAGCAGAATCATCTTGATTACAGCAACACAAAAAGAAAAACTGACTTGGGGAATTGATATGGAGAAAAAAATACCTTCTTCACTTGCCCACGGATCCCACTAACAGTTCGAATAGCAGCACCTTCAAACCTAGCTATTTCGAGATCTGAAGTGAACATGTCCTGAATGAAAGCAGTCTTCTTGAAGATTTTGCACGGAGTACCGACTAGCTTGAGCTTCTTCACTATCTTTGCAGCATGGTTGAACTCTGTGATTGTAGCAGTGGCAGTAATCCTAAACGATGCCTGAAGAAAAGGAACCACAAAACAATTATCAGTACATATTGAAAATTTGATCTGACTTAAATATCAACATATTTGTTTATCCTCTTACGACGGAAGTAAAAAAATCAATTTATACTACTTGAATAAGCATTAGACGTGAGGAGGTTAATTTTTATTTCCATGTAGTCATGGAGATACAAACATGTCATTCCTATGTGCTCCAAATGAGGAAAAAGCATATAATAGCAACGGCAAGTGATAGCATATAAAAAAATCAAAACACTACCCAGTTCCCATTGATACCAGAATATGTTTGGGAAACATTAAGAATCAAAACTACAAAATGCACTCAAACTCAACACAAACAAATTTAGGCAATGTGTAAAGTAGAAGGAAAATCTTCGAGGAACGAGATGATTCCTAACAACTCTAATAAATGGAAAACCGATTTCCGGGCATTTTCCCATACTTATTTGTGAAGCACACCGAAGTCATGCTCCCACAATACTTCACTGGAGACAGAATCCCTTATTATTGATTCCTATTAGCAGTGCTTGTGATGCATGAAAGCAAAAACATGTGAAATTTATCTGATTCTGACTAAATATTATATTTGGTTTGTAAATGTGCAAAAGAAATAGACAATTTTTCTTAAACAGTACTAGGGTGACACTCATAGAATAAGCAAAAACAATTACAAAAGTTACCTGATTATTTGACAAGTTCTGGATAGCAACAACCCCAGTATGAGGAGGAGCAAGTGGGCCCCAAAACAGTGCTAGACAATGCATATGTTCTGGAGTGTATTTCAGCATGCGAAGACGCCCATTACGGTCCTCAATGGCATATACAGGTACAGTTTGGTACCGTCTCCATCCAACAGACAAGATTATAGGGTCTCTAGTCTTCAATACTTTCTTGTGCCATCTATGCCGTTTTAACCGTACCTTCAAACATAAAAGTTGAAGCCACAATACATTTAAGAGAAACAATTATAATGGATGGCAGGAAAGGGGCCATTTTCATTATATTCCCCTACCTGCATATATCCAGCATTCTTCTCCTCCGTCGCAAGTCCACCAACAAGAATAGGATGACAAGGATCAAAGTTATCAACCATTTCATAGGGCACATGATGAACTTCAATTCTAAGATAAGTTCCAGGACTAAAACCAGCTATGTCATCACGAGCATCTTCATCAAGACCATTTAGTTCAGTAGCGTTCCTCTGCTTCTGCAATTCAATCTCCTCCTTCAACTACATGAATAGAGAGTGTAAGTACCAGTTTCATGACAGTTCATATAAACAACCACTGGAGACATTTATTTACCTTGTCATAGTATCCACCTCCACTACTTTGACCATGATTAGTCTTGCTGTCGTTCTTGTCCTCATCATCTTCCTCAGGAAACTTTGAACCATTGAATGTGAGGTGGAATTAAGGACACAAAAGTTCACAAAAAGTAGCTCAATAGATCTATTATCCTGAAATATTGATATTCTGAAATCAGAAATGCTCCCCTAGACATGGCCCTTGTCCACAAGAGCCATAAATTCATGTTGCTGAAAATGTACTCATGTGTTCGGCACTATTAAATAATTCGCTTTGTGAGAGCACGGAATCCAACTATTTTGCTATTGAAACACTATCTCCCCCCCCCCCCCCAACCAAAAAATGCCCAACTTCAGAAATGAAACTAGACATCAAAATAGAACAGAACAGAAAATTGTGAGAAAAGGATATTCAGCATCAAATTTAGCACGTTGAGCCAACTTTTTCAGCTTTCGTTCCTCAGCAGCCAATACATCATCCTTGCTGGAAAGACCAATGACGTCTGCAAGATCGCCCTCATACTTCTGACCCGTTTCCAAGTCTTCAAAGTCACCAAAGCTTTCATCATTGTCATCATGAGCAGTACCTTCTGAAGGATGGTTTCTCAGTGATGCCTTTGACCAGTCTCCGGTGACAAAACGATGACGAATACTTACAATATATTTCTCACTCTTCCAATCCTTGCGACTTCCACTACTTACGAATTTAGAGCAGTCTTCACGGTTAATATTATTGTCTTTTCTTCCTTTCTTTGATTTCTGTACACAATCAAAAATTAAGAGCAGTTGACAAAAAATACACCAAACTTATATAGAATGTACAATGTTTGACGTCGTTATTGACAAGCATTTTGAACAACCAAGAAATAATGAAAACAACATATCAAGGTGAACCTTTTTTGCTTCCCCTTTGATCGTAAAGAATGGATCGTCGTCTTCCTCTCCACTCTCATCCGAATCTGTTGATCCAGACCCATAAACAAGTTCCATAAGATCAGTCTTCTTAAATCTTGAGGCAGTTAGTTCTGACGCGTTTTTCCTCCATTCTAAATGGTTTCCCTTCTCATTTTCTGAAAGAGCAACCATCAACTAATGAGAATACAGAATCAATATTTAAAAGAGAGGAAATTAAAGGGATGCAGGGGAAAAAAAAGTCTCCCAAATCATCAACCTTCAGCCATGAATTTAACCAAAAGCAAATGTATTCTTACCTTCTTCATCTGCTGAAGAATGAGAAAGCATATCTTCATTACTGCTTTCGATTTCATCCTTGTCACTAGAATATGAATCAACATCTTCACCAGAATCCTGATGTCACCATTTTTATGAGAAAAAAAATATTGTTATTTCATATGCAACGTACATAATAGATGAACGTCTATTTAACACAGAAGTCTACACATGTCACTCGCAAACACATACTCCCTCCGTCCATGATAAATGTGGTTTTTAGAGAGGTGTGGATTTTAAGAAAAGCTAGGTAGATGTTTTTTAGTGGAAAAATAACCCCACACCTTTTGTACTTTTGTGAGGTTTAAAATAATAAAGAGTGTGTGGAGTCATTTCCTTAAATGTAAAAACCACACTTATCAGGGACGGAACAAAACATCAAACTGATCGTGGACGGAGAGAGTACTACATTTAACGACTTAATATTATTGCAGCTTAGATATTGAAGATTGTTGTTTCCACATTATTCACTGAATTTACTAGAACAAACATCAGCCAGAACGAAATAAAAAAGAAGCACCCAGCAAGACAAATAAAGCAGATAACAACTGTATGTGAGTTATGGCAGATTCACAAATATTTGGGTTGCATTAAGTCCAACACATTAATGTTTCAGTTCTTCAATCAAGCCAAGCACAAAACGCATAGCATTCACAAGGCAATATACCTAAACAGTGTCAGAAAACTAGCCTCGTTATGTATGGCAAACCTCAAAAAGATAAAACTTCTTGGAGTTTCTAGCAAGTCTATAATGAGCTCCAATATTCCCACTTCTACAATTCAAAACCTATAATTATGTTACTTTGAACGTGTAGTTAGTCTCATAAATAATGGTGCAACTTTTTGTCCGATTGTGCAATACATGACTTTATTTCAAATTACGAATTAGATGACCCTATCACAATACTTTGGTGCGCTCACTTGTTCCAAATACTAATTTTTGCAATGGCTTAAAAGTCTAAAGTATTAGATCCAAACTTATGCATGAAAGAAGCCCCAAGTTCAATTAGATGCTTCAATATTTTTTGCTCCACTTTTTGAGTTCTCTAAGTGATAACTCCCAGACGACACATTTTGCCTTTTTTAGATAATACTAAAGGCAACATGAAAGAAAAAATAGATCTGAATATACAGTTATTTGCCTAAAATTACCTCATTATCAACATCCATTTCATTTCCAAAAATAGCTTTCCTCCTCACCCTTCCCTCATGCACATCAATATGTTCCTTGATGTTGCTTGGAGAAGCTTCCTCATCAGAGTTATCATCTAAAGATTCTGAAGATGATTGATCATCATAAGATCTCTCCCTATTTAAGGATTCCAGATCGTTTTCATCCCCACTATCATCCTCACAATCATCCTCTTCATCTGATTTACTATCGTCATCTTTTATGTCATAGTGCTCTACAGGCTCCATCAGTACATCCCGATCGACGACACTTTATTAGCCTCAACCAAATCAGTTGAAGATTCAGATGGTACAACTGGTTTTTTCCCAAAAAGTGAGATAAAACTATTATCCAACTTCTCATCAACAGAAAATTTTAGGTTCTGTAATGCATTAACCAAATCAACACCAACATCACGTTGTTTTCCTGCCAGAGAAAAGAATAAAGCTTTAGATAACAGTTTAAAAGAAGTAACAAGATGCAGGAAGGTTAGATATTACACATGTTGTATGTTACATAAAACAAACCAATTTAAATAACCTTTTTGTGTGCTTTCTGTCTTAGCTTCATCATCTTTGGAGAACTGTACAAAGTGATCATTTATGTTTATATAGACAGCATCCTTGTCGTAAAGTAGATCCCCTAATCCAGACATAGGAGCATAAAATAGCTT